>CM024244.1:160244-527576 GCA_013421045.1 Propylea japonica
ATGGAATATCGTAATTTCCATATTGGAAAATAATATTTTCCCCACTGAAAAATCTGAAAGGTTTCAATTTTATTGAAAAGAGAAATATTAATTTCGATGCTAGCAGCTAGATAGCTGTTTAGCAACTCATCAGCATATGGTGAAACGGGCCCTGATAGCTGTCTGACAGATATTGTTGGAATATATTCTGAAATAGGTACTAAAAATCAGACAAAACATAAAAGCTCAGAGAATTCCGTACAAAATGTCTACAAATTTGGTTATTATCATTCACACCGTAATTTGTACGCAATTGTTAAGTCTTCCAGGGGTAAACACCCCTTGCCATTATGACGAGGTCTTCCACACTTTACTACCCCGCTAATGATTCATTCATTTAAACTTCATTCGTCCGAATTTTAATCCTCGCAAACTTTTCTCGAATCTTACGGGATGTCTCGTAATTTATTCTTTAAGATGTTGCACGCGTCTTCAGACCGTTATTTTTGAGGCAGATGCTCGTTAACAACCTGACTGTCACATATTTCAGGCAACAATTGCTGTACTGCGCAATTCGTAATTCCGATGAAGAATTTTATGACGATAAAAGTAATAAAAGGGTTATTTTAATGGGTATAGAACGTTAAATTCAAATTGGGAACTTTGCCCATTTACTTCGTGATTCGAAAGATGAAGCCTTGGGAAAATTATGGATTACAAAATAACTGACTTTTATTATTTAGTCTGACAAAGTCTGAATATTTCTACGGAATATTACCTTGAGAGACTAAGGTCCTGTTTCACCACTTGCTGATACGTAACTGATACCTAACTTGGTTCAAATAAATGTATCTGTATTTATCACATCGAAATGCCACATAAATCTCCTTAAAAGAGAAGAATTTCTATCCGATTGACTTATCTAAAAGGCCTCAATTTTAATGAATAGAGATGTTATTCATTTCGATTTTATTTCATCAGATAGTTATTTTCAAGTTATGAAACTGGCCCTAGGCCCTGTTTAATATATCGTTTAAAAAATAGTAAAATTTGTGCATTTCCGCTTCCTTTCATTTCCTTAGTATTTCTAGAAAAAAATGTATAATTTGTACAGCTGTTTTTCATCTCATCTCCATTTATCGATTTATTCACTGCAGAACTTACATATATAATTTATAAAATATATTCAACCGTTATACTATCAGCATATTAGTGATAAACAACATCGAACAGAAAATGAAGAGATTAACCTGTACTTAAAATTCAAATTATTGCTTTTCCATGAAAATACTACGAAAAAATATGTTACTCAGGGATTCATATGAATTTGACATTTGCATAGCGGAAGAAAGGGATAATTATATGTACAAACATACTTCATTTTAAGTCGATATTATCTTGCAAAAATGAATCCTCAAGTATTGCCGATTTATTCTCCGCTGTTGAGGATATCGAGATGTATAGACGATAATCAACAAATTTGTCCTGTATATATTCGAATGAAAAAAACATTCTCCAAAGAATCAACCTCACAAAGACCTTTTTATGCATCAACCTTCATGAACATCGAATACAAAAAGCGGCAAAAAACTTCGGTCAGTAAACAAGCCCGAACGCCTGCAAAGAAATTTACATTTTCCCTCTATAAAGGAAAAGTGAAAACTCCAGGGACAAACAGCGTAATCTATAAGCTGATATCTTGCTCGGCGTTTACCTCAGCAATTCCAACCTTTATTTGTGCCTTTTCTCGGAGACCAGAAGTATAAAACGGAATAACGTTGGTAGACATGGTGGAGTCTGTCAGAATTACCAAGCTTTTACAAAGCATTTCATTCGTCCGCTTCTCTCAGCGAGATATACGAAGTTGTTGTACAAGCGCATTGTCTTTACGCTTGTCTATGGCCTCAACGTACATTACCTGGAACAAACCATCATGTATCTAGTTGAACAATGGCGACTTCTATTATATTAACACTTGCGACAGATAAGACATGACAGTCTGATACGTGAGTAATAATTATTCCTTCTTATGGCGGCTTATCTTGGAAAAACAATATCATGAATTTCCCTTCACTGTTCTATCTAGCTTGAATTACTCTGAGGACATGGTGAAGGTGATAGTGGTTCGAAGAAATATGTGAAAAAGGAATTTTTGAGTAGTTCTAAGAGGACAAATGGCTTTATTCCTCTTTGTATTCTTATACCTCGAGTTTGAGAATAATTACTGAGCCTAGCTTTTTTATGAATTGATGTTTTGAGATCACAAACGAAGGATCATAATATCAAAATCTCACTCATATCGAATAATCAATGCCTTCTGTGATTTTTATTCTAATATTAGGTATTTAAACGCTTCGTTCGTCTTTCTCAGAAGTGATTTTATATTCATTTCATGTTGAAGTCTTTAAAGCCAGATTCTATAGTTTGTTCCTTAAGAACTCTCTTCTTTGGATGTTTTGCACCCATTCAATTTATTACTTTTATATTCAAAGAATGATGATTTTTTGGCAGATTTTGAGAAGGAGGCACTAGACTCATAGGTATATGGTTGTCCTATGGCTGTTAATTGATCACAGAAATAAAAGCACTATTGATAATGACTTGGCAGTGTGAGAAATTATCGTGAAGTAATTCAAATTTATCAAATTGACCAATTTTAATGCTTATAATTTTTAATAACCAAGCATTATGAATACTGACCTAAATGATTACATTGCCCGTTACAACTATACAGCCAGTTATTGTTACCGAAAATTTTATTCTTTCCTCATGGAAAGAAAACATGATACGATACAGAATCCACATTTCAAGGCATATATATTTCTGAATCCTTTTCCCAAAAGGGAACGGGACAACACTTCACTGTATGTAAAAAAGGCATACGGAATGGAGTAACTTCTTGACAGGAGGTTTCCATTTTCCATTTCCAGAGAGTTGCGAGAGATTTCCCACCGACGGGGCAGACTTCTTACACCTCGCTCTGGCAGAGTTCAGCTTTTCAGTAACGACATTACATCAAAGTAGATGCATTCTCTTCATATCTTTTACTTTGTTATGTCGGTAGCACTAGCTGTTGAAACTTTTTTCGTATTTTTTTGACGTTGCCTCATATCGTTTCTGCTACCTGGCAGACGATCGTAAAAATATGGTTTTTGTTCAGCGAGTTTTACTACCGTCTGTTCTACACCTTCGGGAAGGTTTTCATTTTATTCCACTCTGAATTATATTCGTGGTGGAAATTGAGGATGCATGTAACGAAATTATAGTGTGATCGAACTTTGGGTACGTGAAAGATAAATTTAGCACTTTAGAATGCAATATGGGATACAGGAGTCAGGACGAAGTATTAATTCAATTTATCTTTACTAGCTATACGATATTGATGTTGTCCCAATGAGAATGTGCTTTTGAAGAATTTCACTCTTCACTAGATGGATAACCTTAAGGCTGATTAACATCTGATCATACAATATTAATTCAGAATAAATGTTGAGTAATCTTTCGATTTATTTATTTTTTTTAATTGAGAGCTTACAAAATACAATACATTAAATAAAAAAATCGTTAGCTGAGGTTGTTGGAAAACGGGTACCATACCATTCTGGCGCATGATACCAGAGTACAGGGAAAAACCTCAGTAGAAAAAACCCTACCTCGCCGTTTCCACAAAATTGAAAATTCAAACTATTCGAATAAATTCCTTATATTCAGATACAAAATACTTAATTCATGCTCTTGGACCAGGAGGGTATTCTAAATCAGGTCTGACATTCCAAGATTTCCAAGTGATGATTCTTCGAATCTCCTGTTCTTCTGAGACCGCTACAGGACCATACTGAAGGGTAATCATCTCCCATAGGTTTGAATAGTGGTATTTTATCCTAAATATCGAATTCAATTTCTGAATAATGATAAAAAACATCTTTCGATGTCATATCTTTTACTTCCGGTTTGAAGTCGTACTTGTGTCTGAATTCTATATGTATTTTGATGATTGAAAATTCATAATAAAGTGACAAATCGAAAAAACACAATGCACAGTAGGTATTATTTTTATGGAAAGTATTCGTATAGCTGCAAAAATTCTTGTCTTCGACTCGGATTTTTGTTGCCACCAGCATTCATGTTTCTTATTGAAAGATTATTTAGCAGCGTGTTTTTTCGATTTTTTTGGGAATTACTAGATGCCCTCAAGATTCTACTCAAGAAAGTACATTGATGTGGTTCTTCCATTTCTCAGTGCTCGTTCTACTTAAACTAGTGCTACCTATATCATTTTTCCCAAATGTCTGTAATTTTTAAATTTTGATCCAAAAATGGTCTCGAACGATAGGGTTAGACTCCCTGATGACGAAAACTTGGTGAAATTCAATTCTATCGGTGGGTCCTTCCGGCCGTCCGTTAGCATAATAACTTTCGAAGGGATTATCCGAGAGACTTGAAATTTTCAGGATGAGTTCGGTTTTCAAATGGCTCAGTTAAGTTTATCAGCCAAATCGTACAAGGCGTTCCATAAGAAATGGTCATTCAAAATTTTTGTACCTCAATATCTCAGACAAAACGTAACCCATCGAAATGATGCGGCAAGATGGTCATAGTAAATTTAATGCAAATTTGGTGGCCATAGTGTTAACAGAACCATAAAAAATTCAATCGGAATATTGAAAATAAGAAGGAACCTTTATATTTCCATAAAAAAATCCGATTCGGATAAAATTTATTTCATGAATAGAAATATTGAAAAGAAAAATTATATATTTCTATAACAGAATATCTGATTCGAGTGAAATTCTTTGTATGAACGAAGACTATTATACTGAATCTTCATGAAAAATTTTGTGGTCATAGTGTCAACAAAACCATAAAAAATTCAATTGAAATATTGAAAAGAAGAATCTCTATATTTCCATAACAGGATAACCGATTCAAGAGAAATATACTTTGTGAATCAAAACTGATATACTTCATGTACATGCAGAATTTCATCGCATCATCAGAATCGAAGAATTCAATTTTTGTAATCATTTATTTTTACGTATGTTATTTTTTGTATAATTTCCAGAATATAATTCCGATTGAGCTGAACTTCTGCATTTATATATTTGGTATCAATCTCAAATACCATATAAAATTTTGAGGTAATAGTCTTATTGCTCCACCAAAGAATGATCTTACTCAGGCTGTCCCAGCATGGTACCCATTAAACGCCTCACACATTTCAGTGTTAAAACTAACATTCATCATGATACAACCTGAATAAAACGAATCTGATCGTTCCATATAGATTGTTTTGATGCTTTTAATTAATTCACGAATTTGATTTGCATATTCATCAAGCCAGCCTAGAACCGACAATAGGCGATACCGAGCATGCGCTTCATTTCCGGTGATAACGTTGTTAGCTATTAATACAATTTGATAAATGTGAACATAAAGAGAGAAAAAAAGGATTTCGTTTGCCACACACTGATTTCATTATGAACGGACTAAATGAGATGGAAGATAGTATCAGCAATTATTCAAATCACACGAGAATGGTTTTTTTCGTGACTTTGATGGACATACGGAAAAAATAACATATTTTGTTAGTTAGGAAGCACTATTGTTTTAGGGCATGATATAATAGGCGAAAATATGGTTTACTGGTGGTGTAAGATTAGATTTTATGGATGAGGAAATCTTTTAAATTGTGCTTTCTTATTTGGTACTGGTACTAACAGCTAAAGTCTGCTATAGACAATTCTGGCTGTCTGGCAAAATTCTGTTATTGTTTAGTTATTCGATGTGTCGTGTTCACATTTTCGTTCCGATTTGACGTTCATAAACTGAATTATTATTATTATTAAAAATGATCAGAGTTTAGGCAATGCCTATAAACTCACAGAAAAAATTATTCTCTGATTTGCTGGCAGTTTATTGTTGCTAAAGGCTATTCCAGTAATTTTAGCTAAAGCAAAATTACGAAAATATTGTATTATATTCAGGAATTGTAGAATAAAAATCAAACACTTTGTTTACTTCACCCCAGTGCGGCAGTGAAATGCTTTCCATCTCACTCTAATACTTGGTTGATTACAAAGCAGTACTATTCACGCGTAGGGGCATCTTTATATATCGATTGAAATATAATCTGGGAGGATTCTGCATTTCTAGCAAACTTTTCAGGTTTTCACTCCCAGTCTCTGAAAGAGAAATAATTTAAAAAATTTAATTGAGAAGAAATGCTCCTGCGTGAATCCTTGCACTAATTTGTCAGGAGCAAATTGGTTTTGAAAAAATTGTTGCCTAACAGTAAAAATAAAAAAGGAAATAAATGAAAAGGATGATGTAACGTGTCTCCTTCTTCAGTCAAAATTTGTAAAATCTTCGGAATTGTGTGTTTTTTTCGTTTGCAATCTAATTGACATTGAAAATTTGTTAGGCTGATGATTCTGATTTTGATAAGCACAACATATATGCTCAGTTGCAGGAACGTCCATTAAAATTTAAAGGTCCATTAAACCTTAATCCTCCATTAGTTCCTTGTAATAATGGAGGATTAAGAGTTTAATGGACCATTAAATTTTAATGGACGTTCCTGCAACTGACACTTAGTCTATTAATTTTCGGAGAAAATTGTTGAATGCTTCATTTTCAATTTCTACTTCAGGATTTCGAGAGAAATGTTTTCATTCAAGTTTGACAAGAAAACTAATTTATTAAACACAATCAGTCTATCTTAGTTGACGGCGAAAGTTTTTGAGTACCTACTACTGAAACTGAATATTTTTCTTCACATTCTGTTAGTAAACTTCAAGTGATTCATTAATTTCATTGAAAAGATTCCGACAATGTGCAACGAAACTCTTAAAATTCAATGAGTCGTAAAAATTGTAAACATAAAGATGTTGATTTATTTAATTTTGAAATTTCCTGATTGATTTATTGAAGAGAGAAATTGCTCTTCATCTATTTCGATCTATTCCAACAGAACAATTAGCCAAATAATTTACTTCATCTAACAAAATACCTGTGGATTCCTTAATTTTCCTTTCATATTTATCGGGTTCCGTCATTTAGATCTTTGTGTTGTATCAGTTCATCATATGATCTCCGCTATTTGAATATATGTAGATGATCAGCGATTGGTGATCTTGTAATGTCTCTATTTTTAATGTTGTTCTTATGTTCGCGTTTTCCCATTTCAAAAGGTCTTGATGTCTCTCCTATATAAGATTTTCTACATATACAGGGAATATTTTGAACACCATTTTTTTATTTTTGTGTTTCATTCATTGGTTTCTTTCTGGTTAAAATGGATCTCAAATCATTTTGAGTTTTGAAAACAATTCTTATGTTGAATTTAACTTAATTAAAATTTTTTGAATTATTTCTATTTCAGAGACTGGGATTAAAAACATTAAAAGTTTCCTAGAAATGCATCTCTATATATCTGAGTGAAACACCCTATATTTATATTTTCAGGAATACCCAGCCGATAACTGAAAAATCGTTCGATAATAAAAACTCATATCTGACAAAGTCAGGTTATCCCAAAATCTAACGTACAGGAAGAAACAATTTAAAATCGGAAAGTCGTCTGTTCCAAGATTCCGAACAAGTTATCTTGGCACAGTCTGGCGAACACGCGATGCGTCTCGACGATATTCTTGACGCCGAAATGCCCAAGAAGCATTTCCGTATGAGCGCTCGCTATTATCTAATACACATTATTCGGTTTGACTTTTGTTGAGAGGAATGCTGATCGGCTTTGAAAGTATCTGTTCGTGAAAGAACAATGCCGTTTTAGTTTCGAAGTTGAATATGAACAAAACGACGTTTTATTATTTTTCTTATTCTTCTCGAAAGTATTTTTGTGGTTCTTTGACATGTCTTTCGTTGATCTGGACTTTGGAGCTGGGAATGATCTTTTCAATCCAGCTTGTTGACTAACATGTTTTTACGCAAGTTTTTTTGACGTACAGGTGTTTCATAAAATATGGCTATTCAAAATTCGTGTTGCAGAATTTGTCGCACAAAACGGAATCAATTGAAATGCAATTTTGCGGTTACAAGCAAGAAACCCCTAATAGCCTGATGCAAAATTTTCTGGCCATAGTATCAACAGAAACATAGAAAAATATTCGATTCGGAGGAAAATTTTATAAATGAAAATTGATACACTGAATGTTCGTACAGAATTTTGTGGCGATATTGTTAACAGAACCATAAAGCTGTTATATTAAGTCTCCATGCAAAATTCGGGTAAGGTTTATTGTGAGATTCTAGATTAATATACTGAATGTTCCTGCAAAATTTGAAAGAGATCGCTTCATCTGAATCATATAATTAATTTTATTTTAATTATTGATTTCCTACGTATCTCATTTTTTGAATAATTTCCAGAATATAATTCTAACCGTGCTGAGAATTTGCATACAAATACTTAGCATGAATTTTGAAGTGATAGCATTATTGCTGCACCACTGAACGAGCGCTCAAAAGCAGATGCACAGGTCTTTTCTTGAATTTTTTGTACCCTTGTTGCGATTTATGGAATTCAAACTACAAGGTTTTTTTGTTTCATGTGAGCTCTTCAGATCAGGCATTGAAAAACCGTAAGTTGAAATGCAAAAATAATGGAAACAAGACTGAAAATCAAATCGATTTTATTTTATTTTTAGACTAATTGCGAAATTAAGCATTGACAGTGAAAAATCGAAAATATAGCGTAAACTTATGTTTTATGACACTAAAAATATTATATAACTATAATACTTATTTGGTTCCCCGATCTATTTTCATCACAATTCTCATCGAAAATTTTATTCATCTGTCAAATTCGACAGACAACAATGTTCCGACTGATTTTTTATTGTTGTTTTAGCCAATGAGCATACAATTAGGCGATAATTTTGCATTAGTGCAAATTATCGATAATTCGCACTTGTGCAAAATTATCAGGTCCTTTAAAATAAATGCAGACGTAATTATGAACGTTTATTACTTATTAGAGTAACATGAAAACTGTTGAACAGCAACTTACAGCGACACAATACGATTTGATGGATTCACAAAATTTTCTTATTAAATTTAACTCTTGCAATGAAAATGAATCGATAATTTTTGACAAATCTGCTCTCATGCAAGTTAAACTGTAAAAGGCACTCGAGCGCTCCGCGCACTCGTGCTCTTTTTCAACTTAACTTGCATTCGAGCATATTTCCCAAAAATTTTCGATAATTTTCATTGCACTAGTTAAATTACAACTGAGAGTAACTGTTAACTGAAATGGTGAATTTTGAGAAATATTTATAAATCTATCCACTTTTATTACCATGAATATCCAGATTGTTTTTTTCATGGATAAAAATATTCATTTTTACTGAGATTATCGTTTCTTCGATACCATTCACCCGAAAGAATGTTCGAAAGTTTGAAGGTTAATCTGTTTGTCTTCCACTTATCAAATGAAGAATTACTCTCAATATTTGTATTGCACAATGCTGATTGCTAAGTTAAATGGCTCCTTTATTATCTTTATAATGTCAGTATATTTATTATCTCCAAGTGTAGGTAGGCAATAAAATTGCTTAATGTCCTATGATGAAGAATTTTTGTTTTGTTATTTGTCAGGCTGTAATGCATATGATGCTGAATAATAATTCGTTATGATATCAAACTGTGCAATAAATGGACACTTTTCAATTATGTAATCAACGGATACAATCATAATACAGGGGTAGTTTCGGTACAGAGTTTATTTTTAAACTCGTATAATAAGCACTATTTTCAAGCAATAATTATCATGAATTTATCAAACAACCTGTGAATATTTAACAAAATCGAAGGCTCTCTTGAATTGATCTCAACAATAAAACCATTTTCACTGAAATGATTAGATATTTTAAAATTTTAAGGGTACATTTTATATTCAGTAAAAGAAGTTGAATCGATAATTTTGAGATCATTTCGTTAGCTAAGGACGAATCTCACTGTCCATATTTTATTAAGGAGTTTTTCCTTCGAAAATATTGAACCAAATTATAGAAAAGTCTAGATAATGCTGTCGCATTGAATCTATCCATGACAACCGTTCGGGACGCCGTTGATTAGTTTTCCGATGCTGGATTATATCGTTATCAAATTCCCGCCAGCGTTGAGAAACGAAAGTGCAGAACAAAACAGTGTTGACGTTTTATCTCGTTCTGGGAACTCATAATGCCAAACAGCTCGTATTTCACCAATTTTTTGTCACGTCGGTCGCCAGGAAAAATACTTCGACATCGAGACAAGAAAAAGTGATATATATTTTCGCATTGTTAGATGAGAAACAGATTAAAATGGATATTTCCGGTAATCACATCCACTGATCTCCCTCACGCTGCTGTAGACAAACAAAAAAGCACTGAGACGCAGAGAGCACAGTTGAAAAGTTCATTGGCTAGGAGAAAAAATAGATAAAATCCCTAATCGCTTGAGTGCCTTATTTGTCGCTCTGTTAAAATGAACCATTTCCATTATGCATTATTTATCCTTTCCGATGACAATTCAAGAAGCCAAACAGAGTTCACCGTTTTCAAGTGATTCGACGAGACAAAGACTTTACGGTATTCCAGCCCAATAGTCGGGTAAATTGTTGATCTGATCCTATCAAGCATCGGTGACTTGGATAATCGCTTTCCAGCGTTGGATTATCCGCTTAGAGATCTATAATTGGATGAGTTTTTTCGAAGAATAATTCATTCTGGTCAATTTATATTGTCACCAAATGATCAGGCATTTAATCATGCACCTACTACAGTGATGGCTTGTCGACATTCTTGAGTTGTCTTCAATATCTAGTGACATTTTTAAGGATCTATTTTATTTTTCTACACCCCTATAAAGGTTTCTTCGATCAGTACAGCTTGATTCACTTATTTTGGTAACATAATTTTACACGAAGAGGGATGGATATTTTTTTATTCTGTTGACTGTATTTGGTACAAGTTTACGTTGACTTGAGATACGCCAGGCGTCAATGCGCTATACCTAATAGTTTTTTTCTCCAGGAACACACCTTTTTTATTGTATCATTCGAATGATGATTTATTTCTGAATGTTTGTTCTGAATACCATTTTTCCATTTCTTACCTGCAGCGTGTTTTATGCGATTCTATTCCATTAAATTTTTCTGTATTGTGACAGTTTTGCCTTGATTTAGATACATAGTTATGATTGTGTTTCTCAAAACCGAAGTTGTATCAAAATATTTCTCGATCATTATATTCATCAAATATTATATTTTATAACAATGAATATTTTTTTAATAATAAATGCAACATGTCAAATCATATGTTTCATATACCGGCCATTATGATCCATACATAAATTATATATTTTCCTTATTTCTACTTTGGCCGAAATATATTGGATAGAGTAGTTTATAATGAACCAAGGAAAAGATATAATTTATGTATGGATCATAATGGCCGGCATATGATTTGACATGTTGCATTTATTATTAAAAAAAATTTCATTGTTATAGAATATAATATCTGATAAATATTATGATTGAGGTATAGTTTGCTACAGAGTCTCTTTGATTTTAAGAAACACAATCATATCTTTGTCTCTAAATCAAGGCAAACTGTCACAATAAAGAAATAAATAAATGGAATAAATTCAAAGTTAAACACGCTGCAGGTCGCTGAAGGTTCTTAAGAAATGAAAAAATGTTATTCAGAGAAACATTCAAAATTAAATTGTTTTTCGAATGACACAATAAAAAAGGTATGTTCCTGAAGAAAAACGCCTGTGGCTTCTTAATTATTTTCTCCAACTTTTACGCACATCCCAAGTCAACATTGACTAGTACCAAATACCGACAACAGAATAAAAAAATATTCATCCCTACACAGATACACACGAATGATGGTCTGATGGTATTTATATTTATTTTTTCAAGCTTGAAACAATATGAAGTAATTCATAAAGCAGAGAATGATCAGTTCAACATGACCAAATGAAAAATACCCCAACAAGTGTTGACATACGAGCATGTGTTTAAATTAGTCATTCTTTCAGAGTGATCAATCAGTTCTCGTCACAAAATTCGGACGAAAATCTCTGAGGCCAAAAATGATTAATAAAGTAAGGTCGTGGAAGCAGATGCTCACGTACGCTACTTATTTAATTTTCGCGGGGAGAACGATTAAAATCTGAAATTAATTAGGAGGAAGTATGGACCTTCCGCCCGATTTTAATGAAAAACGGTCTGACAAATTCGCCGTGAAATTTTGAACAAAGAGTTAAAACGCGTACGCTATAAGCGGCGAAACAGCTGCGAGGAGCGGCCATAATTTGTCATTTTTTAAATTAGCCCGAGAGCTGGATGGCCACTAATTTGCAGGGTTCCCTCGTGTGGAGTAAATGACGCGTGGAGGAGTGTTAGAGACAAGTGAATGACAAGATGGACGGATCTGTCATGGCCGACACCTCAGTTAATAACGACTATAAGTAACAGACGAGAGCTCTGTTATCCAGAATGAGAGGAAGTGTTGAGATCTGATGAAGTGAGAATGAACTGTGACGTATCCTTGAATGTCGGCGTAGATCAAAGCCTCAGATCAATAAAAAACATAGATAAGCCCTGTCAGATGAAAACAGAATCATAAATGAGAAAAATATCTATGTATATTTTCTATGGTTCTGTACACTATAGCCACAAAATTTTGCATGAGGCTTATTATAAGCATCATGCATATGGATTAGTTTCGTTTTGTCTGAGATATTGAGCAACAAAAATTTTGAATGGCCATCTTTTATGGAACACCGTGTACGATTTGGCTGGTTAACGAACTCAACCGCGTCATTTGAAACCAAACTCGGCCTGAAAATCCCAAGACTCTAGGACAATCCCTATACGAAATTTATCGTGCTTAAGGCCGGACAGTAGAACAAGCGCTCAAAAATTTAAAATAACAAATGTAAATCATGATCATATGAGTCGGTGCAAGCAAAGGCAAATATTTTTTTGAAATGGTTAAACAATGAAACTTTCATAGACTGAATAAATCAATATTCAAACAATAAATAGAGAATGAGTGAATATTTAAAGAACAAACTTATTAATCAGCAAAGATATACTTTCATAGTGAAACATAACCAGAAATAATTCAACAAAGCGATCTTTTGTAGATCAGATTTGCAAATTTTCAATGGTTCAACTTTAGCTTTGATGAACTGTGAAGTGAGAATGGTGTAACATCAAAGAGTTTCGTATACAGATCAAAGGCGTTTAGCCGTATGAGAACGTTCGAGATAATGTTTGCCCACCACTTATGACACTTGATATCTGTATGGAGTGGTTTCCTTTCATTATGACTTATAAATATTGATTTGAATTACTCAGAGTTCTATTCTCTATCTCAAAATAGATCGAACCGTGAACATTTACGTTTATTGATTGTTATTTACCCACTGTTGCTTCAGATTGAATATACGCGGTTCTATTTATAACAATGATTTCCATAATTCAGAATTCTCATTGTTTTCCCACTGAGAAATATCTGCATCGAGAAAACAGTTGAAAAGGAAGAAATCGGCATCAACTGGAAAATGGTATCAGTTCCTGCAGATTTTATTAAGTTCTGTTGAATTGAATAAACTGATGCAGTAGACATTGGGTATAACGACATTAAGATGGTAATTTATTTACCAAAATATTGTTTTCCAATCCAGTCTAAAATTCTTCGTTCAAAAAATTTGAAGAATACATGTAAAATGCGAGATCAAAGCCAGTTTGAAATGTTATATTTCATACTCTTCGTAGCTAATTCTCAATTCAGGAAGAATTGGTTTTACTGAAGTACATAGCCGGGTTTCAATGGTAAATCTGCCCTCGTGGCCTTTTCGATTAAGGCATTGAATGAAAATACTTCAGCAAACTTTTCAGCTTCATATCTGTAGCCAAATTTTCGAATGGTGATTTTTTTTCTTGATTCTTCGCTATTGAAGGAATAACTTATATTTTTTTCATGAATTTCAATTGAAAAATTGATATTTGCCGTTGTATTCATATTGGATTCCTGAAATATATTAGTGAAATAACAATAGTCGATTTGTCTTAGTTTAAAAGATATGCGCCCCCAAAGTCCGAAAAATATTTCACCTGAAAGTCACTTTTCTCACTACAAAAACACTGGAGTACCGCTTTATCAAAAGCCTCTTCGAAAATTTCAACATGAAGGTTTTATTCATTTCATTTCAAATATATTCAATAATTATTGCGAAAACATTGAAAAAATTCGAGCGAAAGTTTGACGTTTCTTATGGTGAGTTGGGCTATACCCTTTACACCATTGTGATGAAATACAACGGAAAATTATACAGAGTGATAATTTAAAAATATGACAGGTCAATTTATCTCGACCAGGATGTTTTCATAATAATTATTATATTTCAGAGAGAAAATACCAGGACAATTTTTATTCGAAGGGGGACATATTATCAGCAGAATTGTAAGTCAAAATCTCCTCCACCCTAGGTGTAGAGACTATAACCACCCCTAAATTCTCGATAGGGAATGCGGGGTAAATTAACCTCAATTGAAAGATCAATTGTCCCTTTATATGAATACTATGCTGGCAAATTTTTATTGCGGATTTGAAGTAGTTATAAGGGCTGACAATTTGAAAACTTGCCAGGCCAATTTTGTCTCGACAAGGGTGTTTTCGGATAAAATGCCAAAATCTTGGGTGTAGGGGCTATCACCCCTAAATTCTTGATAGGGAATAGAGGGTAAGCTATACCTCAATTTAGGACAATACGTTCATGCAGATTGAAGAGGAACATATTGTCTTCAATTGAGGTAATCTCTATGGTTATAATTCCAATTCATAACGACCTGGCATAGACGCTAGGTCTAGAAGAATTCATTTCCACTTTTCAGCCTACTCTGTCCCACGATATCGGTATTGAACATAAATTTTTCTGATACAACCGCCTTCTCACTCGTCTGTATGTCTCCCAATTTGGAAATGGGTTATTAAAACGGTGTCTACAGCCTCCGGTTCGCATAGCAAACCAACATGCCGAATGCTGAAATGGAGTGCATACAGAGTACACACCTTTAATGCACTTACGGTACTACAGGGTCGGATTTCTCTCTGTTCACGATTGTAACAAATCGTGAAAAATCTGTATTTCATGCAGTGGTCTTTTACTTTTCCTTCAAACCAATTTACCACATCTTACAAGGTCTCAAATTGTTGCCTATTAAAAAGGCCATAAATACGGTAAGGAAAATGATTTTCACTTATTTTGATAAACATAACATGAAGAAATAATCAGATTTTCAGAATAAATTTACTTTGGCTTGATATGACCACGTTTCAATGTGACTATTGCCTTGAGACGGACAAAAACCGAATCGCAAGTTGCTCGAATGTAACTAGCCGCTCAAATTTATTATTTTTCAATTCGGATCTTGCTTTCCAAAACGGCTTGGAGAGAATAATCCATTTGATTTACGTCTAGTCTATTCGAAAGCCACTGTGTGGTCGAAATGAAGTTCGAAACGTTGGTTTTCAACCATTTTTGGTTGACTCGCGCTTTGTGAGTCAGTGCAGTCTCCTCTTCAAACATATGCGATCGAAATCTATGTCTGCCCACAGCTTCAAAGCAGCCTCAAGTACACTTTCCTGGTAATGTATTCCATTAACTTCGATGCTAGGCTGTTTCAAAGAGCACCCAGGATTAATTCCATATCAATGTGTAACTGTCATGGGCCAATGAGCATAAAGAAGCAATACGAGTAATGTTACAACTCTACTGAAACATAGAAATTAATATTGTATCGAATGTTTCTCTCGTGCTTAGTGAAAATGTACTTCAATCGGAAGAGTTCACTCTAAATTACAAAAAATGTGGTAGACGGAAATTTTCAGTTCGTTCATCAATATTAGTAAACTAGTTGATTAAATAACTATTACATAGCATGCTCCGCAGCCATTAATAATCTTTAAATTAGCTTCTTGTGCGAGTTTTAAACTATATTCTTTCTTCATCTGGTTTTTTTATCGAAACAATGAAATATTTCGATGAATTGACAACGCTCATAGCATAATACTCCTTTTTTTCTTATTATACTACTCGTCATGATCTTCTTCTTTATCTCTTGCAGTCATTAAATCTATATTTCCGAATTCGTGAGTTTTTTATATTAACATTTAGCGATTATTCAATTTTTATATGATCTAACATTCGTCACAAACTGAGTCTCACCTTTGAACATACCTGTAGAGGTATATCTCCATGAGAAAAAATGTATAAATTTATTCCATTAGGAAATGGATGTATAATATATTATGCAAATGACTTCTGCTGAGTTCATTGACATCCTCCTGATTACTTTGGAATCTTGAAGATAATTATACATTAATTCCGTGTTATCTGGACATTTCCTTCCTGAAATTGGAAAAAAACCACAATGGTTACGAATGCCATTTGTTTCCGACGCTTCAGATAATTTTGAGTTCGACTTTATTATGTAAAGTACGTGCTATTATTCAGTTATGATTTTTCTTCGACGTTTATCTGATTTGGTTTTCTTTATATGAGATGAAACATACTTTAATACTGCAAATTGCAACGAAGCATGCTTCAAGAATGCATTGAATTTGTTGGAATTCACTTCAATAAATTTGAAGAAATTTTTGCTGACACTCCCTGCAAGAGTAGGTGAAGCACTTTTTATCCCAGTCGAACCATTTTTAGGCCAGCTATAGGAAAATCAAGCTAGCGATACGCCCTGTGGTGAAGATCTGAGTAATCTTCAATATTGCATAATTACTAATCAATTTTAAGTATGAATCATTCAAATCGCTATTGTTCAGTTACTCAGTGTGCCTCTGGAAAAAACAAAACCAACTATGCATTTTCATGTCTTGAGGCTAGGGATAACCTAGCCTCAGGCTAGGGATAAATTTTTTGTTTAGGTTGAAGGGAAATCGGGAAGTAAAGTGTTGATAGATCGATGAAATGCCTGGCAACTGAAACTTAAAATTGGCAAACCAATCACAGGAAATATGAAAGTTTGCTCCTTGCATTTTGTACATACATAGTAATAAACTCGTTCACTATAGATGTCTGGAATTTTAATATATTGATAAAAATCCGAATTTTAATGAAGCCAATATACACATAAACAAAACCTTCGATGTCAATATTGTTAGTTCTACGGATGCCCACCGTGTGCTGCATTCTTATTTTCAGATTGCCTATAGTGAAATTGGTGAATGAATTTGAGCTGATGGTATAAGTAGAGATATAAAGATCAAAATCACGTGTGTAACTAATAAAAACTAGTATTTTTTTCACATTAATCCGCAGTGTTCACAATGACCTGAATTGGTCTATTCTTGGATGAACTACATCTTGTTAAATCTTTTTGGATTCACGCATAAACTGTGATTTAAATTTTTCCGTTAGTCCTTTCAAATCTACATGAGATTTTAATCAATTCTGGACAATGAACTTTCAATAATTACAACCTCAAACAAAAGCAAACAGTAAAAGGCAAAAAAGGAACATCAGAACTAATAATATACTTTTTCTCGAGCGTATCCGTCCACAACTTCCATAAAAATTACTCTTTTCATTTTCTACAGCTCCAGCCATAACTTTTCGTCATAATTTCTATTCGAGAGTACGGATTACGAGCCGTTAAAATTGTACGCCGGTATAGTCATTGTTTGTGTTTTCCGAACTGGGACGTCTATCTTATTTTTCATATTTTTATTTCGTCAGACGTCGCCAGACCTAAGAGAAATGCAATAAATGGATTGTATGTCCCGGAGAGTTCATTACCCAAACACAACAATTGTTTGTATTACGAAGCGAAAAGTAATGGTTTTCGGGAAGCAGTGGCGCACATATCCGACTCTTGAATGACTGGAATTTTTCGAAAGAGCGTGTTCATTTCATTGTTTTCTGTTCGTCAAGCTTTTGTTTATTTGGTTCCTATAAATAATCCTTCGATTTCTACCGAGAAGTATACGGCAAAGAACCAAGTGTACAGGGTTATTCACTTATCTGGGTAACCTAATTTTCTCGAAACAGATGAATATATTTTTATTCTATTGACGGTATTCGGTACAAGTCAACGTTGACTTGAGATTTTTGTCAAAGTCACAGAAAATAATTAAGACGCCAAGCGTCGTGGCGCTATCAGTTCAATTTTGTATTTGAAAAAGGCTGGAATAAGTCTTCCTCTCTGTTCTTAGTAAATTCATATATTCGATTCCTGAAAATTATGGAAATAAGAGAAGAGAATTTGGCTCAGTGTGAAATGTGGGGTTCCTCGAGCCAAGAAACTAATGTGAACAAATTCTCCATAACTTTGTATGCAGATCCTTCTGCGTTAGAGCTGAAGCCTTCTGTAGTTCTTCAACATATAGGTACTCAAAGATAACATTGAACATGCGAGGATACACCAGAAATTATAAGAAATATTTCACAAAATCCAAAAAATGCGAGCAAAGCTGAAGACAATCCGAAACTGGGACTGAAAAAATGAATACATAAAATGTTTGGTTATGTTATTGATACGACTGTCACTTCCAATCCTAAATGATGATGTGTTCGTAAACTTAGAACACGAGTCCGTGATCCGAGTAGATCCGTCACGTGACCCAATGGATCGAGTTAGTAACCCTGAGTAAGTTTCCAAAAACACCTTTAGCTACAGAATGCTTCGGCAACTTGACTGTTTTCATAAAAATATCGAAAATCAAGTACGAGTATAGTCCGTTCACGAAAGGTTGAGCCGTCGGTTGGCCATGACAATTTGCATATTCCACTGTGTTTATGAAACTTTTAGGTTATGTTGTTCATTTTCTTGACAGATTGATACGCAATGTTGAAAAACGTCCTTGACGATCAAGCGGTCTCTCAAACAAACTTTTCATCAAACAGCTTCAAACCTTGCATCAAACTTCAAGCGAACTGTGAAACACGTTTGACTCCAACATTTGATCAAACGGTTTGACCGTCTAGGGGGTCCTTAAGCAAGCGGTTTGGAATTTCACACAATCAGTCAAACTAATGGAATACGCACCGTTGATTTGATTGACAAGTATCGATGCGAATCACCAATAAATGTCATATTCAGATGTCCATAATCTGTCATTGATGCGTTTCAAGTCCCGCTACTGTTCGCCATTCCAAAATTCGAGCGTGTCTCCGTTGTCGCAAAATGATTAATGACGAAATAAATATATGTAATATCATGACCCGCCGTGAACCTATTAAGCCAAAGGACAACGAACGAAACAAATGCACTGCGATGCTAATATCGAATACAAGGCCGCCTAATTTTAAATGCATTGGCTTTCGTCTACGCTACAGCAGGGCCTACCATAACACGTTCCATGCCAGTCTACAGAATAATGTGTGGGATAGCTTATACATTTTTTCGTACACAATAAACCATTCGCTTGCTACTTTATTTCGCGGATGATTACTTATGCATTTTATGCCATAAAAAATTGCGTTTTGTTATTGTGCTACTGCTAACGGAACGTTCTGGCTTAATAATTCGAAAGTTGAAGAATGAGACAGAATGTGGACTCAGGACTGTATAAAAGGCGATATTGCATCCATTCATAAATATAGGCGTGCCTCAATTTCTCGATCGATACGGAGAAATAGCGCTTTTATAATTTTTTTATGTCATGTGTAATAAGCCAAGCCTTAGTCGATTCATCTCGTACAAGGATGTTTGTATGAAATTTAACTCTTTCTTTATATTTCATTTTGTATCGACTGCAGCAGCTTTTTGAGAACCTACTTTGGTTATCGTAGGAGGAAACTTCCTAGTTCAGGATAAACTATAGATTTGTACCGGGTGTCCTAAATTTGTTGTCTAGTAAGGGGATCTCAAAATGTAATGAAAAAAAAATTGATCACAATGAATTCTACTGAAAAAAGTGCCCGTATAATGTTTCTGTTTCGTTTCATTTATTACTTCAGTAGTTTTTTCTAGCTCAACGGATTCAGGATACCCGGTACAATTATCTCGTTCTTGTTTGAACAAAGAGTCTCTGAGTCTTAGGCAAATGCACCTCTACAAATACACCACAATTGGTGTCATTTTTGTTGTAAATAGTTGTTCCAACCAAGAGTTTTTCAATGCAAAGCAAGAACAATAGTAGAGAAAACTGAAGCCCAAAGGGCAACTGTCTAAATTTTTCTTTTTTTTTCAAGCAAAATGCGAGACTTTTGAGAATCTGAGAGATCTTCATAATAAAAACAACCCGCTCACAATTATTTTCCTCTTCAATTTGAAGTCAGCGGAGATCGTCTGCAGAAAAGAAGCATATTGATCATTTGATTTTTTTGAGGTGACCCCCTTTAATGTGTCCCCCAGAATTTTGAAGACCTTCTTAGTCGAGAAACGATATGTTATTATATTCGATGAAATTTTCGTTTAATTTCAATAAAAATGCAGTGACAGAGAAAATTATGTCTGGCGAATTTTTCAATTAGGAATATCAGTGTCTGAATTTCATCGAAATATTTTTTATTTATTTATATGAAAATGATTAGTGATCGGCAATAATACTCGATCGTTGAAGAATTTGCCAGCTCGTTGTTTGATTTTTGAATTTTTTGACGAGCACATTTTAATGTCTTCTGCTATTATAACAATCATCGTTGATCAGTAACTTACTGCTGGCCTGCTCATAACTCCTCTTTTTCTTACCTCAATCTAAATACATATACCCAAGTTGTAAAACTAGCCAGCTGTCTGCATATGCTCATTCTTAGTCCACCCCATTTATTGATTTTCTTTAGCTTTGTATCCCTAAGAAAATATACAATTCTCGACAACTTTCACAATACCGTCCCGAACTTTCTAATTGCGATTACCCTCAATGTCGACGTCGAAAATCAATTTGCAAAATCATCCAATTATATGCTCAAATTTCTTCTAAGCTTACTGTGTAATTGTCCAATAAACTCGTGGGTTCACAATTTCTTCGGAGGTAATATCATAGTGACTATAAATATAAAATAAACGTCTACCTACGACGTCTAAACGTCAAACCAGATATAGGTTAACAATTAGGTAGTCCACTGTATTGTAATTTATGTTATTTTACATATATGGCCCGAGAAATCTGCCTGCTGAATATGGAGTACCGCGAGAGAAAAGGGCAGTTATTTTATGAATTCTCGGATAAACTGGAAGCATTCTTTTCAAGAAAGCAAATCAATTTCATGCATATCAATTTAAACCATGTTTGAAGAGAGACTAACAGCTATATGTTAATATTTGATAAATAGAAGCAAACTCCCAAGAGAAGCCAAAGGCAATAGTTATTATCCGGTCACTTGGCTAAAATTCAGTCGTTTGCCTAACTTATTCGTTTTTGAATTTGTCAGGAACGATGGACGCTATAGAGAAAATTCAAAAAAATGTAGGACTGTATGTAAATTAAGAGAATCTTTTTTTTTATATGAACCAACTCAGAAAATATTCTGACCTAACATGATGGCTTTCTTTCTTAGTGTTGCCAATTAAGAAGCCCTAATATAATAAAATAGTTATTCAATCAACTTGGTTAATAAAGACCTAATGGTTCTCTCCGCGCACGCGTTAATAGTTCGAGACCATTAGTCGCTAGATTAATAACCGAGTTGATCACAAGATTTTTCCGACGATCTCAATTTGAATTGTATATGAAGACTTACATTTGACACAATAAAATTTCCATGTATCTGTGTTTTAGTAGAGTTTGGACATTTCTCGTAGTGCTTCTGAATACTTTGTGAACGGTTGCCATGAGGATTGCACATTAAATAAGCAGAAATTGAGCATTGAAATGGGTCATTAATGATCAATTTCGTACAAATTAAAATCGCCTTTTAGTTTGATATTTATTTACCTCATTAGATTAGAGATTACCATTCAATTTCCCACTCTAGAAGCCTGTTTTTAGCCAATGCTGCAATGGGTATATTCAATGACGGACTGATTCAACTTTGTATTATCTCCAGACGAAAAGAAATTCTCGGGTGAAAGTCAAGAGGACATTCAAAAGTTTCCATTGTTCTCAGAAAACCAATTTAAATTAATGTAGTCGTAAACTTTACGTCATTTTATATGACGATGAACTGAAGACGAAGCGAATCAATAAAAAGACGAGATTGAATGAAAAAGGAAACTTTTCAGATTTTCTTGTGATTTTATTTCTTGATGATGAGCAAAATATGCTTTCTATGGTCTTTTTGTGTCGTATGCGAGAACATTCTGAAACCTATTATTGCATTCTTCATTTGAACAGGTCTTAATCTGTTGTTTGTTTTTTGTTATTGAGAATCGGAAAGAACTGAATCAAGTTTCAGATAATTTGGAGGGCATTATAGCTTTCGATAATCCTTTTTTTTAATTTTCAATTTTAGTTCCAGAATGTAAGTTGACATTTAGAGCGAACTATCACCTGTTTGTTTGTTTGTTTGAATGAAGTTTGTGTCACAGAGATGATATTCATAATTATTATTAGTTATTACATCATTTAGTTTTTGCGTTACTTATTATTGTCAAATGCACTTTCAAGATATTCAGCCAAACCAGATGAAAATCTAAATAAACACCAATTATAATTAATGAAAAAGACATTCTTCGATAAAAATATACAGCATAACTAACCTTTAAACAAATCCAATTATCTGATCACAATACTAATACAGGTATTTTTCTACCCGCTTGAGTGAAAAGGTATGATATGCCGTTTACATTTTTGTGCAAAACATGATAGACCTCAGAGTAAAACTGTTTATTTCTCACTCTGACTGATTGACAAAAATCCATACATTTACTAAATTATGAAACGAATTATCTTTGGTTCTCATTTTTCTTGTCTAGAATTTGTATTCATCCCATTTTACTTCCCAATTCTCGTTTCAACTTCGTCTTTTATGCATGTAAAGTATGAGTGTGGAACTTCTTAAAGTCTGCACATCACTCTCGTCCGTCATATTCGCTCATGGTTTATGTAGTAACATTTTATTTTACTCGGTTGGTAGCACCTGCGATTTCGCGCCTTTTAGCGCAGTTCGTTTCGCGACACAACTGCAATTTTATAGTCGTCTCCGTTTTATGTTAAGTGTACTCTCGGAACGAAAGAAGGTAGATGCCTGGGATATGCCCGAAGATATAGAGTATATTTATATTTATACGAATTTGTGACAAAAAAACTTGAGTGTTTTCTCGAAGGAAAAACTGCAAGGAGAACCAAGGAATACTTGTCGTTTTCATTATTTCACGAGCGTTGCTTCCATATCTCACGATTGGAAAATCCAAGTGTTGAATTCTAGAAAATGACAGCACTATCCTGAAGTATAACATACCTATTTGAGATTTCTGTTTTAACATGCGAGCCCTATTCATGGCAACAGTGGACCAATGGCGACAAAGTTTTTTGAAGGAGCAGCGATTTGGCGCATTAAAACGGTTTTGTAGCTCTCACCAAGATAAATTTCATTAAGGTCGTCTGAAGCAGTTGTGATTCCGCAAACCATTGGGTACGTTCAGAAGCACTCAACTGTTGGCAACAGTTGAGAAAGCGATAGCGTTCAGCAAAATCGCTGACAAATCGATGTTTCTTAGCAGATGTCGATTTCTGGCAGCGGTAAAAATTTAAGCTTTATAACTCATCTGACCGCTGAGACATGCGCATATACCTATTATTTCGTGATTTGTTTATGTTGAGAGTTTTTAGTTGAAGTTAATTAAGGAGTATTTTGCTTACTTGCGTATTTCGAAAATGTCTATCAAAAAAGGATTGTCTGGCTACAATTTATTTCTGTCAGAAGAAAACCCACATTTTGTTGATTAAATAAATAAGGTTATATAAGTATCATGATTTGTAAATTACTCAGCGAAGCGTTCAGAAAATGTTCATGAGCCTAAACTCAACTCTACTCAACTGATTTTTGCTTTATGTTAACAGTTGAGTGCTTCTGAACGTACCCATTGATACCGTGCGTGACTCGTATTGAAAAATCGTCATGTGACTTATTGTGAGGTTGAGTTAAACTAACATAACCTTATCTAACCTGAAGTATCAGTGCGAACAGCATTCATTCAATATTCATCAATATACAATTCACCTAAATGTCTCTTTATAGGTACCTATTCCCTATATTTCGCAATTCAAAATGTTCTCCACAAAGTAAGAAGTAAACATAGAGATGCCCTTACGCTCGAAACGAAAATGTACACACGACTTATCAAACAACTAAACAGTAACAGAGCGATGTTGCCAAACTGACAGAATAGTCTATAGCAGACTCTAACTGTAAGTACCATAGTAGAGGAGCCGCAGACCAGTTCTTCCAATACAGAGAAAAGATAGGGCACAAGTTCGCAACGCCGAATGTTTTTCTCGTTCATAAACTGATTCTACTTGGCTGCCTCAACAAATACGTGAAGACATCTCAGGGTTCACTTTTTACTCTGAGATTTTCTCCCTGTACAAAATTGTAGCCAATCACAGAGGAAACCAATTTCGGTTAGACTCTTTTTCATCGCATTTTTATCGATGATCCTATTTACGAAATGCTCGAGATGTTTACACAACCGCTGTCCATCAATAATCACCCTTTCGTTGACAAATGATATGAGATAAAACCAATTTCTCATATTGACAACGTCGTTCCCTTTAGTGGTTTCTTTTTGCTTCCGATATTTTTTCCTTTGATGTCTCCCGCTTCTTGCCACTCTGCCTGTTGTCTCCGCCCACAATCCTGATCCTCGTCGGTGTCTAATGGCCACCAAACTTTGCTTTCAATGCCATTAATAGTTTTTATGTCAGAACAAGTTTTTGTTTGGTTGATATGGAACGGCCAACTGGACTGCAAATCCATGCTTTTTTGCCCTTTTTGTTGCGAATTCGGATGCAGAGTAGATGACTTTGATCGCCTGTGACAGCTAACCTAAATTTCATTTGGTCGGTTTGAATATAATGTGACTATGATGTATATCTCGCTGAAAGGATGGAAATGTGATGTATTCAGATTCTCCATTCACTTATGGAGTCAGTTGATTGACATTCTCCTGTCAGATGATCAAGCAATGTTGTCCATTCTACTGAGAAATAATAGAAATAACGTAGTCCCACAAGAAGTGGTTAGGTTGGATTCTCAGTTCATTTGAAATTATCGAATAACAAGGAGAATGTAGCCTATTTGAAGAATGAGCTGATTCAATCATATTGGAGGGCTCAAGGTACATCATACACATAATGACTTGGGTATGTACATACACATAATCATAATTTTCTGATAGCATCAATGAATCTTGTTTCAGGATATTTAGTGCTGCTCTTCAAAAGGTTTTTATGTTCAATAAAATCGTTTTTAACTTGAGTTTCTGAATCAGGAGAACAGAACTGTAATTGGGCGATTTCCATTATATATATTTACATCTTGTCCCTCTTTATTTTGATCGATGTCAGTTGCCTATTACATGATCCCCCTTCTTGGCTTACTTATCTTCCAATAAATCTGCTCACTAATCCATGATGAAGTAGACAACGTCGTAAAAGCGTTGGATATTGATTTCCACCCTCAAAGGAATCACTTCATGAGGTTATTAGGGTTTATCAACTTATTTATTAATCAGCCAAATGTCAAAATTGGCAAGAATGCCCTTTGGTCTGGAATAAAGAAATTTCCGATGATCACGGCTTCAACATTTAACTCTTCATCTCTGCTTTTTCTGAAGACTATTGGATGGACTATTTAACAGAACACATCCAACCACTTGGAATATACACTACTGGAAAAAATTAAAGGATCAAAAAATATTCCCAATTTTTCGGCAATTTTCAACATGCCGTAACTTTGAGATAAATGGTCGTAAAAGAAATTTAAAAAAAGAAAATTGTAGCTCCAAGTGTCTAGTTTTTGGATTAGAACCTCAAAAATTTTAAGTTTCGGTGGTTTTCGAGTAATGATAGAAAAGTCAGCAACAAAAAAATTCTCAAAATTTTACCACTCTTTTTTTCTTGTCTACGAGCGTGGAAATTTTATTTTTGCATAATCGTTATAATGATAGGATACTTTGTTAATTTAGCTTTGATTTATTTCCTTATTGACCTCAATACGTCCACTTCTCGCCAAGATATCGGTCTTCAAATGGAAAAGGATCCGTTATTAAATTAATAAAAATTTTATTTGTAAGTTTATTTCATTTTTCTTTTTTGAAATTTTTGTACTATCTGCATTAAAATGTGGAAAATTCCTTTTTGAAGATTATAAGCTTCTCAGAGCAAAAAACGTGTGATCCTTATTTTTTTTCAAAATTCAATCGGAGTCAAAACAAAAAAACGGCTAGCTGGATTGAGTTGACTCTTCATAAGGTTTTTATCAACATATTGAACTGTGAAAGTCACACTTACATTATTGGTTTCCTCAACATTTTCGATCCAGCGGTAGATTTTCCAAAAAACCACCAAAAGCCCTTTTTTTTTAAATTTTTATATTGATGCGACATAAAGAAAAAAAATTTCTATGAATAAGCAATGGTTGTTCATTAATCGGAGTTCATTTAAGGTCTTGAAACTCTCCTTCAATTTTCTGTGCGATCATTGGTTGCTGAGAAATTGATAATCAAAGACAAATGGATCCTTTTCCATTTGAAGACCGATATCTCGGCGAGAAGTGGGCGTATTCAGGTCAACGAAAAAATAAATTGAAGCTGAATTTACAAAGTATCCCATCATTATAAAGATTATGCAAAAAAAAATTTCCACGCTTGTAGACAAGAAAAAAAAAGTGGTAAAATTTTGAGAATTTTTTTGTTGCTGATTTTTCTATCATTACTCGAAAACCACTGAAACTTAAAATTTTTGAAGTTCTAATAAAAAAACTAGACACTTGAAGCTACAATTTCCTTTTTTTAAATTCCTTGTACGACCATTCCTCTCAAAGTTACGGTATGTTGAAAATGGCCGAAAAAATTTGAATTTTTTTTTGATCCTTTAATTTTTTCCAGTAGTGTATTTTTCATCAGTTTCTGTATTTTACAAGGCTTTTTTTGTCCCATGAAGTCACCAGGCATCTAGCAATATATAATCAGAACTGCAGCTATAATTGTTGCTTTCTATGACTTCTCAACATCATTTTGGGGTATCCAATTTCTGTCGATTCCAGTTGATGATCCCCCTTCTTTGCTTACTTATCTTCCAATAAATCTGCTCACTAATCCATGATGAAGGAGACAACGTCGTAAAAACGTTGGATATTGATTCCGACCCTCAAAGGAATCACTTCATGAGGTTATTAGGGTTCATCCATTTATTTATCAATCAGCCAAACGTCAAAAGTGGCAAGAATGCCCCTTGGTCTCTGGATACAAGAAATTTCCGATTGTCACTGCTTCGATATCCGGCTCCGGAGTCTGACGACCTCCTCCTGTACCGTCTCGCTACTTCTGAAGGTGATTTGTTCGACAACATCAGACGAAAATTACGAAATGGATTTAGAAACGGCTTCCCAATAAAGAGTTTTACGTTTTGTAATATCCGAGCTCTCGGATGGCTCGTAAAAATATGAAGCGCCCGCTTCGTTCCCGTTGGGTATATCGATTTTCATTGGATCCCTGTTCTATATTGTAAGTTAAGTTATTGGATCCCCACCGGTACCTGGAAGTTTGTACTGGATTGATTGCTGAAGGATTACCGTGAGAGACGGCGGAGGCAAATTAACTTCTCGGGTAGATTTCGTTTGAAACGTTCGAATTTCTGCATAAATTGAATGTACGCCGAGTTGATGGTGACGATCGTCATTCAATTTTGTTTTATTGCGAATCAATATCAGAATTGTGAACAGCTGAATCGGTCGGGCTATTGTATAATCTATATTTCATACGTCTGTATGCTCTGCCATTATAACATTCATTAATCATTGGTGGATAATGAGTAATTATTCATAGCTGTCAGATGCTTTCCTGATTAAGCTTAAATGTTTTTGAGCGCTCGTTCTACTTAAACGAGTGCTATAGCCTTTTGCCCAAATGTCTGTAATTTTTCGACTTTTCAGCCGAAAATGTTCTCAAACGATAGGGTTAGACTCTCTGATGACGGATTCGTGGTCAAATTCGTCTCGTCATCGTTCAAGACAAAATGGAAGGAAGTGATATCAAACAGAGTACCTATGGATGGCCATTTGGTGCTTATTAGAACTCATCAGCACAAGTTGAGGCCATCCATTGGTGCTCTGTTTGATACTACTTCCTTGCATTTTGTCTTGAACGAGGAAGAGATTAGCTCCTAAGTATCAGTTAAATATTGGTAGAAATATATTCTGGGAGGATTCTGCATTTCTTAGAAACCTTATAGGTTTTCACTTCCAGTCTCTGAAACGTAAATAATTGAAAAATGTTTTATTAAGATGAAGTGCTCCTGCGAGAATCTTTGCAGTTATTTGTCAGGAGCAAATTGGTCTTGAAAAAAATTGTTGCCTAACAGTAAAACTGAAAAATGAAACAAATTAAAAGGATATTGTAACGTGGCTATATCAGACACCTTCTTCAGACAAACTCTTAAAATCTTCAGAATTGTGTATTTTTTCATTTGCAATCTGATTGACATTGAAAGTTATCAATCTATAGAGATGATGATTTATAATAAATCAACATCTCTTAATCAAACATTTTTTAATTATTTATGTTTCAGAGACTGGGAGTGAAAACCTATAAAGTTTCTAAGATATTCTCTGCTTTCACTATTTTTATATTCATGGCGATATTACTCGTTAAACCTCTTCTTATTATTTACTACGGTGTCAACTGACGTTACCCTGAGCGCACCGCGTCGTGCAATGAAGACGTAAAATTTGCGAAATGCTTCGGTCAATGCGACAAATGGTAAACATCTCGCTATTTCGTTCAAGGTTTATTCTATGGAAGAACGTGTTCGCATGGAACTAGAGATTGCGTCTTCGGTATATGTATACCTAAAACTCCAAGTTCCAAGTACCTTGTTCCATTCAGAGCTATCCTGTACTGATGAGTCTTAATTAGGACGAACTGGCCGTCCATAGGTGCTCTGTTTGATACCACTTCCTTGCATTTTGTCTTTAACGAGGACAAGATTAGCTCCGAAGTATGAGTTTAATATTGGTTGATTACAATCGATTAATATTATTCTCTGCTTTTACTTTTATTTTTATGTTCTGTTATTCAAAATAAACTAACTGAAACAGTTCCTTAAGATGCTTTGACATGTAAACCTCCTTGATCTTTCTACAAAACCATTCTATTCCGATGTCACAAAGTATAAAGATCAAGATTTAAAAGCTCGCAGGACTTCATCAGACAAGAATATTATCATCGGGATTTAGATTTGCGTCGCTTCAGATACCCCAAAATGGCGACAGCATATCCCATCCAATAATCCTCATCTACCGAGAAAGATTTTATTTTAGTCCCGTGGGCAATACCGTAAAATTATTTTTCCTTATAAATAAAAGCGCCCTCGTTCGGAATGAGAATACATTTACGAGGATTTTCGTTTTCTCTAAATCCGGGGTGGAAGATCTGATTAGGACTTAATTTTGCGAGGTGGTGACTTGCGAGCGACAGGATTAAAAGTGGAATAAAGCCGATTAGACTGCTCGTCGTGGAAGCCTTCCAAATAATGGAAGATTTTTCGGAGATATGACTAATGGCTGATATTCAGGCTCACTTTTGGGATGCCCACGTCTCCAGATAGTACAATTCCTAGGGAATCATTAATGTTTTTATGATATCATTATTTCGTTCTAGAAGAAGCGATCCTCTTGAAATTTTGCATGAACATTCAGTATATCAATTTTCATACACATAATGAATTTCACTCGAATCGGATAACTTGTTATCTATACTATCTATACTTTTATACTAATATTATAAATGCGAAAGTAATTCTGTCTGTCTGTCTGTCTGTTACTCTTTCACGCCTAAACGGCTGAACGGATTTTGATGAAATTTGGTATGGTGATAGATGATAACCTAGAAATGGTCATAGGCTATAAATAATCACGCCATCGTTCTTAGGGGGTAGGCAGTAGGCAGATAACTAAATTGAGTTAGTGATTTTTAGTCGTTTTGTTGGAACTTTTGCTTTTCACGTCTAAAACGGCTGAACATATTTGATTAAATTTAGTAAGGTAATAGATGGTACTTAAAAAAGGATATAAGATCAAAATGATTATGTCATCGTACTTAAGGGGTAGGAAGTAGGCAGAAAACTGAATTGAGTTAGTGATTTTTTATGGTTTTTGCTGAGAGTTTTGTTCTATAATGACTAAACGGCTGAACGGATTTTGATGAAATTTAGTAAGGTGATAAATAGTAACCTAGAAAAGGATATGGGCTATTAATATTCATGCTATCGTGCTTAAGGCGTAAGCGGTAGGCGGAAAACTAATTAAGTTAGTGATTTTTAATCGTTTGTTTTTAAAGTTTACCTCATTCACGCCTTAACGTCTGAACGGATTTTTATAAGACTTGGTTAATTTAAAGATAGGATCCTAGGCACGGACACAGGCAACTTTTTACGGCGGGAAAATACCTTATTCCCGCGAAAATCTAGCGTGATCGTGTCAAGAAGCGCAAGACGCCATAGCTACTGAAATGATTTTGATGTTTTTTTAACTGAGTGTTACTAAGACAAGTTAGTATTTGATCACTTTTCTAACCTAGAGGGTCGGTAGGCGCCATAATTTAGTACTTTCTACGCAGACGATGTTGCGGATGTCACACTGTCTAACATCGGGGGTTGGCAGGTAGGTAGTTAGTTGTATTTTGAACCAATTTACATTATTTCTTTTTATATTTACTGAGGAAACATTCGGAGCTATCCATTATGTAGCTTAGGTTCCTCTTGAACAAAATTTGATGTGAAGTTGAGGACTGGAACACGATAGTGGGACTTTGTTGCAGGGGGACTTACAGACGGGAGAAAACAAAAAAACTTATGCGGACGAAGTCGCGGGTAAAAGCTAGTGGAAATATAAAGATTTCCTTTTTCAATATTCCAGTTGCATTTTCTATGGTTCTGTTAACACTATGGCTACAAAATTTTGCTTGAGGCTTATTATGAGAATCTTACATGCGTCAGCAAAATTCCAATTCGATTGGTTTCATTTTATCTGAGATATTGAGGAACAAAAGTTTTGAATTGCCATATTTCATGGAATATCCTGTACTATTTCTCTCTAGGTCAATCCCACAGACAGAATTAAATAAAACCACGCATTCGTCATCAGGGAGTAGAACCTTATCGTTTGAGACTATTTTCGGCACAAAATTCGAAAATTACAGATATTGGGCAAAACTCGTTTAAGTAGAACAACCTTGAGCGAAATATATTCTTGTTTTGTATGAAAAGAATGAAATGTTCTATATTTATTCAATGTATGATATAATCACCATAAAATAACAGAAAGAAATTTATATTCCCGCAGTAATCCCAATCAGGATAGCCATTTAACTGGTTTAGTGAATAATATACTCCACGAAAGAAACGAAAGTATAAATTCGGCGAGAAGTTAATATTTCAGTTCAATCCGAGGCATTAAATATTGGATTTGACTTCCACCGTCTTTTCATTGAATCCTCTTAATCCCCCTTTTTTCGTCGATATTAATTTCTCAACTTTCGAAATTACCGAGAATTTCACCGAAATTTTGGTTGGCAATCGATTTCTTTCATTGCTCTTTTAAACTGTTTATCGTTCGAAATTAGTTTTTCGCGTTAAAATTGAGAGAGATTTTTCTCATTCAAATTATTAGTTTCTAGAAATTCAAAGTCGAAAAAGTAACTTTCTGTGTGATGAATGTGATGATATTTTTTCATTGATTTTGAGTCCATATCTGTATAAACTGGTAATGACTTTCAACAGACTCTGTACCTTAGAGATCCAATAAATTTTTTACATCGATAATCTCACGATCTTTCAGCTATTTCAACATCTACAATTTAAAGAACATTTTTCCTGCGACACCCTCGTCACCATATTGTTTTTTTATTCTTGAAAACTTTCAGCCATTTGCCTGTTTTTTTCGCCAATACCTTCGAGATCTTGTACAGCTTTTATACTTCTTGTTGATCTCCTGTCATGGACCACTTCTTCAGCAAGTCCTTATGACCTTCTGGGTATTTGGTAGCTACTCTCATAATCTGATAGAAATCTGGTGATTTTTTGAAATTTTCCTCCTTTGTTGACTGATAAAATTAAAAGTGAGCTGAGATATTTCTTTGCTCGAATGATATAGAAACAAAAAATACTGAATAGGTCCTGTATTTCAATAATGAAGCATTTATCTGATCTCAAGTCAATAGTAGCCTGTATTACCTACATGAAAGTGTTTTCACCATTTGTGGATACAATAACTGGTAGCTATCTGGCTACCTATGGTTGAAATGAATGTAACTGTATTCATTACATCTAAATATTTCCAGGTTTTTAATCAAGAATACCATAAATTTCATGGAGAATAAAAAAAATTTCTGGACGGAGAATGTTGCAATTTTGATTAATAAAGATATGTTTATTACAAAATGTTACTGATAGCTATCTGACAGATATTGTTTAAATAAATTCATCTGCCTCTATTACCTGGAAATAATGTCAGGTTTTCAATATGGAGTATGATAGATTTCATGAAAAAATAATATTTTGCGGTTTCAAAGGCTTCAATTTTGATTAATGGGGGATGTTTATTCATTTTAATGATATCTACTTGATAGCTATCAGCTACAAGGCATAAAATGTATCTCAACGCCTGATAGTCAATTCCTCGTGTAACTTATCAAATCAGAAAAATGCCAATCTTTTTCCGCAAAGGGCATCTACAAAAGCATTCGGGTCTTTTAAAGATCAATCTGAAAGGCCTGCAAACTCGCTATGCATCAATGTTTACAGAGTCAATTTGAAAATGTACAGGAGTTAAATGGATTGCTCCGCGAGTAGGTCTGAATGGTACAAGGGTTGCGAAATCATATAAAGGAACCTTCACTCCCTTTTTACAATCTCGGAATGTGATAGGGGTTGCCAGGTCTGTTGGAGGCTGAAAAGATCCATGATTTATATCTCACGCTTGCCTGGCGAGCAACTTAACGTAAGCGGGGTTTCAGAGTCCATCAATCCTGAGATTAAAATAGAATGAGATTTGACCAAGGGATGAGTCTTGTTTGCACCCTGATATTTCAATGCTTCGATTTACGACCACTTCGTGAACGGTGATTGTATATTTTACGATAGATCGAATGGTATTCATAACAGGCGATGGATTTTATGTTTGGTCAATTCTTAACTAGCAGACTTGTACGTGCTGATAATTCAGTTGTTCGTATAGTTGCGATATGAAAATCTGGTCACCAACTTCCATGGGGGCGATTATATTTGTATCCTGATGCTTTGGAAGCTTTTGAGAAGAGACTCCCAACGTCTATGGGTCTGTTTCACCACTTACTGATAGGTTAGTGATAGCTATCTACACTCTGCTAAAAAAATAATGCACATTCTGAAAATCCCAATATTGATGAAAATTAACTTTACATTGACTTTACAACTTATTTTTTATGTTTTCTCGGGAAGTTTTTGAACGACACAAGACACATTAAATGGAAGAAAAATTCAGGATTTCACCGAATCTTATGTGAAAGAAGAGAAATAACCAATTTTCAAAAAATTGGAATGCTGATAAGTGATTTAATACTTGCTATTTCCACCCCGTTCGTTGATTACAGTTCGGCAACGACGGTTCATACTCAAAATGAGTGATCTTAAAATGTTCTGATCTTAATGAAGTCTGAAAAAATCTTCCCCATTTGAATTTTTTCTCGTTTTGGATAATATCGAATGGAGTTATTACTTTTAATGAGATGAATAATATCCTCAGTTTTTCATTGTTTAATCAAAATTGTTGAGAAATAACGTATATCATGAATCATGAATTCCTTTAAGTCATAATGGACCATTAATTAATGATGGATCATTTAATCATGGAGCACACACACGTTTTATATAGACTTCTATACTACATAAAGAAAAAATTCAAAAAAACTCAAACTAAAACGGAAACGGCGAAACACTTCTCGGTTCAAAACGTGAATACTATTCCTGAAAGAACCACAACTGAAGAGATGAAATCGGTCCCACGCTCAATTTCCATACGTTCGAGATTGTCGTTGATAAATCGGTCAGCCGGTTCTCCTTTATATTCATAGAAACGTGATTTCGTCGGGATACCAACTCCAAATCGAGAAAAGCACAGATGCCTGCAACGAGAAACTCACCCTGTGTTTTCATTCACTAGCTCAGCTAAGAGCAACAATAATTCTAAATTGTCCCCGTCAAACATTCAAGATCGATTTAAAATCAGAAATAAGTAACATCATCCGAGCTTAGAAATAAACTCAATAATAGTTATTTAATCAACTAGGTTATTAATGACCCATTAACGAGTGAGAGGAGGTCAACAGGAAAACTATTTAATCCCCTGTTATGAATTTTTTGATGCATCAAACTCAAACTGCATTATTGATGGCAGCAAGGGCGTAGCCAGGAGCGGGGTTTTGGGGCTAGCGTCACCGCAAGCGACCAAAACGCCCAAAAGTAGCCCGAAAAACGCCTGTGTATGTCTATCCGCTGCCACGCTGGCGAGTCGCCGAGCTGGACGCAACGCCGGACGCCAAGATCAAACGTGTTTGATTTTAGCGTCAAGATAGCCGGCGAAACGCTTGAAAAACGCTTGTGTGTGTGTGAGAGCGTCTAGAATGGCAGAGAATCATGCAAGATTTCCACATTCAGAAGAATTCCTTACAAATTTTATAGAACTATTCAAAAAGAATAAGTGTTTGTGGATTATTAAGAGCAAAGAATATTCGAACAGAAAACTAAAGAATAAAGCCTACGAAGAATTGTAAGCTTTATGTAAACAATATAACGATGAATGCGATATTGGTTTCGTAAAGTAAAAATAAAAAGCCTCCGAGACTCATTCCGTAAAGAATACAAAAAGTTACGAGCTACGGAAAAGTCGGGTGCAAAAAGAGTTCAATCGTTTGGCCAACCGGGAGGTTTCATTTCCTAAAATCGACCTGTAAGCGAACACTCTGCTAAGATCGATGAATAACATAAAGAATGTTTGAAATTACGTGTCTTTTTTGAGAATATATAAAACACCTAATTTGCATTCATTTTCAAAAAACTTTTTATTGTTAATTGAAATATCAGTTGTGACATTTATGTACGAAAAATAATGCCAAATGGCTTCCTCTAGCTCTACATACGTTGGTGTTTCTAAACATTAACATAACTTATAAAGGGATTACGCCATCAATACAAATGGAACGATACATGCTTCAAGAACGCATTGAAATTATTAAAATTCACTATAGAAATGGTGAAAATTTGGCAGAGACTGATCATATAACTCGATCTCTCGGCAGCGATCGGTGAGCTACTGAGACGCTTGTGTGTGGTCAAAATTGCACGAGCGTCTAGGACGCTCGCAAAACGCTAGCTGCCAAAACGCCGAGAAAGTAGCTTGTGTATGGGCCGCATTTAGATATTGAGAATGCATAAATTGATGGTATTGCGCGTTGTTTGGCATCTTGTAAACATGGAAAAGAATGTTTAATAATATTTTTTCTTTGTATCTTATCAAATATTCAATTTATTCGTTTCTTTTTGTTTTTAGACATTCTTTCTTTTTTTTCCGAAACATTATCGGCCAACCTCAGACTAAGAATTAAACATAGAGATGCCTCTACGCATGAATAGTACTGCATTGTATTCAACCAAGCTCTATAGAGTGAAACCGAACGCATTTCACTGCTACACTAGGTTGAAGTAAACAATAGGTTAGATTTTCATTTCTGAAATTTGAGAATATGAAACAACAGTTTCGTAATTTTGCCATAGCTATAATTACCAGAATACCTTGAAGAAACAATAAACTAACGCCAAATCAATAAGATACATCAGGACGTCAAATCGAAATGAAAATTTAAAAACGACGCATCGAAAAACTGAACACTCACAGATGATGTTGCCAAACTGACAGAATTTTCTGTAACAGACGCTATCCGTTAGTATCAGAGGAGGAGAGCGGAAGACCAGTTAATTCAGTATGGAAGTGTTTCTCAACCTGTGAATGAATCGAAGGGGGGCGCCAACACTTCCTGCTCCCCCAAATGGTTTGTGCATGGCCCGAATTAGAATCACTTTACTAACTAAAGGGGGCGCGATGAAATTGGAGATTGAAAATTGGACAACAAATACTGAAAGGTTGAGAAACGCTGCAATACGGAATAAAGGTACTGCACTTAGAAGAAATTTATCGATCAGAGTTCCGAAGTTGCCAGAAATGATATTGTTCCTCAGAATATCCTGACAGCTAGACTCTATTCGTGATTCGAAAGCAAGCTGATCCGTTCTATTCGTAGGTATTGATAAATTAAATGTAGGAAGTCTATTCCAAAAGGGGTCATCCAAATTGGATTTCTTGGCTCACAAACTTCTTCAGGCAATTATTTTGATTAAAATCCAAGTCCTTGCTGACTGCAATTCCCATATTTTATATTATATCGGCAATAATACAATAAAATGTAATTTATACGAATAATTTGATAGATTTTTGATATCGAAATTTAGAAAACAAAATATTCAACATTGTTTTCATAACCTTATTTTGATTACCGTAGCAACTTAGTAACGACGAATATTGTTCGCGTGCATAAATAGACTCAACTTGGCTGCGTGAACAAATGCGTGAGCCCCCAACACAAAATTCTGCCTGCGCCACTGATTCCTTCGCTAAGTAAACCGGAAAATTCACCCTCTGCTCAGCCCACAGTGGAGGTGAGACGAGGTGCCTCTTACGGAAGTAATAACAGAGCTCCGTACACAAATAAGCCAACTGTAGATCCCTAGGGATGTTTCCGTGACCCAAAAAGTAAATATTTAAGGATTCTGTAATATCATATTGGATAAACATCTACCCTAGGCGAGGTTGTGGATGCTGCGGCGAGATCAAAGGATCTCTTAACAATAAAACGAAACCACCCTTTTTATACCATTGGAATAGCAGATGTCACTTCCCATGTACAATTAAATATTCTTCATCGCCACTTTTGCCTCAAGCCTTCTTCGCGAATAAACAGGATATTTTCAACAATTAGAATGCTTGGAACTGAACTTGTATTTTCATTTGTTAAAAAATAATATAAAGTAAGGGAACTTAATTGAAGATTTTATTTTTCATATTAATAAAGTCGAGAGTAATATATTTTATCCGCAACTATAGTATAATCTACAATTATACCCGCCCTTGTGAATAATAAATTGTTATTCTTATTATTATGCTTCATATATTTAGCTTCAATATTATATTCTTTAAATTGATGTTTATTCACTATTGTAAACCTACTCCAACTAATAAATATCGGTATAGGGTATATCTATGTTTATTAATCAATAGTCAATCAAGAACTAAATCGACTTTTGTTATATCAATTATATTATTATTACAAAATATACAATGATAAGTTCCCCAAGATGTTTCCTGTGTCAACTTGACTTTTTCCACACTTGTAATAGATGGGTCTTGTCATGGTCGCTAAATGTTAAAATCTTCAAGAAATATATTCAGTAGTCGTGAATAAAGTATAGTATGCTACCCGCGTATAATGGCTGTTCTTCACTCGGTGATTTGGGCCACTCACTAACGGCTCGTACCCTAAACTTCACCTTGTGAATAATGGCTATCATTATACGCTCGTTGCATAATATTCTATTATTTTTTTAGACACGTGTCTGGAATTCAGAATAATATCGTTGAAGTAGTGACACAATATTCTGTAAAATTTTCGTAATACATATTAGCGACAAAATGAATTTTAAAAGTGTATTGTAGATATGTGATTCTTTTTTATCGAGATGATGTTAAAGATATTCTCTTTTGTTACAGACCGAAGATGAAGGCAATCATGGTAACGATGATACGCGTTGCTTCATCTTATCAACACTGGCATCTCATAATCGCTCCAAAGTACAATGTGTCCTCTGCGAAGAATATCTTCTGGTTTTCGATAGGTATCCTCTTGTAGATGGTACATTCTTTTTGAGTCCACGACAACATGCGAAATTCTGCATTGAGGTGAGTGATTGAGATGCTGAAGTTCAGTCATTTTTCTATTCATTTTTGTTATAATCGTACAGGGTTTTTCACTATAATTCGACCGCCCCTTCAACTTTGTTACTAAACGAGATACAAAAAAATGTTTTATACAAAAGTTTCACGAAATCAACTGAAGTTTTCAAATATGACTTCATCAACTGAAATATAAACAGTGTGACCACCATATTGATGGCAACTTCATTTTTTCAAATGGAACACCTTGTATATTTTTCCATATTTGGCAAGTTCTTGTTCCTCTGATCTCGAATATATAACATAAATCGGTCTATCTCTCTTATTCTGAACACCACGGATTTTCAAATTTCAAGAACCATCTAGTTAAGTATTCATTTTTAAATAATATTTTCAAGTAAATTGTGTCAATATAAAGAATTTCATAGGTATTTACATATTTTTTTATTCGGTATCAGAATTTCAAAACTTTGAAACTCTGAAAATTGAAGAGACACACCCATACATACGCATATACAGGGTTGGGATAAAGTTCGGCACCAAATTAATATTTTTAAAACGAAACGGGCGATATTTTTGAAATTTGGCATCTGAGTGTAATGGACCACAATGCATTTGATGAGCATATTCTCATTAATGAGATACTTCCGTTTTAACCGGAAATGACCAAATTTTTTTTTATTTAAATGGGACACCCTGTATATTTCTGCAGATTCTGAAAGAGTACTTTCTTTCGGATCAGTCCATACCAAGTTCCATGTAAAAATTATCTGTAAAAAGAAGAATTGAGACAACGGATTCTTGATGAATGTGCCTTAATACATGGAGAAGTCTTGAGAAAAGTTACTCAAGAATTTGTTAATAGACTGGCATATTGTCAGGAGGTGAATGGCAAGCACTTCGAACATTTAAAATGATTTTTTTTTAATTATTTCTAATAATTTTTTTTTACTAGTAAAAGCTGTATTTCTTCTTTTTATAGATTTTCATAAAAAATACGTCATGAAAAGCAGAAAGAGTTATCTACTACAAAGTATTCCGTTTTATTTCTCACTATTGACACAAATAACAACGATTTATTTATTTAAATGGATTTTTTCTCAAATGTACAAAAAGACTGAATTTCTTCTTTTAACAGAGAATTTTTACATGGAACCTGGTATGGACAGATCCGAAACAAAGTGCTCTTTCAGAATCTGCAGAAATATACAGGGTATCCCATTTAAATAAAAAAAAAATTGGTCATTTCCGGTTAAACCGGAAGTATCTCATTAATGCAAATATGCTCATCAGATGCATTGCGGTCCATTACACTCACCTGCCAAATTTCAAAAATATCGCCCGTTTCGTTTTAAAGATATTAATTTGGTGCCGAACTTTATCCCAACCCTGTATATTCTAGATCAGGAAGAAATAGTCTATCAAAAAATGGAAGAATATACCGGACAGGGTGTCGCATTTGAAAAGAATAAGTTGCATTCAATATGTTGTTCACTCTGTATATATTTCAATTGACGTTATCATAACTCCAAAAATTGGCATTTTCATTAAACGCAGTCTGTCACTTGAAAATTGATTACAGAGCTTGCCAGGTGGTTGCTAAAATTTGAAACTCTGTGGTACTCGGAATAAAAAAGATAGAGCAACATATGTCACGTATTCAAAATCAGAGGAAAAAGGGCTAGCCAAATATGGAAAAATATACAAGGTGTTCCCTTTGAAAAAATGAGTTTGCCATCAATATGTTGGTCACCCTGTATATATTCCATTATTTGAATTCATATTGTAAAACTTCAGTCGATTTAGTGAAATTTTGGTATAAAACATTTTTCTTTATCTCTTTTAGTAACAAAGTTAAAGGGGGTGAAAAACCCTGTACATAAGTTGTTTTGAAATACCTAACATAAATCCAGATGATTTTTGCTTTTCTCATTTGGGAAATAATGACATTTAGAGATGATAATTATCTGAATACTATTTATGCACACTTTCCAGTTAAAAGTAAATTGATCATTTGCAAAAACCCCTAGTTGAAATTGAATTTTTGTGGGTTAACATTGTCACCACAATTTGAATCTTAAGATATCTTAAGGACTTGGCATAATAGTACTTGGTCTCAATGCTGTGGTTTGATTGTATTCGAAAGTAAACTTAATTTAGTTGCTATAGAATTCTTTTCTTTTCAGGTGAAAGTGGAAGGTAGAACGCAGTTTTTGACCTGTGTCTGCATGGGCTGCTTAGAAGGAACTTTGGGTAGACAAGTTTTCTGCAGATACTGCAACACCAGATGGGATGGTTCATCCTTGGTCCTTGGAACTATGTACTCGTATGATATATTCGCAGCTATGCCCTGTTGTACGGAAAGGATAAAAGTAAGCACAAAATTTCTGTTATAACAACGCCGTTTTTCAATCAATAATTAAAAAAATGTCATTCCTTCGATTGAAATTCTCTACATATATTTAAGTATTTTTAAGGCCTCTTTCACGACTTGCTGATAAGTTACTGATAGCTATTTAGCTGATATCATTGTTGCGAATTCATCTGCATTCATTAAATCGAAATATTTTTACGTTTTTAATTTCGAAAATCATTAATTTAAATGAAAGAAAATAATGTTTTGCAGACTGAAAAATCTGAAAGGCTTCAATTTAAATGACTAGGGATCTCTTAGTTCAATGACAACTGCTATCAGTAATTTATCAACAAATGGTGAATTAGTTCCTTATCCTTACAATACATGTATATATCTCTGCCTTATGAAGAACAGCAGAATCTTCACTAAATTTGACTAGCTTATTTTTTCCAAAAATCCATCGAATCATTTCGTTGATTCTTCGGTAGTTATTTGACCGCAATTGTAGAGTTTTCAATGTCAAATTTTCGTTGGAGAATCGTTTCTGGATCTTGAAAAGAATTTCAATTTTCTATGATTCCAATGCAGTGAAAGGCTGCAGACTCATATGTCGGCAAATGAATGCAGAGAAAATTGCTGATTTTCCGGCGAGCAGAGTAAAAACGATATTTGCGAGAGTTCCTATTCCGGTGGAAAGCACGGGAAAACGTATTCACTATTTGGCATTGGCATTTGACATCGATCAACGCAAATCTAATCTTGGATGTTTCTCAGATATTTTCACGATAAAGTTTCCCACTTCATCTTACATCGAATGGAAAACCGAATTCCTCGGCGACTTGGCTGATCGATTGGAAGACATTTCTGCCGTTCTGGAGTATTTGTAACTGGATTGAAAATTGAGATATGCTTTTCGTTATTTTGTTATTCACTTCTGAATATTTGATAGTGAACTTGGAAGTTAGATTGGATGAAATTCAATAGTCTGATGAAAAGTATGGGAAGATATTTTTGTACTGGGAATTCAGTTAGGGAATCATTACGAATGGTCCATGTTTGAATTGATGTGGTTCATCAAATTGTACCTTAAAACTACTGAATTCAATCAGATAGATATTGAAACTCCATCAATAAACAATCGGCAGAATATGTTTCTTTGGAAACTGATTCAATTGGAAGATTTTTTCAAGGGTCCTACATGAAATTCTAACAGCAGAGAAATAAAGGGTTTTCCAATAAGATGTGTTATTTTGATTTTCAAAGAAAGATGCCATTTTTCAATATGAATGATCGGATGTTTATTTCATTATAAAGAAAAAGATATGCCGTTAATAGTGGAAAATAACATCAGGCAAATGACCACCACGACCACGCTTACACGACCATATTCCTCTCAATGGGATTTTCCATAAACAAATCGCAAAGAGTCTGCCCTATGTCCTAGATAGCCTCACGAGTTCCATCTTTGAGGTTTTGAATCGACGCTGGGCTATTGGCGTAGACCTTTTCTTTCACGTAGCCCCAAAGGAAAAAGTCACAAGGTGTTAAATCACAAGATTTCGGTGGTCAATTGTGATCACCTATTCGAGAGGTGCAACGACCCAATAAGCAAAGATTCGACGTTGTTAATGACCGGCCGGCTTGAGTTCTTGTGTAAACTGAACTTTATAAGCCTTAAGACCCAAATCTTCATCCAAAATACGTTGTTATGATGTTTGTGTAATGCCTAATTCCGTAGAACGACGAGGACAGCAGCAATATTCTCGGCTGTTCTTGAGCGGCGTGCACCGGTTTTATTTTTCACATCACTAACTTGTCCGAACAGCTCGAATTTTTCCACCAATTCCCTCATTGTGGTCCGACAAGGTGCTTCACGACGAACCAAAAATGTTCGAGTTTTACGAACCGTCCCTGCCCATTTTTCACCATTTTTATAGTGAATTTTAATAATTTCAATGCGATCTTGAAGCGTGTATCGTTCCTTTTTATTAATGGCGTAGTTTCTACTTGTCAAATGTCCAAAAATGACAGCTTCAAACGTGACATCTATCGAAATTGCGGGCTATTCAAAATAACACTTCTTATTGGAAAACCCCTTATGATTACACACGCCTTTTTTACATGCCAACAAGCCAAAACGCCAGCGGTTGAGCGAATTTACAATCAGCTACTAAATTCGCTCAGTAGCAGCTTGTATCTCAATGTAATCGACCCATGACCAAATAAGCTAGGAGAAGTATTTGCACTACGTGAACGGTCTCATAATAGTATCAAGAATCTAAATTTGAATGTCTTATTGCAGTGCAACTCTTGCGTCAAACCGGTGCTTCACCCAGCTCAAAGGCTCAACTACTTCAGCGACTACAGCCACATGGTGCCCTGTCCCCATTGCCGTACGTTGGACACCCATTTCGTGAAGTCCTTGCCATTCTGCTTCATCCAGCGCCCAGCACGAACCTTTTCTCAGTGGCCATAGCCCATTGCCCCCGCCAAGGCTCTCAGGATAGCACCACCATCACCATCTCCAGATCCGCTCGATCTGGACCTAGGGCTTCTTTGGCGGGAGTTGGCAGGCATGCGCTTGGACGAGTTTTGCCATATACAGCTCACGAGGTCGCGGTAGACATCGCGCATGCGCAGGCGGTAATGGTAATTCTCACCGCATTTAGTTTCATTTGTTATTATGTTGTTGCATTTTTAAATTTGCGTGTTTGTTGAAAATAACTTCTTTTTTACATTGTTATATCTCAATTTTTCCGAGAAGTCACTCTTATTGAAGCAACTATTGAAGGATTTTTTCCATTATAGAAAATCTTATCGAAATATTATCACTTCCAATATTGTCTTCTGGCGAGAATTGTGAGAAGTTGATTTCAACACACGCTTAATATAAATTCGTTGTGTTATTAGTTTCATTATTATTCGTTCGTTAGCTTTTAGTAAATTTAACTTTAAGTCTTGAGACAAAATATTTAATATATGGAAATGTGATTTATATTATGTTAAGTTAGAACAAATTCATTTCACGATGTTTAGTATGTGCACCCTAGTGCTAATGAAGAAACACATTGATTAAAGCAATCTTACAATTTTTTCATTGGTATATTATTTGCATTGAAGTGATGCATCTTTATTGTTTGGTTCCGAGGTCTGTAAGACATATTGAAAACTTTTTGAGAATTGAGTATTGATTATACATTATGAACTTAGTAATATCTATCGATAAATTATATTTGCTGTGTCCCAATAACTAGTGATAGGTGTGACAAAAGACGGTGAGTCAACGTTTCGGCTTAATCGTCATCAGGGCGTGAGTGTGTTGTTTTTATATCGTTAAAATTCTTCAGCGTCGATATGAGAATCGAATTGAGATGAATTGTCGGTCTCCCTGCGAGTAGCACTGCCAATCAGTTGGGGGCGGTTGTAACATAAGAAAAAATTCACTGATATTACGACTGATATTTGTATTCAGAGGATAATTATGCAAACATTCAATTTGTGATTTTTATTGATATTTAATCAGGAAAGCATCAGTTTTTTGAAAAATTTCAGTTGCACAGCTCACATACTACTGATAATTGAAAATATTCAAATTTCATCTGTAGGACAGCTAATCTGAAACTTTTAACAATTAACTTAACTTTATGGAATACTTCAGGATATCTTATCACAATAGCAGAAATGAGTAGGTGTGTGCTGATCAATCAGTTGATAGGAATCAGTCAATTTAATTTATTTGTACTATTTTCTGCGTTTAATACTTTTCGAGTATATTTTTTTACTTATTTCGAGAAACAGTGTTTTGGAATAATTTGATGAAAACCTTACCAATCAAGAAGCAATAAAAATTAAAAAGCAATAATTACTCATATTGAGTAGTAAGTAACGTTTATCGATAATGTACGACGAAGGAAAATAAATCTCATTGTGCCAAAAAAAAGGTTATATACATTCTACAACCGCCCCTGTAACAATATGCTGCCGCATTCAGTAAGCCTTCCAGAAACTGACGTACAAAAAACTCAACCGCGCTCAGATCTATTTGCAAAATACCTCAAAACAAATACCTCTTTTTCAGATCAGTAAAACAGACCTTAAGGCGGATTTAGGAAATTGCTTCAAGTACAAACGGTTCGTTACTTTTGCAAATTTTATATGATAATGAATAATAATAATAAATACATTTAACCAATTGTTGAGGGTAATAATAAACTAATTCCTATCTCCGGTTAGCCAAAGTTTGAAATTTTCAAGTGGTTCCAGTGCTTTCTCAGAAAAAGTAAGTTATTAGTATAACAACTCAGGATTATATCTCATGGTATAGCAGTTGAATAATCTGTCTCAGGAATTTTAAGCGCGTTTGTTAATCTGCACTTTCAAGGATCACAAATATGTATTTCCTAATTCATAACAACCTTTCCACTATTATACATTGAAACAGCTGCTAAATACATATAAACTGATCAGTTTGTGAATTTGATAGATAAATGATAACGAACACTATATCAATTCAATAGTACAATCTATATCTTCAGGAAAATCAACATTTTTCGAATCGTTACTTTTTCAACATATTTAATGATGAAAAACTCCTTAGATTTATTAATTTCAATGTTTTTTACATCATTTTGTAGATAAATGAATAGACTTTAATATTTGTTGTTGTTCTCTCTCGGTGTAAATTCTGTTCAATATTGTAACTCTTGTTTTTTCTTGATTGAAGTTTTTACGAGTGTTAGGAAAGTATGATGTTATTGCTGTTACCCCATAGTAATCATCCCATCATAGTGACCTTGTACAACATCCGTCATCGGTAAATGTTTTAAATGAAATAATTCTAAAGAAAAAGTTCTGAGAAAGCACTAGAGCCATTATAAACCTACAACTTGACCGACTTGTTTTTGTGCGAGTGAATGAGTCAATGAGTGTGCTTAAAAGAGTAGTGGCACTTTATGTATAATTGCCCGTAGATATTTTAGAGTCGTGAACCCCTTCTAGAGTAATGCTTGATTTGCATTCTAAGCACCCACAAGAACTATATTATTCACCTGCTTGAGCTACCCCCTACCATAGTCTTATGCTCGCATGTTAGAACACATGTTTCGAAGCGAATCTTAGTGTGTCACGTCGATTTCGGAAAAATGGGATGATTTTCATTTTGACTCCCAGGCATGACAATTCCCGAACTGACATCATCATACTCATACCTGTAATATTAACTGTTTCAACACAGTCTACATTTGAACACGTAATTTATGAAAAATTTCAAATCCGTCCATTTGATATACACGTTAAACAGAAATTCTTCTGAAAATTTTTGTTTGGTAACAACTAGACAGTACTTACTGAAATATATTTTTTTTTAATGGGTACCTGGGAGTTGGCAAATTAGCATTGTGATAATCGAAAATTTTCTCGTTTTTCCGAAGAACCTTTAAGTGATTAAGACGACCCCTATCGTCTCTCGATGTTAAGGCCTAAAATTAAGAGAACATTGTGTTGACACTGAAACTTATAGTCTTCGAAAAACTGTAAATAAAAAATCTTTTGAGCGTATGAATACCCAGAATAAGTTTCAACATTTCGAGAACGATTGTATGAATATAACAATAATATTAATGTCGATTATTCGTAAGTTTAGGACGTATATAGTAGTTTTTATACTTGATTGTATGATCATAAGGTTACGAATCTAGGTGTAGTCTTTCAAAGAGGCGTGGGCACCCCAGCTGGTGGGAGGACCAAAAGGTGGCTGCCAGAGCTCGACTCATTCCAACTGAAAAATGAAATGGAAGATGGATGAGCAAACTCAGAAGAAATTGCATGATATTCGCCGAAACATCACCTCATAAATTTCACACTGTCCTGCATTACATCACTGCATTGTTCAGTTGACTTGAAACTGAAAATAACAAATGCACCAATCCGCTTCCTTCATAACTCAGCAGTCTCAACTACGGCGCAAGCGTAGTGGCACCTGATATGATTAGCACGCCATTCAGCGCAATGTCATTCATAAATGCCTTCTCGCTAAATGTAGCATCTAAATTTCGTGGTTCAATCATGAAAATCTTGATTTTCGTATCTGTATTATCTTTATAATTGACGACAATGTCTGTCTGTCCTAAACAGCTCTTACCTCAAGTAAGAAGTAAACTTAGTGATTCCTTCACGCATTTGTTGACGAAGCCAAGTAGAATCTGTTTATGAACGCGAACAACATTCGGCGTTGCCAACTTGTTCCGTATTTAAATTCCCTATAGGGATAATTGGTCTACGGCGCCCCTATTATGGTACTAACAGCTAGAGTCTTCTAAAGACAATTCTGTCAGTTTGGCAACATCGTTCTGTTGCTGTTTAGTTGTTCGAAGTCGTGTTCACATTTTCGTTTCGATTTGACGTTCATAAACTGAATTATTTCACTAATTTGGTGGCAGTTAATGTTGCTTTAGAGTACTTTGACAAAATTACGGAAATGTTATATTATTTTCAGAAATTGTTGAAATAGAAATCTCAACTAATGTTCACTCCACCCAGTGCGGCAGTGAAATTCTTTCCATCTCACTCTAGAATTAAGTTGATTACAATGCAGTTCTTTTCACGCGTGGGTGCATTTCTTTATTTACTTCTTACTCTGGGGTTCATACTTCAGGTATTGCAAAGTTTTTAATTACCTAACTAAATAATAAATCAATACCGGCCAACCCTTTCTGAAGTACCATCAGAACAGTTTCAAGTTATGGATCTGAAAGGCTGAAATGCAATATGGTGTGATGCAGGTTCAAATCACGAGTAAAAGACTGTCTTCATTAGTTAAGAATCATCATACATCATGGCAAATGTTATTCAGTTTCTTTTCGAAATGCAGTCCGATTTGTCCTCATATCGGTTTGTCTAGCCGTCCCAGAAATCAATCGAAAAGTTATAGAAATCCGACAATTTTAAGTAGTGGCCTTGTCAAAGATTCGAACAAAAATAATGAAATATTTACGAAAGCCAGAGTTTTATCATCAGGAGCGGTAAATTACGTATGACAACTGTTCCGTGTTACGTGTTGTCAGTTTTAATTCTTTTTTCCAAAAGAAAATATAAATTATTTTCAATCACCTTTTTAATTTTTTCGATATTAGGAAAGATAAAAGTGATGTTCTCACTTAAGTAAGTTCTATTTTAATCACCAATGAGCAAGCAAGTTCATTGGACACACAGCCGTTGTATAACTTATGGTTTGAATCTTTAGTAAAGACCTGCAGCCTGTCATCTTTTTCAAATTTTTTGAATATAATTTCTTGAAGAGTCATTAGAAATCACCAAATTGAACGCAAATGTGTTATTTACCGTAATATATTGTTGAGAACATCCGTACAATAAGCGCAGCAACAGACGATACCGATCTATGAAACTGTTACTTTTGAGAGTTGTAGTTAAAGTCTTTAAAATGGACACTTTCTTTTGTAATCTTCAGGGTGTCCGGGAAATAACTGTACATACTCTTACCAGAGATGGAGTTGGACTAGCTGATTACTGATTGACTATAAAAAAATAATTCCTGGATTTCCCTTAAAAGCTACAGGGTGATTTTTCAACTTCGTGGTAACACTTGGATCATCATAAAATCCAAATTTATTGACGGATATTATTGAAACTTGGGAGGTTATTGGCGCATGCTAAGGTCAAGTCAGAAAGATATCAATTATTTCAATTTGTGGTATCGCTCAAAGTTGTCACATCAACAGTTATTTTGTTATGAATTTTTGAATTTGGTATACATACGAATAATTTTGAAATATGCTTTCGAATACCCTATACACATCACCAATTTTGTTATTTCGAAATATACCTTCATTTACTCCATCGCAAGTAGATCCGCGTCTGGGATGACCACCCAGCATTTCAACAAATTATTATAGTCTTCCTCACTCTCAATGACTTTTTTAAGAAAATTTATTATATTTTCTCAACCTCCACTAGATGACATAGTTCTGTTCAGGTGAATAAATTCAATTTTTCGAACTTCCAAATTCATAATAAATTATTTCTAGTTCGAAAAACGAACTGTTTGTTCACCCTGAACACTTTTAATGAAGAATAATGAGTCCGGCCCTGAAATAATGAAATAATAATATCTTTCTGACTCGACCTTATCATGTGCCAATAACCTCCTAAGTTTCAATAATATCTGTCAATAAGTTTGGATGTTATGATGGTCCAAGTGTTTCCATGAAGTTGGAAAATCTCCCTGTAGCTTTCTAAGGAAATCCAGAAATGAATTTTTCATAATCAATCAGTAATCATCAGCAAGTCCAACTCTATCTCTGGTTATTCCCCGGACACCTGTATATACGATATATGATTTTTTCTAAAATGCGTTGCATGGTAATCGAAGTAATGACGAAGTTCCCTTTTGTCATCATGAGAGTGACCAAATTCAAAGAATTTTTGATAGGAGCCACTGAAATTTCATATCGCCCTAGCGATCTCGGGCTTCTGTTCGATAAGGCTGTCGATTCACAATATTCAAAGGCATAATCAGGGTAAGGGTCGTACCACACCACCTTATTTTAACGATTAGAATATAGTGTTAGTTGATAGCTTCGCTGCAAGTAGATAATAACATATAATATATTGATATGATGTGTGTATTTTCGCTTATGTGGTAACTGTTTTAGTCTCCACCACCAACCATGAAGGGGGTAAGAAGGGGGATAAAGCTAAAAATGGGAATTTCGAAGTTTCACTAAACATAGAACGTTGTGATTTGATCTAAAGTCTAGCCTGTAAGATGAACGGTTTTTTAAGCATTTTAGATAGGAGCAAACGAAGTGATGGCATTTTACAATTTTGTGATGATATATTTTTGTACAATTGGCAAATATAGTTGTAAGAATTTGAAAAGGAACGCCTCGTTTTCTTTCGACTTTTTTCTATTTTTATAATGTGGCTCAACATTGAATTTATAATAATTATTGAATTTACGAGGTACTCCGAAGGATGTGATCAAAATTTTAGAAGGTACGAATCTTACAAGTGATAAATTTTTATATAAAACCTGAGAAAGCAAACTATTTGAATTTAAATTTTAAGGATATAGTTAAGGCCTGAGGCATAAAATAGTAGTTAGGATTCAGGCTGGTCCAATTAAAATTGTATATCTTCTTGAACATACTAGGTTTAGAAATTTGTTGGATGGTTTGGTGTCGTCATGTGCTCATGGTTGGATGGTTAACCCTTGCTTTTGCATTAATGGCTCTAATGGTGTATCAATTCGATATATTATGCCACCATATCAGCCATTTCTTTTTATCTTATTGAAGTACAAATCCATTATACCTATTATTGGTTATTTCCTTAGTCCTTGGCTAAGTTTTGGTGTTGTAATGTGGAGTCTTTCTTGCTCTATATAAGTATAAGAAATTGAAGAAACTCGACTACTGTCTCTCTCAATTCAAAACCAATCGCAAGATTCACAATTTCTCAACAATCAAAAACTATTTTCCTGTAAAAATACGAGTATATAACCGGAACTATCAATCTTCGAGTTTCTTCAAATTCTGTTTTATTGAAAAATTTTCGTAGAGTAGCCACTATAGGATGCTCCCTCGCTGTTTTCAATTATTATTATTGATATTGGAAAGTGTTGCACGTTGAAAAGTTAGTTTATGTATGTTGATAGTGTACTGTAGTAGCGATGGATTGATCGGCAGAACTAAGGGGTTTGGCCTTTTGGCGTTACTCGATAGTTAATCTGAAGGTACAAGATGAGCAAACGCTAGTCAGCCCTAAGTTGTTGATGATAGGTCGTTAGATTTAAGCAGTTGCAACTCAAAAAACATCCTCAATTATATAGACAGAAATAAAATAGCTCCAATTATTTTATTTGGATTGCCATACCTCCTAATTTTCAGAATTAATTCTCAAGTTGCACTGCAGAAAAGTTTGTGACAAATCTAAAAGTGATCACTGAATGAGTACAAAATTCTGCCGATCGTCCTCGTTTCGGTTTTATTATCTTATCCTCATTATTGACATTTTATTATTCAGAGTTTAGCTTGAGCCGATATTGCCAGAGATTTTGTTTCATTCATATGGGGCAACAGGATATCCGCAAGTTATATAATCATATATCTATCTTTTCATAAACAATTCGTATTGTTATAAAAACTTTTAGGTAATATTTGTTTTGTGAAATATTGCCAATGAACTGGATAATGTATACCAAGAAATATTCTACTATTAGACTACTATTATTTAGATAATTTATCATCATTCAAACACACGAAAATCATCTTTCTCATTCCATCAGAAAAATAGGCAAATAGAATAATTCTTAACCAACAATATTTAACGTAATTTCTAGTATATTTTATCGTTTAATCATATCTTCGAATTGTATAGAATAATTTTTTGTTATAAGGGTCCTTGTTGCTACCATTTTGTCACTGATGATATTTTGTTGAAAAAGAACTATCAAATAATTCCACCAGCTCTCACAAACTTGTGTGCCATATTGGAAATATCGGGGTTGTGGAAATACTCGATAGTTCATGAATTTAAAAAATCTATTCGATTTTGGCTTGGTTCAATGGATCATTCGAGACAGAAATCAAACCAAATAGAAGTGTTTCAGTTTGAAGCTCTTGTTGAGAAAAGATGATATTATAGTAATATTTTGTATGTCTTCCAAATCCATTGAATCCAACCCAGTCTACAAAAAAGATATTTTATTGACACTACTAGTACCTATACTTCGCTGGAAGAGCTGATTTGTTCGGTTTATAGAGTAGTGTAAATTATCTATTTGTAACAATAAGCTAACATATTAGTGACGTGTCCAATGGATCGACATACACCTATCTCTTGGGTACTTAACATTATTTGTAACTATTCGATTCAAATATCAAAGTGGTTTTCAATCGAATAGAGAATACTCGAATCACTTCCATTGTGGGAAGTTGATTTCACTGAATACTATTGGTTATGTCGATCTATTATGATTGGATTAAGTACGTGAAATTGTTTTATATGCGTGAAACTTGATATCAGTATGAATATATTTCAGAATGATCGAGCTTTTGACGGCTTTCATATATGTAACACAATGGGGTTATAAATCTGAAACGTAATAAATATAACCATTGTCTAAACATTGTCTTATTTTACCTTCTATTTACCTGTTCCTTCTACAATCCTGCCTGAAAAAATAATAAAAGAAAGTTGAGGAAGTAATGAGTGTTGAATTATTGAGTGGCTTCCAATTGTTGATCATCTTAGTGCAAAATGAATTATTATCTTTGGTCAGTCTGCAATCACGATTTCAGATCATTATGAATCAACCATTCAAGAAGATATTATACAAAAATAAATCAGTAGAGTCCACAAACTAAGGCTCTTTATATTTAGACATAAATTCTTCAAATGAATTCTCAATCAGATGAGGTTCAGAGACTAAAATGCCCAAATGAAACTAGCCGTACTGAAAGCTCGTTCAAACACAGTGAAAATGAAATGAGTCCGAAATAGAACCCTGCAAGACTCCTTGTTTTCATCCGAATTGTTACCTAAGATTAAAAAAAAATTAAGAAAAGCCACGAGCTTTTTACCGCCCGTTCATTGGTACAGCAATAATACTCTTATCTACTTGAAAATTTTGAATATGACTTGAGAATCATCCTGAAAATACACTACTGGAAAAAATTAAAGGATAAAAAAAAATCCAAATTTTTCGGCAATTTTCGACATGCCGTAACTTTGAGAGGAATGGTCGCACAAGGAATTTGAAAAAAGGAAATTGTAGCTCAAAGTGTCTAGTTTTTGGATTAGATCTTCAAAATTTTAAGTTTCAGTGGTTTTCGAGAAATGATCGAAAAATCAGCATCAAAAAAATTCTCGAAATTTTACCACCATTTTTTTTCTTGTCTACGAGCGTGGAAATTTTATTTTTGCATAATCGTTATAATGATGGGATACTTTGCTAATTCAGCTTTAATTTATTTTTTTATTGATCTCAATACGTTCACTTCTCGCCGAGATATCGGTCTTCAAATGGAAAAGGATCCATTTGTCTTTGATTATCGATTTCTCAGCAACCAATGATCGCGCAGCAAATTAAAGGACGGTTTCAAGACCTTAAATGAAATCTCATTAATGAACAACCATTGCTTATTCATAGAAAAATTTTTTTCTTCATGTCGCATCAATATAAAAATTTAACAAAAAAAGGGCTTTTGATGGTTTCTTGGAAAATCTACCGCTGGATCGAAAATGTTGAGAAAACCAGTAATGTTAAGTGTGACTTTCACAGTTCAATATGTTGATAAAAACCTTATGAAGAGCCAACTCAATTCAGCGAGCCATTTTTTTTGTTTGACTCGATTGAATTTTTGGAAAAAAATAAGGATCACGTTTTTTGCCCTGAGAAGCCCATAATCTTCAAAAAAAGGCAAAAAAGAATTTTCTCGAGCTTTTTCCTCATTTTAATTGCAGATAGTACATAAATTTCAAAAAAGGGAAAAATAAAATAAACTAACAAATAAAATTTTTATTAATTTAGTAACGATCGATAATCAAAGACAAATGGATCCTTTTCCATTTCAAGACCGATATCTCGGCGAGAAGTGGACGTATTGGGGTCAATAAACAAATAAATTGAAGCTGAATTAACAAAGTATCCCATCATTATAACGATTATGCAAAAATAAAATTTCCACGCTCGTAGACAAGAAAAAAAAATTGGTAAAATTTTGAGAATTTTTTTGTTGCTGATTTTTCTATCATTACTCGAAAACCACTAGAACTTAAAATTTTTGAAATTCCCATCCAAAAACTAGACACTTGGAGCTAGAATTTTCTTCTTTTAAATTCCTTGTACGACCATTCCTCTCGAAGTTACGGCATGTTGAAAATTGCCGAAAAATTTGGAATTTTTTTTGATCCTTTAATTTTTTCCAGTAGTGTATTAATGCAAATTTTCAGCTCGATCGGAATTATTTTCTGAAAATTATTCAAGAAATGGAATATGTAAAAATCAATAATTAGAAGAAATTAAAATAAATGGTTCTGATGATGCAACCCTCTGAAATTTTTCATCCATCTTCATTCATAAAATGAGTTCCATTCAAATCGAATATCTTGTTAGGGAAATATAAAGATTCTTCTTTCCAATATTCCAATTAAATATTCTATGGTTCTGTTAACACTATGACCACAAAGTATTGCATAGGGCTCATTATAAGCATCTTGCATGTGGCCGCAAATTTCATTTCGATTGGTTTTGTTTTGTCGGAGATATTGAGAAACAAAAATTTCGAATGAAAAATTTTATGGAACACCCTGTATGATTTGGGTAAAAATTGTAAAGTTGTAGACATTTGGGCAAAACGATATATCATTCGTTTAGGTGGGACGAGCATTTAAAAACAACCAATTTCAATCATTTTTTCAGCGCATAAACTACTATCAACGATATTCATTAAGTATTAGATTATTTTCAATGAACATTCAGTAAATTGAAGAAAACAGTGAATAGGGGAAAGTGGAGGAATATCGAAGATCGGATAAAATCAACCGCTTTCAAATCTCATGAATTTGGCGCTATACGAAAGAAATATACCGACTCTCCCAAGTATAGATTCATAACGTGTCCTCTGATAGGGTTAGAACGGTGCCATCATTTGACATGCGTACATGCCGACGATATTCTTGTTTTCCTGACTTTACTTATACGAATAGTGCTCCTCTTCCTAAGGTAATAATTTTTCTTTATCTTATAAATTGATTGCAATTTACTTGCACAGTGTAAAGGAGATAATTTACAACAATTTGAATCTTGAATAGTGCAACTATCTTATATCTTTTCCGTCAAAAGAATTTCAAGATAGAGGTGTACTACTTCGTGTAATATCGTCCATGCTGATCGATATTACCTGCCAGTGATCGATATAACTCTACAGTGGTTGAAATTACCCAACCTCACATTAATAATAATGATAATAACTTTATTCGCAGAGGGAAAAGAACAAAATGAAACTTCGACATTGTCGTAATTTTCAGATGCTCGCACTCATATGTCCGAAAAACCGGGCTTTCCTCTTGGACGTAAGATTCCATGAGAATAGCAGCAATGAATAAAAAATCAATAAAAATAATAATATCAATTATTTATAAATAAAAGCAATTATGCTCCATTGAAGAAAGAGCTCGAAAATAAGAAAATAAGAGAACAAAGAGTTTATAAAAAAAAAGAAAAGATGTATGATCTGTTCGTGAACTTTTGGATATGAATATGATATTTGGTGGCAGTGTCGTTTATTAGTAAGTTTGGCCCATGTTGAGAGTACTAGCGCTGAAAGAGCTTCGGTTCAAATATGTGCATGGTCGATTTTACCCTTCAATGTGGTCTATATAAACCTATCGGTCGAAATTATCCGATTTTTTTCTTATTTTTCATAGACTGTTTTAAGGAAACAATATACATATTTTTGCAGAACGAAGAGAACGCCTTCATAATAAAAGAATTCATCAAACAGTTTGTCTGTTTGATCATTTTAATACAAATATTAGAGGGAGATATTTTGATAAGTGCTCAAGTAGTCGATATTCCCCCACTCTCCCCTTTTACCCGTAGAAATAAATGCCTCCTGCACTTGTATAATCAAACAGCTAAAACAAACCAACGCCGATTTGAAAAGCGAATTGACCAGGAAGATCAAGCGCTGAAAATCATCCACGTATGTTAAACTTACGGACCTCCCCCCCTAACACTCGATGACAGTGTTTACCATCAGGCCAGTTGACGACTTTTGCTGGTCTTAGGTCGTTTGTCATCCACGGAATGAAGATGTTTGATCTTCAGGTCACAGTCATCCTTTATTCAAACAAGTCCCTAAAATGCCTGCTTGGATTTACCTCAGGGATTTACGATCGTGATCTGGATTCGCCTCCACTTTTCATGTATAAATATTGGCATGTGTCCGCTCATGTGTCTTGACTCATCTCCTGATCGCTCATATTAGGGGCAAGGGTGCGAGGGTGCATGCATAAAATATAAGGGTGCATAATATGGAAAGATCTTGGTCAATTATATTTTAAAATGGATGATAGGTGAACTGGAAATTGGCTTTGAGGATTTAGAGAACGTATACCCTGTGATGAAATTTGTCACCCAATGAAAGTCGACCAATTACACTTTTGGTTATGCACAACTTTCAACCCCCTAACGTGAAATATAAGAATGTGTGAAATACTGCACTTCAGTTATGATCTTAAGTAGGTAGGTTATTAGTAAGTTTCTACTGAAGTTGAAACTTTTCAATAAAATGCTTTAATTCAAAGAAAGATCATAATTAAAGCTCAATGTTTCACTCATTCTTATGTTTCACGTGAGCGGGTTGAAAGTTGTGCATGAACAAAACTGTATTGGTCTTCTTTCATTCGGTGACAAATTTCATCAGGTACCATCGTCTAGAAGCAAGTAATTTCTCTGTATAATGAATTTCGTACCAAACGTCGCACCTTGAATAAAAATTCTATGTTAAAAACACCCTCTAAAACGAAGTAAATTCTCTCTATCTAACGAAATATTCAAAGAATTTTCCTATAACGTACATCTGTATAACGAATTTCTCTGTTTAAAGAATTTCGTACAAGACATTGCACCTTGAATAAAAATTCCATGTTTTAACCACCCTCTCCAACGAAGTGAATTTTTTCTTTAACGAAATATTCAAAGAATTTCGCTATAACGAATTTCTTTGTATAATGAATTTCGTACAAGACATTGCACCTTGAATAAAAATTCCATGTTGGATACACCTTCTAAAACGAAGTAAATTCTCTCTATAACGAAATATTCAAAGAATACCACTCTTTGAATGGATATTGGTAAGAAGGTATAAGGGTAAGTTTTTCACGAATCGTCTAAATCATTACGGCGAGCAGAGAGATCTTTCTGAAATAGTTCAAAATACACCCCTGGCTGTTTGGTTTTAATCTAACCATCACGCTAGCATGAAAGTTATGCAAAAATGTCTGAAGGGAAGTGCTTAAGTTTGAATGATAAACTTAAATTTATCAGTGAGTTCGAGCGCGATATTGACGACTATAGAAACAAATTTTTTGTATAACGAAATTTCTTCATAACGAATTATTATAATTTTTTTGCGGATATAGCGTCTTCGTTGTAGGGAAGTTCCGCTGTAATCAATTTTTGTTATTTTTTCTTGAAAATTTCTACACGCCTGTGAACAAGATACGAAGACCTGGCTTAGCAAGGTATACCTTCCGACCTACTTTCCTTATTGAAAAAGTTTAGGAGGTTGATGGGGATGGCACGGGGTACAACAAAAATTCTTCAAAAATGCATACAAATTTGGTAAGAGTAAAACAAGAATAGACCAGTTTCAGGACTTTCTTGCCGAATATTGAAAGAGAATTCGTTCCATAATTTTGATGGGCACATAACAAAACTTCACATGAGTTTGAGAAGAGCTGTTTATTCGCGGTATCTACACGGTGTCCCGTAATTAGACCGACAAACTTCTAGTGGACATTAGAGATGGTATTTTAGACAGATTCGACCCAAATCATATAATGCAAAATTGCTTCGTTAAGGAGTGCCCTTTGAAGATGACGTCCTGTCCACACTTTTTGCCACATATTCGCAAAACGGAGTCACAAAAAGTGCTGAAAGTTTACACATTGGCTAATATCAACAATACGCATCGATAAGGATTGGGTGCATTTCTTTCATGTCAAGCACAATCGTATCATTTGGGGGGGGGGCGACGGATATTTTTAGTTGAATCTTTTTTAGCTTTCATTATTTCGCGAGTTTTACATCACATTCATAAAATCTTCTTTTGAGATGTACCATTCCTGAAAAAAATAGATTTGGAATTTTCTCTCTTTTTTCACTAAGTCTTTAGAGTTAGTTAAATGATAAAAATTTTCTTCTCAGAAATGCTGCATCTGGGCGTTATTATACAAGAGCATCTTTTTTCAAGAAAAAACAATCTCGCGAAATGATGAAAGTTAAAAAAGTTTCAGCTAAAAATACCCTTCGCCCCCCTCAAATGATACGATTGTGCTTGACATGAAAGAAATGCACTCAATCTAATCGATGCGCATTTTTGAAATTAGCCAATGTGTACACTTTCAGCACTTAATGTGACTCCGTTTTGCGAATATGTGGCAGAAAGTGTGGACAGGACGTCATATTCAAAGGGCACTAGCTCCTTAGCGAAGCAATTTTGCATTATATGATTTGGGTCGAATCTGTCTGAAATATGATCTATAATGTCCACTAGAAGTTTGTCGGTCTAATCCTGTATTCGTAGGCATAATATAGATCTCTCCTGAAAAAAGTAGTTTTTTTCACAATCTAAGTAAATTCTTATGGATGGGTGGAAATAATTAGTTTGGGACCACCTCAACAAAGAATATTCAGCAGTGAGTACAACCTCGATTTTCTAGACCAGAATCGCCCAAAACCAGAAAACTACAAAGTTTTCTGCAGTATATACTTCCCCCTATCCTTCTATCAGAATAACCCGTCCATGTGAATTCTCACCATAAAATTTCATTTCTGTCCAATGACCTCTTGGATGGACATTCGAACTTTACGAGGAATTGCATCCGATTGATTCAGAATGGACAGCCGAAGGATCGAGCAGGACCAAAAAATGAAATTCCTCCGCAGATCAGCGTGGTCGTGAAAAATACGGGATCCAATGTCCATCCATTTTATCTCACGGTCAGTGAAACCGGTGATGTATATTCAAATTCCGGGGAAGTTTATAGCCTTCATTCGGATGTTCTGAAGGGTATTGTAAAGTTCGATATTTTATGAATTGAGAAGATGTCTAGTTTGTATAGGGGGGGAATAGTTCAATTTCCACCTCGTGTAGGAAAATCGGATGCACGAAGAATTTAGGGAGCTTTCAGGGATTAGTCCTTACTGAGGAAGACTTTTTTCAAGAATAATACTAGAACTGAGTTTTGAATCTCTGATTATGATCATTACTAGAGACCGGATTATATGCATTCGCATATTTACATATGCTTTTGCATATTTAAGGCTTCTTCAGCGGCATTTGCATATTTTAGCTAGAATCCAGTTATGATGCATATTTTTAGTACATATTTTCTTCTCTGCATTCCGAAATGAGGTCTTTTGAGCAATAATACTACTAATTGTTGCTTTTGTCAGATACTACAGTATACAAATAATGAATAAAATACGCCAAATGAACTCCATGTTGCCATTGACAATTCGAAATAAACTTCAAGAAAAATTTCAAAAGATATTGAAAGGAAATCCAGGTTTCGAAGATTTATCTCTCATCGAAAGTTTTATTAACGGGACGGCAGAAGTTTTACCTGAAATTATAAGGAAAACATAGCACCAAGGTTCAAATCCTTCCCAGTTACGTCCGTGGCTGTGGAGCGAACCTTTTCCACATATAAAAATATTCAAAATGATCGAATGCAAAATTCAACAATTGAACTTTTGGAACAATACTCAATTGTAAACGTTCACAAAAACATTGAATCAAATTTTAATACCATATTATTGAGAGTTGATTTCGAAAATGAATGTTACTTTTCTTTTTTTTGAGTTCCCAAAACTCCTCATTCAATATTGCATATTCTGCATATTTTGCCTATTTTGGTGCATATTTTGATCATTTTTCATGCGTATTTGCATGCATATAACAACTTTTTTATGTTGCATATAATCCGGTCTCTAATCATTACTATTGAAAATTTGACTTTCTCGAATATTTCCAAGATTTCATACACTACTGAGCTCAAATTTTGAATCTAGCTGATCAATTTTGAAGCTCGAGTGAAATCACGTGAATAAAGTTCTATATCACACAACATTCACTAAGTTATTCAAAAGGAGTTTGAGTGACAGAATGGCGAATGCGCCTGGTCCAGAATAATCCCCTTAATCACATTCCAATGAGCTTTTTTCGGACTAAATTGAGCTCAGTTTTTCATTGAGTTCTAAACTTGGATAAGGCTATCCTCAGTTCAAGAAATGAAGGCCATAGGAGCAACTGAAATATTTCGATACATGATGATAAAAAGGAAGCTGCGATACAACTTTCAGCACATCTAACGTTTCATTCAAATTTCGACCCACTAGAATGCTTCTTCTACAAAAAAAAACATCAAGGTTTCTTAAACTTTGTTTATCCTAAGAACCGCCCCAAGATCTGTAAACGGATTCAAATCAAAAGGGTACAACATTCACTAAGTTATTCAGAGGAAAACCTAATTACAGAATGCGAATGCGCCTGGTCCAAAATAATCACATTTATCACATTTCAAAAAGTTTTTTATCAGACGCAATTGAGCTCAATTTTTGATTATGTCTTTTACCAAGGTACGGCGATCCACAATTATAGAAACGAATAAACCTTGTAAGGCAATATGTAGCTGTAATTGTAAGATTTCGATACATCATGATGAATAAGAAAGCTTCGATACGAAAACGCTAAAACTCTAAAAATGTCATACGATGGTCTCTCAACATCTCTCGAATTTCACTTCAAGCAACAAAGACATTCAGATTTCAAACGAAGTAACTCTGTTCATCCTCAGAACCACCCCAATAATGAAAACCGAATTGAAATTTGCACGATAGCACGTATCTGATTAATCGAATGGTCAAATCAAAAGGAAACAACATTGACTAAGTTATTCAAAGGGAAAATTAATGACATGTTATACGATTAAACTCTCCAAGGTTATAGCAGTAAGTGATATTTCGATGCATGATGATGAAAAGAAAGCTTCGATTTGATAACGCAAAAATTCTATTGGAACAATGATAAAAAATTCAGTTTAAGTTCAAGAGGTAACAAACTTCTTACTTTTCATTCAACTTCTGGATTGAAACAAAGTTTCGTTTGAATTTAATCCAGGAAATACCTAAATAAATACTTCGAAAAAAATTCAAAGGATAGTCTCTCGACATTTCTCAAAAGCCACTTACAGCAACACAAACATTCAGGTTCCAAACGAAGTAACTTTGTTTATCCTAAGAACCGCCCTAGAATGAAAAAAGGATGTAAATTTGCACGATAGCACGTATCTGATAAATCGAATGGTCAAATCAAAAGGGAACAACATTCACTAAGTTATTCAAAGGGAATTCGAATGACAGATTGGCGGATGCGCCTGGTCCAGAATAATAATTCTCCCTAAGACGTTTGCTCCCCTTTGCCACCGTGATAACGATGGACAGAATATCGCAAATTCGGGCCTTGACGATACTTGACTGACTGAGGGTAGACAAGAAGGGTAGTTTGTCCGAGATGTCTGTCGGACCCTGAATACTAAACAGAGGAAAGATGCTGATTTTTATTCGTGCATAGTAAAGCTTGTGCCTTCCTCCGTCAAGATTTTCTAATTTTGTTTTTCTTAGACCTTTTCGTTTTCTGACTTTAGTTTTATCAGATTCTATTGAAATTGTGGAAGACGAATTTTTAAATGAGAATGTTTATTTTTGCCTCAAAAACAGGACATTTTCGTATTTGATCAAAACGATTGGAACGACAAAAATGTTTCTATTTCATGCAGCACACAATTAAAAGTTATACTCTGTCTTACCTGTCATTTTCATTTTGAATACCTAAATTTCCATACCAAGCTATTCAATTAAACAGAATGTCCAGAAATTAAATACATAATCGAAAAACTTTTTGAATACTATCACACTTCTTTTCACAGGAAAATTGTTATTCAATCAACAATTTCATTAATCGCCAGATTAATAAACGGGTTGATTACATGATTCATTCGTTGACCATATCATGAATTGAGTATGAATTCTCGCTTGAAATACATTCTTATATTGCACAAGACATACATTTAACATAATATAAGTTTCTATGTTTTTACGTTTCAGTAAAGTTGTAATATAATGAAACTGTATGTTCGGTTGCCCAGGACAATTGCACATTAAAAGAGTGAAAATTTTGCAAAAAATGGGTAGTTATTGATCAATTTTGTACTTAAACCCACTTTTCATTTTGTGTATGACAAAAACATTATTTATGTAATATATTCATCTATTGCAGAATCACCACCTAAACTTTATATCCCAAATGTTCTGATTTTTTGACGACAATTTATCTCGACAAGCATAATTCAATGCACCTATCAATTATTCTTCTCCATTTGCTAGGGCCTGCCTTATTAATTTAAAATTTTCCTGCCTTCTGTTAATTTTCGTCAATGTAAATTTGAACCTGATATTCTTAACAATCACTTGTTATAGACATGGAAACGATATATCCAAGAATAAGTATAAGCAGATTTTTCACTGTCAAAAATATTCATAATTTTCCTAGAATTTTCAGTGACGAAATATAATGGCGAATCGGCAATAATTGACATTCCGGTGACAGATCCCACATGCTCAATGTGTCGAAGTATAATGCTCTAAGAATAAATTACAGTATCATACAAGTCAAAACATTTTGCAAGCTAGTTTGAATTGAGGAATTAGAATTAGAATTCGAATAGTTTTTTTAGAAGCTTCAATTCTGGAAATTTTCAGTATAGGATCAAGATTGGAATAGAGGAGTTGGATCATTCATTATTAAGTAGAAAGAAATCATTGTGATTCAGGAAATTGAAACTTTAATAATCATAATGATATACAAGTTTGCAAAAGCTTTTTCATTCCGGTTTTCTCGAACCTTTTCATTTCCATTCTTCGTTATGAAAACTGTATATAAAATTCTCACTTCACATCACTGAACCAATTTGAAAGACTCTACATTAACCGCCCTGTTTTATATCGCTCACTATCCTAAGAGACTCTTTTATCCCAGGTTTCGACTGTCATCGCTCAAGATAATAGCTTTTTTCTGTCTACCTATAAAATTTATAGGGACATTGAGTTTTAAATATGTAGTTTTAACAGCTATATCCAATAAGTCGAATGGCTAAGCTGGATATCCAACTATCCAATGAAACTGGAAGCTCTCCAAAAAGATTGGTGAAGTTTATTTTCCTTTTATTCGAGCTTTATGATAGATTTCCCACATAAAAGCAGCGCTTCTTCTAGCGTCTCAGAGCTAAGAAAACGGACCATTAAACGTACTGAGTGTGTCGTAAACTACGAAGCTATCAAGCCTGTTCAAAATTTGAAACGGGACGTTAGAAGATTTCTTGAAATTGATTATATTTTGAACAACTTTCGTTACTTCGATTTGACCATATTTGGTGCCCTTAGTTTATAGTCATCATAATTATGATTGAGAAGTACAATGAGAGTAACACTGAATTCTGTAAATCATTTATTCGAGCAATATGAGTTGGATTTTATTCAGATTTTTGGATGATCGAAAACTTTTTTCTAATTCATTGTTCATGATCCCAAAGAATTCATGCATCTCATTTTTACTTATCAAACTGAAAGTGTTCGTCAATAATTCTCGGTGACATATAATCAAAATAATTTCAAAATCATACATTTTCTATTAAATTGTTATGTTATTCAAAATATATGGAAAAATTTCGAATGACCACTGCTTTTGGGCCAATAATTCTCAACCCATCACCTTTATCCGAATCATTGAGTTTTCCGACTCGGACAGACGTTTTATCTCGAAGCATTACATTTCACTTCTTATTTATACCTCGAGTTATTCACGTCCAAACTTTGTTGGAAAACTTTCGGAACAACAAGAAACTTTTTCGGAGTTTCATACTGAGCAGTCAAAGATAAATAAAGAATTTTTTCATCGCCTCACTTGCTTGTTTATTATATTCAAGGAAAATGATGTTTTTCCTGTGAATTCCGTAAAAAGAATGAAGTTCCCGTCAAACAGATGCCCAGATATAATTAAATCTAATTCTTAAAGAAATTATGATATCAATAATACAATAAAAATCCACCGTTGCAAGTTTCTGGAAAATCTTGATGTTATTGTTTTATTATTGTAATGTGATATATCGAAATAATTCAATTGCTTGAGAATTCCCTCGATAATTTGAATTTAAAAGCAAAAATTTTGATGAATTGATTTTGATGTTACACACAAAAGAGCATTAGTTAAATATAAACACAAAAATGCGAGAACGAGGAGCTGAACCAATGGAGGGTAATTCATATCCCACCCTAGCCAATTTCGGAGTGAATTAAATATGCTTTCAAAAAATCTAGATTAAAAGCATACAAAAGCACATTTGTTAAATTGAATGATATTGTTGAGTAGAGACCCGTTCAATTTTGTACGAAGTAGGCAGCCATGAATTAATTTTAATTTTAATATTACTTTTCCCAGTTTCTCTCGTTCGCGACCATTGTATTTTTTCTGAGTAGGGAAACAGGGTGTAGCGAATCATAATGCAAATCATTTTTAATCTTTATGAAAGCAAACAGTTCTTCTGTGAGCATGAAGTCAAGAGGATGAAATTTGGATTATGAGAGAATGCTTTATAGGCCTTTTGATATTTATATTTACGTGGCAGAAGAATAATCCGTCTTTGGATGTATAAGCTGTTTGCACAAGGATGGTGGGTTTGAATCATCCATTTTTTTTCTATTTGGTCTTACCTGAAATGTGGATCCTGGACAAACATAAGAAGATGAAACCTTCTGTATTGTTGTTTGATTGTTATTTTTTAAAAGTATATATTTTAACTAGTATCCTTACATCAAATATACGACATTGTTTCAATTTTTAGCATGCGTTTTCTCTATATAAGTTTTTGGGATATGTAGAGAAAATAAGTGTTACGCTTTTAATATTTTATTGAGTTACCTGGAATGACAGGAAAGACAGTTTATATTTCGAATGTTTCTTTTCAAATTGTCAGAGACAGAATTCAATTCAAGTTGTGCTTATTGAAAACCCGAATAAGAACCTTTAAATGTTGTTTCCCTCTTCTTTTTAGGTATGTTATATTGTATGTGTGGATATAATATAACTTTAATAATGGGTATAGGTATCCTGTTTTGTATTGTATTTTGTATTCTAGTAATGTTCTATACTTTTTGTTAAAATTTTTATTTTTAATGTGTCAAGGCCATACGATAAATGAATAAATACATGGGTATAGCATGTTTTTAATTATACTCTTTTTTCTTGGCTCTAGCTTTCGAGAAATATATTTTCTCTTCGTCAGGAGAACTACAAAATGAAGTAATGGAAACATATATAACTTATATAAAGATTGTAAACTTACAAAATTGAGAATAAATACTAGTTGTTCGTTTTTCTTGATAAACATCAATAAGTTAGTTGGAGGAATAGGAAGATCATGAAAAAACTAAACATAAAATTGATTATAAATGTCTACTTGATTTTTCATCATACTTCACACACACATTCACACTTCTCATTTAGAAACTATCAAAATTTGGATAATCAGTTATTAATTATGTTTTGGTTCATAAAATCTAAATGGATCAAATAAGAAAGAATAGAACTGAGACCATATATATCTTTTCTTGAGTTAATACACTTGTTATTTTGTGATATTCGTACCATTTCATATATAACTTATAGAAAGATTGTAAACTTATAAAATTGAGAATAAATACTAGTTGTTCGTTTTTCTTGATAAACATCAATAAGTTAGTTGGAGGAATAGGAAGATCATGAAAAAACTAAACATAGATTTGATTATAAATGTCTACTTGATTTTTCATCACACTTCACACACACATTCATACTTCTCATTTTGAAAATATCAAAATTTGGATAATCAGTTATTAATTCTGTTTTGGTTCATAAAATCTGAATGGATCAAATAAGAAAAAATAGAACTGAGACCATCTATATCTTTTCTTGAGATAATACAATTGTTGTTTTGTGATATTCGTACCATTTCAAGAAAATTCCTTTTTCGTAAATCTTTTTCGGTATTAGTAATTGTTACATCTATAAAATTTGGTTGATGTAGCTCTTGTAGAGAATGTATAGCTAGAGCACATGTTTCTTTTTGAGTACTTAATTACTTTTATGTAGAGCAATTCTTGTTTTAGTTTTGTACTTGATTGGCCAATATTACATTTATCGCAATCATTACAGTCAATTTTGTAAACCACGTTAGATCTATTAAGGTTGTCAATCTTATCTTCCAATTCAGTGAAGATCTTTCTAATAGGTTTAACATGTTTTATGGCAATTTTGAATTTTTCTTTGGGAACTAATTTTATCAATCCGCTGGTTATTTTATCATAGAATGGAAATGCTACAAATTTCTTCAATTCTTACTCTATCTGTTCTATCTGCTCTATCTTCAGGTTCTGGTGTAATTATGTTGTTTGGGACATTGAATATAATTTTGTTGAGCCATTTTTTAGGATAACCATTTTTGAGAAGAATTTCTTCTAATAATTTTAAATTTTTTGTTTTTGAATTTTGAATACGAAATGCTTGAGATTCTGGATTTGAAGTTTCGAATCATATTTATCCTTTGTTTCATTAAAACTTAAATAGTAACAATTCAGCAAATAATTTAGGATATATGTGTTGATATTGTAATCAATCCTTCTTATTTTTAGAGAAACACATCTGAGTCTCAATTCATGAATACATACGTGATAAAACTCATTACATATATTCTGTCGACAGTATTTTTCATTAACTGAGTTATGTTGTTATGCATCAAATTCATTATAGGATTCGGTATTATTTTTTAAGCAACTAAATTGTTCAATGGTTTATTTATCACTTCAGTATTTATCAAATCTTGAAGTAATTCTATAAACACTCTTCATATACAAAATATAAACATAAATACTGTTGAATAAGATGTATTGCCCTCAAACACATTAGCCTTGCGAGAAATTTGGCTTTGCCAGCTATTCGACTCAAGTTTTCTTATTGGTAACAGAGTGTGTCTTCTATTTAAGGTGGATTTAAATCGTTCCTTACTACGGATTGATGTTGCATAGTACCTACAAATATAAATTCAAAAAGTGAACTTATAGGAGAAGCAAAGAGTCTTGAACTTACATAGCCTGAGTCACTTGAGATTCAGACAAAAGAGCCGAAAAAGAAAGTACCAGAAAGTCTTATTCATGTCCTACGGATCAAAAAACAATCAATCAAAGTACAGCGAGAAGTCAACAAGGCAGTTAAAGCAAAACAACAAATTTCCTTGACGAGAAACCGTGAATCCACCAAAAAAAATAAAACGTCTTTCAGACCACAAAAAACCACCTGCTTCTTGACCTGTCTACTGGAAAAGTGTCATTCCAGCGGGATTTTCCGCCATCCAACCATTTTCATTCAAGAAACTCTCGACAATATCAGCAATGAATGACAGCGCAAAGTTCCTCAAAACTTCGGCCAAAGTGCATTAATAAATTAGACCTTTCTCATGTTCCTTGGAAATCCTTTCGTACGAAAGAGGCAGACTGATCTACATGTATTTTTCAGCACAAACCCGCGTTATAATATTGATTTAGCTCAAGTTTAACCCTGTATGAATGTTTTATGGACAGAAATGCAGCGTTGGTGGGCAATCGATAAGTCCAGTGCAGTTTTTCCATCACTGAGGACTGGCGGACTGTCCCCACTCGGGCGAAGTCGTTGTTTCGACAATGATGCCATGAATAACAGATCCTTACCGAATTAGTTTTGTGGGAGATCAATGCAATGCCCTGAAAACTGTCTGCCTTTCGAACACAATGGGATTGGAACAGATTTCAGTTTCTATGAAAATTCAATCTCGTCATACTGCTGACGCTACGTGTACTCTTATGTTGGAATATGGAAACGCGAAATTCGGATTTCAGTTCTCTTTTGACCGGTTCTCAGGGTTCAACGATTGATTCAACATTTTTTTCATGTTTTTGAGAAGTTCAAGGTTCGACTCTTTTCGTGGAATCATATACTAACTATAGTCCGTTCACTAAAGTTTGAGCCTTCGGTTGGCCATAGAAATTTGGCATATTCCACTGTGTATTTAAAAATTTTAGGTTATATTGTTTACTTCCTTGTCAAATTGATACGTAATTTTGTCAATATTGCATTGAGTTCTCTGATAACTCGCAAGCTCGTCGGACGAGGACGGGTATATTCTGTAACGTTGACTTTATTTTACATTACGACAGCAAATACTACCAACTTCAGATAAATGAACAGAAGCCTACTATGCGCTCAAACTTTCGTGAACGGACTATACTTTTTTAGGTATTCTATTTTCTCTGAATATAAGATTATATCAAGAATGAGTAATCAGAATTGCTGACTTGTGAAACCTTCATATCTCGCGAAAATAATGAATCTTCAAATTGGTACTCTCGTTCCTGAGGTACCAGCGTGCTACCATTTTGCCCAAATGTCTTTTTTTTCAAATTCTGGACCAGGAGGGGCCTTACATGATAACTTTCGAACGGATTTAGTAAGGGTTCTGAAATTTTGAAGGTGGGTTCGGGTTCCGAATGTCGCAGTTTGGTTCGTAACGGACCAAAAAAAAATGATGCCATGAATAACAGAACTGTCTGCTTTTCGAACACAATGGGATTGGAACAGATTTCAGTTTCTATGAAAATTCAATCTCGTCATACTGCTGACGCTATGTGTACTCCTATGTTGGAATATGGAAACGCGAAATTCAGATTTCAGTTCTCTTTTGACCGGTTCTCATGGTTCAACGATAGATTTAACTTTTTTTATTTTTTTGACGAGTTCAAGGTTCGACTGTTGGAATCCTATACTAACTACTTTTGTAGGTATTATATTCTCTTTGAATACACTTCTTTACTTAAATTCGATTGTAAAATTACAGCACTTTACGTTAGCTTTCTATAGCCAACGTGAAGGGCTGTAATTAAACATTCCTACATAATGAAATCACACCAGAAGCCTGAATTTTCCATTTAGAAATACATGATTTTTCATGCAGGATTTATGATTAAATATACAGAATATTATGTAGTCCCTAAGTCTTATTTTGACACTAGTATTGTAATATTCCATATAAATTTTACTCAGAAATATTACGATATAATTTATAAAGTATTATAAAAATGAAGCACTTTATTTCAGCTTATATTAATCATATACACAACATTTTGTTCGTCAATTACGTTTTGACTACATCAATTACGACGACGCGACGTCGTACTCACCCAATGAAGTCGAAATGTAATTGACGAACTAACTCTTATATAGAAATGAATATAAGCTGAAATGAAGTGTTTCATTTTTATCATACAATTAAATTACATCGTGATAATTATGAGTAAACTCTATATAATCGAATATGATGAAAAATAATTATCTACGTTTTGTCAAGAGACAAGAGATATAGCAAATGATGACATATATCGAAAAAGTATCGTGCCACAAAAAAATTAACTTTATTCGGAATCTATTCTGAATAGAAAATATGTATAATTCACATTTCTTCATCTTATAGATTCCTCAACTTGTCCAATCATGACTCTTCTGCTTCACCTTCTCTGTTGATTTTGTTCCTGCGTCGGGATGGAAATTTCATAGAGATTATAACATTTTTTTCTATAGACCTCTATAAGAATTTCATTTGGTGTCATTATCGTGATTATCATGAACAGCTGCTTAAGTCAAGATATCCTTCGACCTCTCTATTTGTTTCTTCTGAAATTATAGCTCCTCAAAGTATTTATTTTTGAATACATATATGAATAATTTGAAAAGCGGTTATTCCATTTATTAAATGAGTTCTGGCAATATGACCATAAATGGTTTTCAATTCGAAAGTACAATTTCCAATTATTCTGATTTTTTTTTAAGACAGATACCGTGTCTTTTATGAAGATATGTAATTTGTATTTATTAGAAAAATCTAAATTGAAACCACATTCCACAAGTAAATATTCTAACATACAACATTCATGCATTCAAAAAGTCTTAGAGAATATCCAAATATTTCGCACCTGTATCACAATTAACTTTTATAGTTATTCACAATTAATTCTTATCATGTTCCTCTCAGCAATTTAAATTATCATTTTTCTCGAATGAAATACAGTCCCCCCGTTCGCACAAAACTTCTTTTATAAATTTTCACTGTTTTTACCAACTATCACGACTTTCCCAAAAATTCAAAAGTAAAACAGTCAACTCCTTCTCAAGTCTGTGCGAGCCAACTTCCATAATATTCATTTATATTTCAACCATCCTCCGCTGATTCAAAGTTTAAAAACTGCCGGTAAATATTTTCTGTGCAGCATGTAAACCTGATTAAATATAAAACTTCACTTTCCCTAAAGAACCGGCTGCATAGAATTAGTGAGATCCCGACGGTGTGACACAGACTAGGTGGAACAAATTTCATTTGTATATTTTCACGAATCTAATTTGTCTTCTGTATATATTACGTTTTCTGGAAAAAAGTGAATGTAATGTTTGTTCAACTTCATGGGCTAATAAGATGGTTGGGAACTTCGCTGAATCAAATAAAATACTCCAGGCTGTTTATTATTTCTTCAGACAGAACAGAGAACGAAAGAAAAACAAGGAGTCCATAAATTCTTCCAGTACCCATTTATTTCCAGAAATTAATTAGTTCTTCATTCCATGTATTTCGAATTATATCGTGAGAATTTTGTGTTTTGTGTTTTAACCTTGTTCAGAATATTTTCTCGGTTCTTCAACGATGCAACATTCATTTGACGAATTGCTAGTTCCAATCAAAGTAGGATTCAAAATTCTGAATACTCATATCTTTAGAAGATAAAGTTACTGAACGATTGATTGATTGAAGAAAAAAATTGCTGTGTTTACAAACTTTCAGAAAAAAGAAATTTGAACGAAATGTTCAGTATTGGTTCGAGATTTGAATATAAGAAATAAATGCATGAGTCAATAGAATGAAACCCACACTTCTCAGGATATTCAAATTCGATTACGTAATCGTTTTTCTCGATATAGACAAGCGTGCAAAACCTGGCTTGTTTAATGTTAATTACAATGAAAATCAATTTGTATAAAGTCGACGGCATAAACGTAATTAAACCATTTTCACAGAAAGTTCGAATTAATAAAACTGTCTACTCAGGTAACAGTTCAATTTATTTAAAGTTTCGAACCATGTTGAATTCATGAAAAGAAAGCGCGAGACCAAAGCTTTCAATATATTCCTATTTCTTATACTTTTTTTTAACAAACGAATAAAAGCTTTTGACTTCACTCCGAGGCTTTCTTCAATTTTTTTTAGCATACGATGTAATGAACGCTTTACATTCGTCATCGAATATATTGCGTAGGCAATATATCAATCGAGAGCCTGTATATATTAATTTCAAATTCATCGAATCGTGTACATATTTCTGATCCACTATGTATGTATCAAATTCCAGTCAATTTTTCAGTGCATTAATGGCCATTTGGCGTGAAAACATGTAAATTCTTCGAATTTTTATCCACGTATTCCACAGTATTTTCCCTTCTCGCGAACCAACAACGCATACCTGTCTGGAAGTTAATTAAGAGTCGCTTCGAAAAGAATAAACTCCTAGGTTCTATAGGTAGCATTAATTGAAATTCCAGGACAGATAGGAGTCTGGACGATGAAAAAAATCAATTCCATTGGATGGACATTTGTTTTGCTTCATCACGTCCACCACTATTTGAAGTGGAAATATTTCCCGTTTCCAATCTCAGACTCTTTGGTTTAGTTTCCAATAACAGATCTGCTCGGTAATTTTTATTTTGTCGTGGACTTTAAACTTGCTCATGAATTAACGTAAACACTTATTGAATATTTATTTGATATATTTTTGAATGAATCGTTCTCCAAAAAATTAATTTGATCTTTTGAAGTACACAGATGGTTTTGAGGTATATATATATATATATATTCTTTTGAATTGAGAGCTAACAAAATACAATTCATGAAACAAAAAAGTCCCTAGCTGAGGTTGGTGCAAAACGGGGTGCCAAACTATTCTGTCGTATGATACCAGAGCACAGGGAAAAACCTCAGTAGAAAAAACCCTGCCTCGCCGTTTTTACAAAATTGAAACTTAAAACTATTCGAATAAATACCTTCAATATTTAGACACAAAACACTTTATTGATGCTCTTGGGCCAGGAGGGTGTTTTAAACCAGGTCTGGCGTTCCAAGTGATGATTTTCGAATCTTCCGTTCTTCTAAGACCGCTACAGGACCCTACTGAAGGGTAATCATCTCCCATAGATTTAAATAGTGGTATTTCATCCTAAATATCGAATTCAATTTCGGAATAATGATAAAAAACGTGTGACAAACTTATGCCAAAAAAAAAACAGACGTTTGATTGATGGTATTTTTGGTAATCGACAAGAACGTTGCTTCCCTTGATGTTTTACGTTTCAGTTATTTCTTTCAATATTATGGAAACTTCACTCCATGAAAGCTTCTGGTTTCCATTGAAACATATTGAACAAGCTGTGATTAATGAATACCTCCCTGTTGAGCTAAATTAAACGTTTTTTTCTGGAGAAAAAAGTCTCTTTCGAAATTTCGTTACAGTCGATACTTTTCTCGGAAAAAATAAAAACTTACAAACAGTTATGATCACTGTTCGTTCCATTTCATCGTATGAGTGTTCCATAAAATGAATGTTCTAAGATATTGTATATCTATGACAGGAGATAAAGATGTTCTGTAAATCTTTCTGAAGTTTTAATTACTAATTTCCGGAAGAAAATTATATCCGTAATATTATAATTTCACAAATAGAACTTTTTTCATTTAATAAGCATAATTGACAAAATCAATTTTGAGAATAAACAATATCTCAGAATATTCATTCTATGGAATATACGATAAAATGGAATGAACAGGGATCATAACTGCTTGTAAGTTTTTATTTTTTCCGAAAAAAGTATCGACTGTATCGACATTTTGCAAAAAACTTTTTTACCCAGAACTGAATAGGAAAGTGAATGAGAATTTTTTTTTCGAAAATCTATCCCACGAAAACAATTTTCAAAGGAAAATCATAAGCGGTTGTTATTTTCAACCCCTAATAATAAAATTATGGGATCAGCATCTACTTAACTCCTAAAAAAATTAGAAACTGTCAACTCTTCACCGCCTTCCAAAGGCTGTATCTTGGAAGGGAGATCGATTTCGAAAAAAATTTATATGCACTATTTTCATCGAGGAATCATCTCTCTAAGCCTCACGCTATTGGGGCTCATCAGAGTTTAATATTGATTAATTTTGATCAATTAATTTTATTTTCTGCTTTCATTCTTTATGTCTTCGTGACGATGTTACGCATTAAATATCATTGTTAATAGGAAATTTATGTTGACAACTTACCTCCAGTTTTTTCAAACTGGAAATTTTATTTATTTCTAAATAAAATTTCTTTTCAAATGTCCAAATCGGAAATCTTAGAATACTTTCAAAAAGATGAGCAGACCTAATTTGTTTTAGGTGTGAACTTATTTCAATAATCGCTCTTCTGGCAACGGTAAGGGAAAAAATCAATTCCATAGAATGGACATTCGTTTTCTTTATCACGTCCACCACTATTTGAAGTGGAAATATTTCCCGTTTCCAATCTCAGACTCTTTGTTGGCGACGTTTGTCCGACAGGAATTCAAATGCTTTGTTTTAAATTTCATCCGGACTTTTCGAATATGTGGCCTCAGTTTCCTTTCCCTTGCACGCATGAAGAAGTTGACTAAAAGATTTGGTTCTCCCGAACAAACGGAATATCAAGCAGTTCAGAATGTTACAATGAAAAAAGTTTACAAGGGGAAGTTGGTTAGTTTTCAAACATCTCATACTGAAAGGAAAACCAGTCAGTCGTACGCGAAATTTCTTTTTTGGGTGAAATGTTTTTCGGAGGTCCCCCAGTCAAGTTTTAGGAATAGTGGAAGTTTCGGATTTGTTAATGCCAAGGGTAGTTTTCAATAACAGAGCTGAACGGTGACCCTTATAATGTCGTAGACTTTGGTTTTAATCGAAAATTCACATGGACAATATTTAACATAATACGAGCACAAACAAAATATTCTGCTGCCATATAAATGAAAAATAAGACTTTAACCGCGGGTTTCACAAAGCTTGATTGGCAATCAAATCGTTGATTTTGGGAGAAGTTCGATGGTTTACGTCAAAAATGAACTGAAATTGGCACAGAAATGAAGACACTTCATCAATCACCGTGATCGGGGTTCTTGTGAAACCCGGCTTCAGCTAAGCAAAAAAAAAGATGTCTAGCGAGATCGTGAAAATCGAAAAATTGAAGTATCTTGCCATCATCAAGCAGAGCTGTGCCGAAGCCTTGTGCTTAGTACTCGTGAAAGCACTCGAAGCACTTTTGTGCTCGTAAGCACTGTGCTCGCGAGCACTTAATTGAACCAGTGCTTAGTGCTTGGTGCTTCGCGAATTTTTCGAAAGGGCTTAGTGCTTAGTAATTCGAAAAAGTGCTCCCGAGCACTTTCAGGAATTACCAAGCACTAAGCCCTTCATAGACTTGTTGGAACATGGAAATGACAGACTTTCGCGTGCTTCAAATAGACAAAGAATTAAAGTTTTTTCTTTCGTTTCATTTCTATAGATAAAAAATTTGTTCATTTTTTCTTGCATTACAAACACTGGTGTTAAAAAACAATCTCGATGTATGTTATGGACTTTGTGGTTTTTACGTTTTCATTATTTTGACAAAAAAAACAGATTGTTTCGATGTAATGGCGGAATTTTTTCAGGAAAGCTTTGAGCAATGCAACATACGATTCAGGTATCTTTTATCATGATTTCAAGTAATTTATTTGCGAATATTTTAGTTACAGTTTGTTAACTGAATGAATGCCATATAGAGCTCAGAAAGCCATAAGAAACATTTTCATCTAATTTGTTGACAAGACGTCACTCTTTCTCTATAACTTTTTTTTGCTATGTCGTCTTGGTAACCTGTCTGTACCTATATCCGGAATTTATCAAAAATAATTATTTCGTCGACCTAAAAGGTGATTTCAATATGTACAAAATTCAATATAAAAGGCCAATTTTAATGTTCAATTGATGCTGTTTCACTGTGCTATTTCCATGAACAAATGAACATAAAGCATTTAGAAGCAATAGAGTAATGTCAGAACTCAACAGTAACATAGAAATATAGAAATTTATATTATGTCAAATGTATGTCTTGTTTATTTCAATCAAGAATTTATCTACAATTCATATTGATGTCGTCGGAAAAATCTTGTAATCAACCCAGTTATTAATCAAGCGACTAATGGTCTCGAACTATTAATGCGTGAGCGGAGCGAACGCTCTAATATCTTGACCATTAGTCGCTCTCTTGAATAACCTAGTTGATTAAATATCTATTAAACGACTCGCTGAAAAAACCTATTGTCAATTTCAATTATGTCCAGTTCAAAACACGATAAAATTAAAAAGAAAAAATCAAAATTCCAAACTAAGAGATATTTGGATTGAAAATATTAAATTTGATTTTGAAAAGTGCTTAGTGCTCGGTGCTCGTGTAAACGAATTACTTTTCAAAAGTGCTTAGTAATCGCGAGCATTTTTCAAAAAATAAGGGCTTAGTGCTCGAGATTCCGGAGCACTTTTCAATAGGGCTTAGTGCTTTATGCTCGAAGCACTTTTCTTCAGTGCTCGGCACAGCTCTGTCATCAAGTACTTGTATTTGGATTATATTCCGTAAATAAACTAGGGTGGTTTGGTTTGTATTTTTTTTTGTTCTGTAAATATGATATTCTCGGTTGGTTTTTGCGAAACAGTTCATTTACGAAAGCCGTGTACAGAAAAAAGCGGTAATATTCAGTCACCGGAACAACCCAGGATATTCTTCGGTTTCTTTCGTTTGTTATTGTTTTTGTCTTTTGGGATTTAGGTTATTTCAGACTAAATATAAACTTGATGAAAATAAACAGGGGTTTAATTTTTTTTCGAACTCGACCCCCCTTCCAAGATACAGCCTTTGGAAAGCGATGACGAGTTGACAGTTTTTATTTTTTTTGGTTTTTTAAAAACACTGAGTTATAAAACAATACACTATATGGAGCACTAAGTTGATGTTACTCACACAATTTTTTTTGATCTCATAATGCATTATTAAGGGTTAAAAATAACAACCTCCTTCGATTTTCGTTCAAAAATTGTTTTCGTGTGATAGATTTTTGAAAAACAAGATTTTCTTATGGTTTCCACTCATTTCTGGAGAAAATAAGTCTCGTGCAAAATTTTGACATACAGTCGATACTTTTCTCGGAAAAAATAAAAACTTACAAACTGTTATGATCACTGTTCATTCCATTTCATCGAATAAGTGTTCCATAAAATAAAATTCTAACATATTGTATGTCTATAACTGAAGCTAAAATGCGAATTCAATTACATTACCATTTTTATAACTGAGTAATTTATTTTATAACTGCAAAGTATTTATTGAAAAAGCGAGGCTTTCTGAAACTGAAAATTGTAGAAAGAATCATAGAAAATATTGTTTCTTCTGTCAGAACCGATTTTTAGAATGAACAATATCTTAAAATATTAATTCTATGGAAGATACGATTAAATAGAATGAACAGTGATCCTACTGCTTGTAAGTTTTTATCTTTCTCACGAAAACAATTTCTGAAATAAAATCATAGGGAGTGGTTATTTTCTACCCCTAATAATAAAGTTATGGGACCGACAAAAATTGTGTGAGTTACATCTACTTAATGAATCATATTGTTTATAGTTTTATCACTCAGTGCTTTCAAGAAGCCGTAAAAAAATTAAAACCTGTCAACTCGTCATCGCCTTCCAAAGATCGTATCCTGAAAGGGAGGTCGATTTCGAAAAAAAATTATATGAACTACCCTTCGAGGGATCATCTATCTAAGACCCTCGCATTGGTTCACAGACACCCTGTATAAATGAAAACGACATTTGGAATATGATTGCTGATAGCTTTAAAGAAAATGAATACTTTCAGAGGTCATTCATCCCTTCAAACTGCCCACAATTTTCTGCCCATAGCCGTAGATTTAATAAGATAAATCCGACATAACACAATAATGGCTTTTTCCAATGAACCATCGTAACTGCATAGTGGTCCCTAGGACTATCAACTCCAAGGGCAGTCAATAATTAAAATTACTCCCAAAATGGAAATGTCACACACAGAAGAGAACCCGGTATACGCGGAGACTGGCCATTCTCCGGTCAAACTCAGCAATAACAATAAATTGAAATAGTTGCGTATTAGAGTATGACCAACCCCGAAAGCGGCATGCATATTACATGGCGATAATAAACAACTTCCCCAGGGTGGAATTTAGGGTGGCTGGACCCTTAATCACCTTCCGAACAGGGTGTTATGCGAACTGATCGTGAAGTTTTATGTTTTTCTATTAAAAATAACTGCGTATTCATTTGATTAAGTTAGTCAAATATAATTTCGGATATAATATTTTTATGTATTGGAGTCCATTTATACAATGCCCGTTAAAATATAGAACAAATTCATTTTGTCGGAAAAAAATATATGGCATTAGAATCCTGAAACAGGTCAATTTTTTAGATGTTCTAATAAAAAATTTATAGATAATTTTGAAACAAGTGTATTTCGAAAACAAACTCACATTAATAGATGTCTAATTTTTTTTCTAATCATCTATCGAATGTAGAAGCAGGTAGCATAAAAAAACTTTATGATAGGGCCTTTTTGATTTCATCTACACCTGAAATTAGAAATAATGAAATTTCCTTCATTAAAGAGTTTCTACCATATAATCAATACCCACCAAATTTTATAGAAAGAACAATTTCAAATTTAGAACGAAAAATATCTAATCAAAATTCTAATAATAATCAGGTTCAAACAGAAAACCTTCAAGAACAACCAAATTTGTTGAACGTCATTCCTTATATTCCTGGCCATTCAGAATAAATAAGAAGAATTGGTTCCAAATTTAACATAAGAACTGTTTTCTAAACACAAAATGATTTGACATCCCTTCTAACCAGAACGAAACCAATGAATGACACACAAAAATAAAAAAATTTTGTGTTTAAAATATTCCCTGTATATGTGGAAAATTTTATGCAGGAGAGACATCAAGAGCTTCAGAGATAAGGAAACGCGAACATAAGAACAACATCAAAAATAGAGACATCACAAGAGCACAAATCGCTGATCATGTATGTTCAAATTGCGGAGATCATATGATGAACTGGAACAACACAAAGATCCTAATAATGGAACATGATAATATTAAAGAAGGAAAATTGAGGAATCCACATGTATTTTGTTAGATGAAGTAGATAATTTGGCTAATTGTTCTGGTGGCCTTTGTATCTTATTTACAGGCATGCAGAAACTTTCGAGAAAAAAATGTTGTTTTGAAAAATTTGTTAGTTCAGAGACGTTTTTAGTATGTGCAGTTAGTCATGGCTTTGTGAAAGTTGTGCATGAACAAAACTGTAATGGTCGACTTATAGTCGGTGGTAAATTTCATCAGGTACCATCTCCTCAGAGTAAATGGGCCATGAGAAAGTACCTACACATACTGAAAACCTCTTTGAACTAACTAATTTCTCGAAAAAAAATGTTTCTTGATAATTTCTGCATGCTATTTCAAGCTACACGTTTTCAACATTCTCTATGACAGAATTATCTCGGTATTATCAAGATCCTAGGGGTATTATTACTGAAAATTCAATTGTGGTATTTCATTACTATACGTAACAACCGCAGTTTTGATAATAATAATAATAAAAAAAGATTTAATGCGTAGAATTCCTTGAATTCATAAAAGTAGTAAACAGAGAATAATATTAATTCATCCAAATCAACCAATATAACATGTAATAGAAGCAAGAGATCGTTTTCCTGAATTTTCTTGGATGAATACGGCTCTGAAACGTTGTGCCCAAGCCTTCACACTGTTGGTTTAGGTCAATAATCTATGCAACATTATCAGCGTTGATTTTACATAATGGCAGACTTATGAAGAATAATGAGCCACGGTAATACCGATATTAGGTTGTAGGATGAAATTTTTAACGAGATTTTCATTGTTTATAGTTATCACGAAGAGCTTTGTTAGCGCTGGAATATTTAATGAAATTATTCAGACTAGCCTAACACAAAAAAGGTGGAGAAGTGTAGGAAATTTCCTCTTTTTGAATGCTTGTTCTACTCAAACGAATTCTCCTGTATATAGTTTTGCCAAAATGTCTGTTAATTTCAAATTTTGAGCCGAAAATGGTCTCAAATGATAGGGTTTGACTTACTGAGTACGAATCCTTGGTCAAATTCAATTCTGTCCGTTAGGCCGTAGACACTTCAACTTTCGGATTGTCCCTTAGACTTAAGATTTTCAGAGTTCCCAAATGACGCCGTCAAGTTCGTTAACCAGCCAAATCGTACAAGGTGTTTCATAAAACATGGCCATTCAAAATTTCTGTTCCTCAATGGAGACGAAAAATGACCCATCGCTCATAATAAACCTCTTGCAGAATTTGGTAGCCATAGTGTTAAGAGAACCATAAAAAATTTAATTGGAATATTAAAAAGGAAAATCTTCATATTTTCATAACAAGATGTTCGATTGGAGTGAAATTTGTTTTGTGAATGAAAATTGTCATACTGAATGTTCATACAGAATTTAAAGAGGATAGCATTGTCAGAACCATAGAATTAATTTTTTTCAATCAATGATTATTTAAATACTTCATATTTTGAATAATTTTCAGAATATAATTCCGATCCTGCTGAGTTTTTGCATTCAAATTTCATTCACACTCTGAACACAAATAATCTGAGAGGATATATCTTAAAACTGAAACGTGAGCACTTCAGAACATCTTAACGTCAAAATTTTCTACAAAACCGTATTTTCTACTCTTGGAATCGACTACCTGACATGGTGGTTCAGTCATCCTCAGTAAATGGATTCAATAACAGCTACGACAGGTGGAGGTGCACATGATGGTAGATCGTCGAATGCTGTTTTCTTCTCCACCCCTCTAACAAGTTTCAACCTTCTGTAATTTTCCTTCTGTTCTTTTTTTTTATTTGTAGTTCTATTTCTGCATTGATTCACATTGCCAATTATATGCTTTTATTATTTTGTGAATTACCGAGTTTATAGGTTCGCCCTCAACTTGAATCAATTATTATTATTATTATGTAATAAATAAATAAATAAATATACTTATGAATCTCAAGTCTCATACAAAATTTTGAGGTAATAGCATTATTGCTCCACCAACGAATAAGAGCACTCAAAAGCACCTGCACAGGGCTTTTCTTAAATTTTTTCACGAACATTTCGAGGCTAAACATTTTACAAACAATAAAATTGGTTTTAATCATAGAGATAGAATATTCTATCTCTATGGTTTTAATCGATTACTAATTATCGATACTCATCATCGAATTCCCTGCCAATCCTAAAAATTCGACATTCAAACAATCTTTCAAAATATCTATCACCCTTCTCCTCAAAATGAACGAGAGGAATGGCTTACAAATTAAAATCTAATGAATTTGTGATGTCCTGCAAAATAGTTGTGAAGCCCTCTACTGCCCCTTCGGTGGGTCTCACGTCACTATCAAAACCGAGCCCAGTTATTTCCTGCTAACTTAAGGACTGTTCAATAATCCTAACAAAATTTCGAGGTAATGACATTATCGCTCCACAAATGAAGTAGAGCAATCAAAAGCACCTGCTCAGGGCTTCTTAAATTTTTTCACGAAAATTTCGAAGCTGAACATTTTACAAACAATAAAATGGACTGTGATCGATACCAATTATCAATTATCAATTATCAATTTGTTTGTAATATATGTAAATGACTTACCAGCTAATATAAAATCAGATCAAACTATCCTTTTTGCTGATGACACCTCATTCCTGAATAGGGGTATGGATAACCATGAATTAGAGAAAGAAGATAGAAAAACACTAAATGATGCCCAAATATGGTTCAATGCAAATAAATTGATGATGAACACGGATAAAACACAGAGACTACTATTTGAACCAAAGATGTCTTCGGACAATCACATTCGGTTACTTGGTGTCTTCTTGCAGCCAAACCTCAAGTTTTCTGTCCACATTGATGAAATGATTCCTAAGTTGTCAAGAGCTACGTATGCGGTTAGAAGAATTAAGCAGATCGCAGGTGTTGAAGCAGCCAAGATTGCCTACTTCAGCTTCTTTCATAGTATCCTTAACTTTGGCATCCTTTTCTGGGGAGATACAACTGAAAGTGCTAAGATATTTATAAAACAGAAACAGGTTTTGAGAATACTATGTGGCGCAAACAATAGCTTTAGCTGTAGAGAGCTGTTCCCTAAAGAAAAAAATCTTACAGTGACGTCCATTCTCATACTTACCTGTGTAATGTATATTCACGATAATAAGGAGATACTATTGAAAAACAACTTTAACCACAAATATGATACTAGAAACCAAAACAACTTCATCATACCATACCACCGTATAAAAGTATCACAGTTGAACGTCAATCACCTGGCTATAAAAAAAAATTTCAACAAACTGCCATCCAAAATGAAGGAATTGAACAGAAGAAAACTTAAGAGTGAACTAAAGAGTGTTCTATTGAATAAAGCATACTACACAATAAATGAATACATGAATGATAAATTTTTAGATATATGAAATATGTTGTCTGGCCTAAATTATTTATTTATTTGTTGTTTGTCTGACTTATGTTAGCGCTTTTATATATTTTTAATTTGTATATATTTATGAGTCCCTTTTTGGACTAAAAATCACATGACTCCCCATGGAACATTTGATGGGTTAAAAAGTTTATTCATCCCTGTGTTTGTAATTACTGTGAATGAATAAATGAATTATTATTATTATTATTATCATTAATACTCATCATCGAATATCAAAAAAAAATACGAATTCCCTGCCAATCCTAAAAAGTCGACATTCGATAAATTTTTCCAAATATCCATCACCCTTCTCTGCGAAATGACCGACAGGTATCCCTTCCAAATTAAATTCTAATGAATTTGTGATGTCCTGCAAAATAGTTGTGAAGCCTCTACTGACCCTGCGGTGGGTCTCACGTCACTATCAAAACCGAGCCCAGTTATTTCTGGCTAACTTACGGACTGTTCAGTAATCCCGACTTGGAGATCTGGAGCAAACTGGACCACAAGGGTGTCAGAAGTGACCTCAAACTGGACTCGCGGAATGTTTCTATCCAGGACTCTGGCACAGGATGCGAAGATCCAAGCAACAGTTTATTGTCGAGTTTAACAATGGCAACAATTCCAATTGTATTTGGCTATGTCAGGAATGACATGCATGCAGATGACGTTCACGTGTTACGGTAATGATCCCTCTGTGGTGTTGATTAGTTCTGTGATCGACGTGTTTTGGGTTTTGCGCAAGGGCGTAGCCAGGGGGGGGGGTTTGGCGGTTCAAACCCCCCCCGAAATGTTTCAGAGTTATTTTTTGGTGCAAAAATAATCTTTCATTTTGCACTTGAACCAACTTATCTCCGTACTTCTAGTTAAAATTATCAATTAATATCAGCAATATGGATGATATTAAAGTTTCATTCCATTTCTAGAACATACTATCCAAAAATTAACTGATAGATTTTCTAAACACCTGAAATTAATATCAGCCTTATCTGGTCTGCTACCCCATAATTTTAACAGAGAATATGAATTAGAAGACGCATTATCGATGTATTCTTCACTACCCAGAAAAAATAAAAACGTAATTAAAGCAGAATTTGAAATATGAAAAATGTCAATGAACTCCATTTCAAAATCAGCATTAGAATGCTTAGATGAGTGCAATCAGAATATGTATCCGAACATCTACATCCTACTACAAATTTTAGCTACGATTTCAGCATCTACTGCTACTCCAGAAAGAAGTTTTTCCAGCTTGAGGAGAATTAAAAATTACCGGCGCAATTCTTCTAGCGAAAATAGGTTGAATGGGTTGGCGCTTATGAATATTCATTATAGTGTGAAAATTGATGAAAATGAAGTGGTTGACCAATTCGCTAGAAAAAAAGACGGATAGACTTTAACTGAAGGAATTTACCATAAAAAATATTGTTTGTGTTTTCTCACTGTTTCATTTTTAATACCTATTCATATGTTGTTGGCACTATTTTGAAGTAAAACGTTAAAAAACTCTATATAGTTTCAATGAAAGCACACATCCACACTAATTTCATATTGATTCATCCTGTAAGTATTGTTTGGGAAATAAATATTGTTTTTTAAGTTTTTGTTTGAGTGAATAAAAATTAAATTCTGAAGCATATTTGAAAAATAGGTTTACCTAACCTAACCAGGAATATCTATGTTGAATATTGTTTCCGAAGTAGGAAAAGGATTATTAAATTCTTTAAAACAACAAATACTTGCTACAGAAAGCGACCCTCACAATTCCCGGCACCCACAAAGTAAATTGCCAAAATGACAAAACCCCCCCCGAAATTAATTCCTGGCTACGCCCTTGGTTTTGCGAGTAATGTTTGTGGTTACTGAAGATTTGTTTGGAAGTATCGAATGCTCTAGGATGAAATCCTGTAATTCTTATTCATTGATATCTATGTGTGTAGTAGAAGAACATATTTTCCTAATGAATAATAATTCTATAGTTCAGAAGATTCGATTCTTTTGAGATTTTGTATGAACATTCAGTATACAAATCTTCATTCACACTATTAATTTCACTCTAATCGAACATCTTGTTATGGAAATTTAAAGACTCTTCTTTTCAATTTTCAATTGAATTTTGTATGGTTTCAATAATAATAATAATAAGCCGTTTATTTCCTACAGGAAAAATCCCAATTACAGGAAATTATTCAGTATTACATCATATCTACAAAAAAAGCCCATAACAAACAGAAATTAATAAATTGATTTCAAAAGTGAAACATATGTAGTGCAGAAAAAAAATTGAATCATATGCACCTCAAACACTACAGTGCGATGAGAGTAGGTCCACAATACACGACAACGGAGCAAAGTTCACATCACAAACAGTAGATAAAGGATTGAAGGTACGGCACATAAATTCAACTGGAGACTGCAACAACAGATTGGTTCTAGGTGTACGTAAATAAAAAAGGTCCTGAGATCGGGAGCCTGGTCTCCTCACTGTGAAGTTAAGCATAGCCAGAATTGAGGGACTATCAATTATGTTATTTAAAATATTGTATAAAAGCTTCACAGCCAATATCTTGCTTCCAATATCCAAAGAGGACAAACCAAATCTCTCCAACATCAATCCATAATTGGAGCCTCTCGCGGGGTACACGCCATCTTCCCTCCAAGACAGATATTTTAATGTTGCAGTGTTTTGTTAACACTCTGGCCACAAAATTTTGCATGAGGCTTATTCTGAACATCTTTCATGTGGTCGTAAATTTAATTTCGATTGATTTCGTTGATCTCGTCTGGGATCTTGAAGAACAAAAATTTTGAATGATCATATTTTATGGAACACTCTGTACGATTTGGCTAGTTAACGAACTTAACTGCGACGTTTGGAAACCGAGCAGACGCTGAAAATCTCAAGTCTCTAGGACGATCCCTTCGAAAGTTATCGTGCTAATGGTCGGATGGCCTCACAGACAGAATTGAATTTGACCACGGATTTGTTATCCGGAAATCAAACCCTATTATTTGAGACGATTTTCGGTTCAAAATTATTACGATATAGCACTCGTTCAAGTAGAATGAGCACTCAAAAATGAAATGTAGTAGATTCAGTCTTTTAATTATGCTGCGGTTTATCACAATCGGATATTTCAATTTATTTACTGAAATTTTCACTGAATCGATCAAAATCTCAGATGAACCTAAAAAACCATCATTCAAACATAAATTCATCGAACTCGGTATTGTGTAGCTAGGAATATGCAAGAATAGAATTTAGGCCGGCGTATCCGCCAATGTGTGTCGATTTTTTTAATGCTAATAGGGACATTATTTACCTTGTTATTCACAGTATATGGAAGATTTCTGCTCAGGAAAAAAACAGACTTTTTCAGGCTACCCCATCTTATATTTGTTCTCAATCTTGAATTTAATCATTTAAATACTTTCAGATGCAGAAAAATGGTTTTATTAGGATAGAAAAAAATCTTTATAATTTATTCATTATTGGAATATTTCTTTCATTCTTTTCGATGAGTGATGACTTCATTGTTCGACTAAAATATGCTGCATAAACTAGTTCATATTCAATAATATAAATGTCGAGAACCGAATGAAACAGATAGAGATCATGATATATTTTTATTATTATTATTCATATTTAATTATTGAATGGAATGAAAGTGTTGTGTGGACTCTTGACAAATTCGAAAAAATATTCTATCCTGACTCGAATAAATGTTTATAGTCACATACATTCATATTTTCGAACTTTCGAAAGAGTATGAAATCATAACATGTCATGTTTTTCCACTTGTTGTAAGAACAATATAAATAATAAATTTATCAATATCACTAATAAGATGTTATCTGAATTCACAAATTGTATTTCTCGAATCTTATGATCTGAATAACAATAATAACATTACTACCTACTTGTATAAATAAAGAAACTTTTATGACTGTGACAGTGATACGTGAATAGACTCTTAGAAAACAAATAATCAGTTTTTAAACATCTTTGTGATCTGAACAAATTGAAATCATCCATCACACAGAGAAACACGATATTATTCTGAATAATTCTAAATAAGATAATACTTGAATACATTGATGCAGAACACTAAGCTTTGAAAAGATACACCCGAGAAAAGTTTCAGATTTGTGGGACCCTCAGAAAAGTATTCAATCTCGACATTCTTTCTCAATAAAGATTATGGAAGAGCGTGTGCAAGAGCATGTGTGATCTCTGTCATATTATGTCGAAATCGTTGGATGAAGATTATACGGCGAACTCGGTAAAGTAGGAAGTTTACTGCAAAATTTTCCTTTTCTTTGGGTGGAAACAGCTATGTTAAAAATATTGGTTTTTGGAGGGAATCATATTTCTTCATTATTTTACCCTTGTGAATGCCGAACATAATGATTTTCATTACCATGGGTATTACGAACAGTTAAGCTTATGTTTTATTTTCAAGAAATCAATAAAAGGACGATAAAATAATCTTCAAATTTCCATACACATTTCATCGAATTCAGAATATCTATACATTTTTCAGGGAACAGGTTCAAAAGGATTCATTAAACCAAGTCTGACTCTCTAAGTAAAGATTTTTCAAAACTTTAAATGTGCCAGGAACTGTTTTAAGTTTAAATCATCTCCCATATACAGGGTGTTTCCTTATTGAATATCAATATTCATGGAGGTGATTTTTGCGCCCATTTCAAGAAAAAAACTTCATATGAACATATGTCCTAAACGTCTTACTTTTTGAGTGGTTAAAGTTAACCAGTGCCGACCCAATTAACATAGCCCCAAATATTATGTAGACAGTCAGTGACACGCCAATTAAATCTGTATTCTGCATGATGATATTGTCATATAGGTATGTACCTATGTATTAACGATATTGTAATGATCACACAGAGAAACGGTCTTTATTTTTTTAAGTGAGAACCTTGTATCGGAGTGAAAAATGCCAAGATATCAACTTTCGTGATTAATAATTGGGAATTTCAAAAGTTATTTTTATTTCAAGAAAAATTTGTGGCGTACCATCAATGTCTGTCAAAATAGGAAGGTCAAATTACTCACGAACGCCACTGGTAAAATTCAAAACAAGTGATACATTAAAAAAAGCCTTTTGATGCATAGTACATGTACGACAAATTTCATTGAAATATCTGAAATGTTATCGTAGATATTAATAAAAAATGATTTATCTTTGAAAACTTCATCACCCTGTAACTCAAAAGGTAAGACGTTCAGGACATATGTTCATATGAAGTTTTTTCTTATAATGGGCCCAAAAGTCCCCCATAACTATTGACATTCAATTAGGAAACACCCTGTAGATTGAAACAGTGATTTTTATCCCAAATTTCGGGATAATGAAAACCTTGTGACGATTTGGAACTTACATAAATAATAAGAGGGGAAAAATATAACGCAAATTTTTTTTTTATTTACTTTCTTATAACACATACCAAAAATCCAATATGTTCTACACTGAAAAAGAAAGAAAAAACTTGATTGATTTCCTCCTAAATGAAGTTACCCTTATCTGAAATTAAAAATTTCCAGGCAGAATAAAAACTCTTAATCAAATCAACTCGCCAGTCATTTAAATATGCAAGGTTGGGTCTTCGTTGCTGGCTAGACTATTAAGGATAGGATTAGGAAAAGAGAAGTCTTAACAAAATTATCATTTTCCCCTTGCAAACAAGTAAGAAATCCGATTGAATTAGTTGGGGAGGACGTTGTGCATAAGAAATACTGAAATCTTTTATCAGCTTACAGGAAGATCCGAGATTAGGAATTGTGGCCAGCGAATAGTAGATCTAGCATAAGGTACAGGGTGTATCAAAGTCAAACAACTACAGTTTTGAGAGGCTATTGAAAAACTTAGTATAGAATACAGAATGCCAATATTCTCGATAAAACTAAAACACTGAATTTGAGGTTGTGAGGATCACTTTGGCTCATTTCAAAAGTCCCGAAACTCCTGTTCATTTCACCTATCTGACAAATGTGGATTCAGACGTATGGGTGCTTGAAAATGAGCCGATGAGCCGATTCCAACGAAAGTTGTTCGTGCAAGAAGCACTTTAAACCTGCGTTAGTGTGGTTAGGTGGGGTCTCACATACCCCATAAAAATTCAGATCACAATAGCTATTAAAATTCCTACCACAAGTCGGCAACCGCTCATATACCTTTCAGGGGCAAGTTCAATTATAACCTAGCCTATATGTTTAGTTTCAGAAAGTAAAGGGTGTCCCAACAAGAACGCAAGATTTAAATTTGGCGCCATTCGAAGTGTCATTGTTTGACATTTGAACAATTATTTTTGTTTGTTAGTAGAAGGTATAAGGTTAATAAAATTGGAGCGCTGCACGAATGAACAACGCATTTTCATTGTGAAATTGTTTTACCAAAATAGTGAGTGTTTTGCAGCTACAGTTCGCAAGTTGCGATCAATATGGGGTTACAATAATGCTCCAAAAGAGTCAACTGTTAAGCGATCAATGGAAAAATTTGCTTAAACTGGGTTTGTCACTGATGTAAAGACAACAACGCGCTTTCGACCAGGTCGATCGACCGAAAATATCGCATCAGTACGTGATAATGTCGCTCAAACTCCATCCACCTCAATTCGACACCGAGCTCAGCGAATTGGTGTTTCCAAATCCACTACGCAGCGTATTTGGACGAAAGATTTGCATCTTCATGCATACAAAGTTTAATTGACTCAGCAACTGAAGCCAGCTGACCATGCACAGCGAAGGAAGTTCGTTAATTGGGTATTGGCGAGACAACATGAAAATGCTGATTTTGCCGGTCGTGTTATTTCGCGTTTTGGAGATCAGAATTGGCCGCCTTGATCGTGCGATTTAACACCATCGGACTTTTTTCTTTGGGGTTTTTTGAAGTCGATGGTTTATGCGAATAAGCCGAGGACCACTCAAGCCTTAAAAGAGGAAATTGGACGCTGCATTAACGAAATATCGCAGCATTCATGCAAAACGGTCATTGGAAATCTCATTGAAAGTTCGCGTATGTGCCAGCAAAGCCGCGGCGACCATCTGCCCGATGTGTTGTTCCATTATATAACCTTGTCTTATCTACTTTACGATATAATAAAGAATTCGCGATTTCTCTTGAATATCTGCGTTTTATTTAAAATTTAAATCTTGTGTTCTTGTTGGGACACCCTTTAGTACTATCCATTTTTTCAAACTCTCTCAGACCCCATCGCACTATTTACGGTATCGTTTTTCCATATGTACATTGATTTCTCAAAGTAAATAAGTACTTACAAGTGTACAATTTTCAGGAAGTATGTAATTTAATTTATTTTTACCGAAATCAGATTCTACTAAGTCAATTTTTGCAGTCTATTTTCAAGCAAATGGTGACGTCAAGACAAAAACCTAACAATTTCAACGAAATCTCGAAAAACACTTACAAATTTGATGAATATTCAAACGACTGCAATGCAAATATCGTATATACTGAATGTCCAAGATTACAGGATGAAAAAACAGAATAGAGCAGCTAAAATAGCGATAAACCTTCACGATCAGATCACATTGCTGAGCTGGGTAGCGATCGTACCGTCCGTACTTAAAATAAATGAGATTATCGATATTCACTTGTTATAAACACCGAAAAAAAATGTTCATTTTCATGTTTTGAGAAGAATATGTCAATTGTTTCGTTAAAAAAACGAAAATATTTCATATTATGCCAAAACTGACTTTTTTTCTTTGAAAAAATTATTATAATGAATAAACACTTCTCTAACGTTGTTTCATTGAGGTTTATTAAGATCAGTTTGAATGTACCTACAATCCAGAGATCTGAAACTATGATTCTGCTTGACAGTGTGATATGCTGAAACAGTTTCTTTAGCTGCAATGAACAGAATATAAAATATACTGATTACTGAAGCGGAAAAAGGAATTACATGTTCTTAGCGTTGCAGAAAAATTATCATCAGGAAGGGAATTAGCAAGTTTCAATTTTGACAAGAATGCTAGAAAACCCGGACAATTCTTGTATAATTCGGGACGCCGGGACAACCTCTAAAAACTGGGTTGTCTCAGTTTCATCGGGACGTATGGTTACCATAAGAATAATCGCAACCTAAGAAAATCAACAATTTTCTACAGCATGATTCTAACAATAAGCAAGCAAGCAAGAACGAATAATTCCATACTACAAAATCAAGGACCAGAAAGGGATGCCTATAAATCCTCATGTTTCTTTTCCTGACCGACTATTCAGCATGGTTTCAGTTCCGAGCTATATATTTCCACTGATTGAATTTTTCGGTTGAGACGTGCTGTCGCCATTAATTCAACAAAGGGATAACTTGGAGACATCGATATAGTAATGAATAGAACAGATGGATGTTTACGTCCAGACGGCTAAAAGGACAACCCTGGAAATCTGCATATTACGCCAATAAATTCATTCCACCTAATTGATATCGAGTGGGCTCTGTGTGGCGGCATGGCTGCCGTACTGGAAGCGTCGGGACTGATTAATGCGACGTCTATTTCGCCCCGGAATATTATTTTGATCAGGAATATGTATGGTGCTAGCGGAAGGGATTATCTTTGTGATGAACTTACTTGGACTTGACGTTTTATATTTATTCCCGGTATGAGGGTAGGCTGCGCCCTCTACATCACGTAGGATAGGTACTACTCTAAGTAAAGTCCGTTCACGAAAGTTTGAGCGCATAGTAGGCGTTTATTTATTTATCTGAAGTTGGTAGTATTTGCTGTCTTGACGTAAAATAGAGTCAACGTTGCCGAATGTACCCGGCCTCGTCCGACGAGCTTGCGAGTTATCATAGAACTCTGTGCAATATTGACAACATTGCGTATCAATCTGACAAGAAAAAAAAACTTAATCTAAAATTTTAATGAACACATTGGAATATGCCAAATTTACATGGCCAACCGACGGCTCAAACTTTCGTGAACGGACTTTAGGTAAGATTTGTAAGCAAACGTTCATTTCAGATTTGTTTCTGCTTGTTTGCGATATTTATTGAGAATAAAATACGATGAGAAGTGAAAAGAGTGTATTTCTGAGTATCAGTGGATATTTCCGATATTTGAAGGCAACTCCAAATAATAGGAATGTAACAAAAGGTCGGTTCATTCAATTGATCATAACTCATCATCCACTATCAAAGCACCAATGTTTTATGAGAAGTGGTTTCGAATGCTGGTCACATTATTAAGTGTGGGGACTTTGGAGAAAATACAACGATGTGTTGAAGTGTTTGCAAAATTAATCACTGATGAAGGATCTGCAAGAATATCAGCTTTTAAATGTTCTTGTATGGTTGGTTTAGGAGGCAGATGCAAGTATATATCAGCTTTACTTTAAAATTGCATCAGGTTGTATAATTTTTATATATTCCATCTCTGAATCAGTACTTGCAATTGGAAAATAATTTATACACAATATATTTGTTGTTTTTTGCTTTTCTCTGGTTTTTATTTTTTCAGAACTGATCTCCTCCGTCTTGAAAATATTTCAAGTACTGATTCAAAATGCAGAAGGAAGAACAAGAAAAAGATGCAAGGAACAAATATGAAGCCCTGCCTCTCTTTAGAACTCTGAAGAATCTTTACTGACATCGCAAGATGATGAAGAAATAAGGAATTTTTTTATTACTAAATTGCCTTCATTATTCATTAGTCAGAAAATGACTTCTGTAAAAAAATAATAAATGAAAAAAATTAAATTCTATGTTTCTGATGATGCGATCTTTTTTAAATTTTGCATGGACATTCACTGTATCAGTCTACATAACTAACATAATTCATAAAATGAATTCCACTCGTCATCAGATAGCCTGTTATGAAAATATAAAGATTCTTCTGTTCAATATTCCAATTAAATTTCTGTGGTTCTATTGACACTATGACCACACAATTTTGTATGAACATTAGGTATATACGTCTTCATGCAAAAAAGAAATGTCACCCGAATCGAGTATCATGTTATGAAAATATAAAGATTCTGCTTTTCAATAATCCAATTTCATTTTTCTATGGTTCTGTTGACACTATGGCATGAATGTTGCAAGAACATTCAGTATATCAATCTTGAAACACAAAATAAATTTCACCCGAATCGAATGTTTTTTCATGGAACAATGAATATTTTCATTTTCAATATTCGAATGGAATTTTCTATGGTTTTGTCTACACTAAGGCCACAAAATTTTGCGGGGGGCTTATAATAAATCTTGCATGTGGCTGCATTATTTCATTTCGATTGGTTTCGTTTTGTCTTAAATTTTGCGGAACAAAATTTTGAATGGCTTTTTTTTATCATAACACCCGATATGATTTTCTATGTTCGAGCCATTTGGGAGCCGAACTCACCGCAAAAATCTCAAGTCCCTAGGATAATTCCTTCGAAGTGGCGGCCTCACGGACAGATTTGAATTTGATCATGAATTCGTCATCAGGAAATCGAACCTTATCGTTTGAGACCATTTTCGGCTCAAAATTCGAAAATTACAGACATTTGGGCAAAACGATATAGCACTCGTTTGAGTAGAACGGGCGCTAAAAAATAAGAAAGAAGACTGTTTCAAACAGAAACAGTGTATTTTGCGAGAACAATTTTGCTTACACCCCTATACTGAATACCGTTTTATAAATGTATAAAAAACTGAACAGATATTAAAGGCACAGTTGGTATAAAAACCCGTTTTGAAAATAGTTCAGTTATTTTTTGCGTCTCTCCGTTAATTGTTGCAAAACTTAAACATCAGGAAACTGAATAAACTGTAAAACAATAACTGTGAGTCATTCCTTTAATGAAAAAATTTCTGTTAACCGGTAATGAATTTCTGGAATATTTTCAGGATTTATCCATTCCACCAGATTAATTTTTCTCGTTAGGTTGAAATTCATGAATATTTACGTTTGTTCAAGTAATGAAACTGTTTGTGTCGATTAGAACTGGCTCGCTTTCATTTGACTGAACTGAGAATCTCTCAATGTTTAACTTCCGGCAAAAACTTCAAAGAGATGCGTCTCTTTCGTTCGTACCGCTCGGAGCAATGCAAAATATTTATTCGTGTGAATTATTCAGGCTTGAGCAGTCAGGTGCGAGAAAAAATTTAATAAAAAACGCGTGTATCGTTCTCGAATTCCTGTTCAAATTGCAGGAAAGAAGAATGGGGTTTGCAGGGGAACTGAAATTAAACTAAGTTTTATCGACAGGTCTTTGGACAGAACGTTGTTACTTGTTGCTTTAATAAATGGGAATTAATTCAAATGAAAAATAGATACCTACATCTACATTCAGTTTACCTTCTGATTCTTCAGATTTTATAACATGGAGTTTTTTTGAATGCGAGTGTTTTTGCGATGTTTTTCTTCGAAAGCACATTTGCAAAACTATTAAATCATTCCTGCTCAAATTTTCTTACTGACCTGCTTTATAAGGATACAGAGTTGTATATACATAAAGAAAGTCGATAAATTTTCCTTTGTTTGATGCGAAATCATTAAATTGAGGGTTCAGAAGAGCATAATTGTTTTTCTAATGGTTCTTAATTCTCTATTTTGTCTCTCATTAGTCACTTTTACTTCGAAATGAGTCTGATTTTTGAGCGCTCGTTCTACTTAAAAGAGTGCTAAGTTTATCGTTTTGCCCAAATGTCTGTAATCTTCGAATTTTGAGCCGAAAATGGTGTCAAACGATAGGGTTAGACACCCTGATGACGAATTCGTGGTCAAATTCAATTCTGTCCGTGGGGCCGTGCGGCCGTCCGTTAGCACAATAACTTTCGAAGGAATTGTCATAGAGACTTGAAATTTTCACAATGAGTTCGAGTCCCAACTGGTTCGGGTAAGTTCGCTAACCAGCCAAATCTTACAGGGTGTTCCATAAAATACGGTCATTCAAAATTTTTGTTTCTCCTCAGTATCTCAGAAAAACAACAAAAATCGAAATGAAATGTTACGGTCGGATGCAAGATGCTGATAACAAGCCTCATGCAAAATTTTGTGGCCATAGTGTGAACAGAACATAGAAAATTCAATTAGAATATTGAAAACAAGAAACTTTATATTTTCATAAAAAGATATTCGATTCGAGTGAATTTTTTTTGTGAATGAGGATCGATATACTGAATGTTCATACAAAATTTCATTGCCGCAGTAATAACAGAACCATAGAAATTTAAGTTGGAATACTGAGAGACAAATATGTATATTTTCATAACAGGATATTCGATTCTAGTGAAATTTATTTTGAGAATGGAAAGTGATATACTGAATGCTCATGCAAAATTTCAGGAGGATCGCATCAGCAGAATCATTGAATTTTTGTTTTTTTATTTCATTTTCTGAATAAGTTTTAGCATATCACTCTCAGAGATTTTCCATTTATATATTTGGTATCAAACTCAAATCCCATATAAAATTTGAGGTAATAGCGCTCAAAAGCACCTGCTCAGGGCTTCTCTCAAACTTTTTCATTTTCAACTTCAATTTGATTTTTACGAGGAAATTTCTCTGGTCAATGAGGGACAATTACATAATATTAGGAAACTGTAGATACTGCTGAGCACAACTGAAGTACTGAAAAATCATCCTATGAAATAAATGGATCAATATTCCCCAAAATAAATAGATCCTGTTGGTGAACAGAAAATTTTTGAGAATACAACTCCTTTATTCAATTTAGAAGATGATTATCTAGAATAAATATTTTGGATGGCTACGATAATAACAATAAATGAGGATAATAAAATTGAAGGCATTTATCATACGAATGTATGTCCGGTGTGAAGTTGAATTGTTGTTATAAACTGAATTTGAATATGCCGTCTTCAGTAATTTCTGAAATCGAAAGAAAAAAATGTTTTCGGTTAAAAATATTTTATTATATGTTTGAAGAACTTCCTAGTAGGAGTCTCATATTAATGTATTCAGGACATTTTATTTCTTTTCTTTATAGAATACATGATCTCCTACTTCCATTTTTCGATCGCAATTCCTGGTCCAATCAGGATATCCTTCCTTTTTGGGATTATTGTAGTGGTCACAGCCTCCAGTAGGATCATTGTGCAAGGGTGCATCATAAATGCTGAAAAAATAAGATGATACAATGATAATTGAAAAATTTTTCTGAATGTCTGTGAGCTTATTCATTTGTAATATTTCAATGATTGTGTATTATCCAAGACATCCAGTATGTAAGACTTCAAGTGATTTAATACCCGTTTAGAACATCTGTCTATCATAAAAATTGTTTGAAATAAAGGATGTCCGTAAACAAATGCAAAGAACTTTGAGAGAGTCCTCGATGAAAATGAGCAGGTGTAGTTCATATAAATTTTTCTCGAAATCGACCCCCCCTTCCAAGCTACAACCTTTGGAAGGCAATGACGAGTTTTTAATTTTTTTACGGCTTCTTAAGAACACTGAGTCATAAAACTATACATAATTTGAAGCACTTAGTAGATGTTACTCACATAAATTTTCTTTTTTTTTAGATCTCATAATTTTATTAGTAGGGGTTGAAAATAACAACCCCCTATGATTTTCGTTCAAAAATTGTTTTCGTGGGATAGATTTTCGAAAAATGAAATCCTCTTACGGTTTCCCAATCAATTCTGTAGAAAAATGTCTCTAGCAGAATTCGATACAGTCGCTACCTACTTTTCTTGGAAAAAATAAAAACTTAAAAACAGTTATGGTTACTGTTCATTCCACTCCATCGTATAAGTGTTCCATAGAATGAATATTCTAAGATATTGTAAGTCTATGGCAGGGGATGAAGATGTTCTATAATTATTTCTGAAGTTTTAATTACTATAATAATTTTCGGAAAAAAATTATATCCGTTATATTTCAATTCCACAAAAAAACTTCTTTTCGATTAATAAGCGTAATTGACAAAACCAATTTTGAGCATAACCAATAGCTTAGAATATTTATTATATGGAACAACCATACGATGAAATTAAATGAACAGTGATCATAACTGCTTGTAAGTTTTAATTTTTTCCGAGAAAAATATCGACTGTATCAAAATTTTGCAGGAGACTTTTTTCCTCCAAAATTGAATGGGAAACCATAAGAGAATTATATTTTTTGAAAATCTATCTCACGAAAACAACTTTTGAAGGAAAATCATAAGGGGTTGTTATTTTCAACCCCTAATAATAAAGTTATGGGATCAAAAAATTTTGTCAGTAGCATCTCCTTAATGAATTATATTATGTTTAGTTTAATTAATGACCCAGTGTTTTTTAGGACTCCTAAAAAAAATTTAACTGTCAACTCGTCATCGCCTTCCAAAGGCGGTATCTTGTGAGGGCGAGCGATTTCGAAAAAAAATTATATGAACTACCCCTGCTTATTTTCATAGAGGAATCATCTCCCTAAGTTCGTCGCATTCGTTTACAGACAATAATATAACATATTAGAATAAAATCAATTTGATCACAAAGTACAGCAATATTATTTCACGTGTATAATTCGCATCTGATAAACGACGGCTCTATACGAAAGAAAAAGAATAGACGAGTTCAAATACATTCATAAATGTTATTTTACCGGTCATTTCTCTGCTTGATCCTATTGTAAGTTGCAGGATCGTCAATAGGGATGTCATTACGACCATTCCAACACTCAAACTGATAGGGTTGACGACAGACAGACCCAATACTGCTGCCACCCCAGTGATCGCGGTTGGCATCGGCCCTGTTTTTGATCACCCAAGCTGCAGAATCCCATCCTTCTTCTGGTTCACCACGGGCTTCAGCGTATATTGTTTTGGCGAAAATTTCCCTATCGTCCATGTTCAACTGGAAAAGAAATAATTTCAAACAATAATCTACACTCAAAACCTTGTTTCGATAATGTGACTATAACCTCCTAAATATATACCTAATTCTAATTAACATTTCACTTCAACACTTTCTCTTGTTAAATAAAATTTGAAAACATGTAATAAAATAGCTTTTTATGATATGAGTGTTTTATTTTGTGAGTGAAAAAGTTTGTGAAATGAGCGGAGCGAATTGAACAATTTCGCGAACAAAATAAAATCACTTTTAACAAATACCATACAATGTTTTTCGTACAACTGCCCTATTTTGATAATGAATAGGGCGAATTTGCAATGACAATAGACTTCAAAATGATATGAGTGTTGGAAGTGACGTTAATTGACGTGGAAACGTGTCAAAAATATTTTTAACACGCCTCCATTTAAACAATCATTTTTGACATTGTTTGCTGTCATTAAAAGTATCACTTTTAATGGCAGTTGCACAAAAAATAATTAAGAAGAAGAATAATCCCTGTATTAATTTATATATCCGTAAAATGTAATTGAATTGAAAATACCGCGATAACTTACATTGTAACCTGTAATAAACTCGTGTAAGAAAATTCTACGAAACTGACTTTCAAGCGTCTGGACTCTGAGTCGATATCCAGTACCCAGGTTTACCGTCTTATATACCTTCTCATTTCCTAGCTACAGTAAAAATCATGATACGGGGAATTACCAGAATATTCGCCAATAGAAATAAAGGATTGGACGCGTCGTGATCGCCTGATTGCTCGTCATGAGCCTTGTTGCCAAACTTACCAAATCTTCCTATTATATCGGATTTTCACAGTGATGAACTGAAATATGTATAATTCTCTCCACAAACTCGTAGGGTGATACTGACAAATATTTCCTTCCGTATTCACAGCTTTTTCTAAACAAAATCGATATTTATACACTGATCGAGGATGACAAGGGAGTTTTTTGCTGCGTTTTTTCTATTCTTAGTATAACAGAATGCAACGCAAAATTTTATTATCAATTGAAATATAATCTGTGAGGGTTCTGCATTTCTAAAAAACTTCTAAGGGTTTCACTCTCAGTCTCTGAAACAGAAATAATTAAAAAAATGAATTATTAAATTAAATTAAGATGAAGTGCTCCTGCGAAAAAATCTTTGCACTAATTTGTCATGAACAAGTTGGTTTTGAAAAAAATGTGGCCTAACTAAAAAGGAAATGAATTAAAAGTATAATGTAACGTTTCGGTGTCTCTATCACCTTCTTCGGACAAGATTGTAGAATCTTCGGAATTGTGTGTTATTTTATTTGACTGCATATAAAAACAATTCCGAAGATTTTACAAGTTTGTCTGAAGAATGTGTTTGATATAGACACCGAAACGTAACATTATCTTTTTCATTTATTTCCTTTTTTATTTTTACCGTTAGGCAACAATTTTTTCAGAACCAATTTGCTCCTGACAAATTAGTGCAAAGATTTACGCAGGAGATGTGCGTTTGGAATATATCAACTGAGTTTATTGAATTATTTTGTTTGTTGGATAACTAATTCAACTGTATTTAATTTTTTATTCACCTGCCAACGAAAAAAGTGAAAACCTCAGAAAAAATATAATTTCCTAGCTTCTCCCAAGAAAAAGTATTCTGGTTTTTTCATTAACAAATGTTACATTTGATCGATAAGTATTAAAGCTATTTTCTAATGTTTTCTATCAATAATTCGCATCCAGTTCATTATATTAATTCCTTAGTCGGTCACAGTTCTATCCAATCAAATTCCTTCATTTTCGATGACATTTACCAGAGTGTCTATTTCGAAAAACCTATCTTCGATATTTTTCCTTCATGATATAAATTTCTGTTGCTCATGCTTAGCTTCGATTTTCTTCATATTTCCTCCATTTTCCTACGATTAAATCAGCATTTTTCTAGCTAGCCTTATCCACAAAAGATTCTCGGTGCACAAGCACTTCCTCAACAAATGATGGAATAATTTGAAATGATGTTGACCTAGGTCTCCGCGACAATATTCACCGCAAATAGTGATAAGACCAAGGTCAATAGCTCGAATTATTATACGAGTATTATGAGCCCAAGCCCACTGAGTCATATATCAAATAATAATAAAATGCTATCATTGTCGCTACAAACGTACTTACAATATTTATTCAATTGCACCTTCCAGAACTTTCTTCAATAGTCTTTGTCATAAAATGTATTTGGATGAACAAATGATAAATTATGATTCATCATTGTACTTATTGCTTGACCTGAATTAAACTTGAACCGTTTCAACCTGACATTGTACCAAGGGGATTTCTGGTACTAAAAATAGCATAGAATAATAAACACTTCGAATATATGATGCGTTCAGCATTGGATAATGCAGAAATGTGTTTATTCTTCTCATGAAATATTTCAGATCTGCAAAAGAGTACAGAAGGATGAAGAATTTTGAGGAAATGATGGAAATTATTAGTCATCTAAATTCGAATTTAAATATTCAAATAATAATCCCCTTGAAGATAGTTTTCTTCATATAAATTTTTCAGAATGGATTTTCTCACACGAGTGGAAATTTGTGCTGAAATACATACATAGGTTTCTTGTTTATAAAATATCTAAGCCACTTAGACTGCAATGATATAGACAACATTATTCTGATATATTATGAATTCTTCATTTTCTGTTTTTCATCCTGTAATTTTCATTCGACCGATAGTTAATTGTGCCGAGCACTCAAGAAAAGTGCTTCGAGCACCAAGCACTAAGCCATATCGAAAAGTGCTCCGGAATCTCGAGCACTAGACCCTTATTTTTTGAAGAATGCTCGCGATTACTAAGCACTTTTGAAAAGTAATTCGTTTACAAGAGCACCGAGCACTAAGCACTTTTCAAAATCAAACTTAATATTTCCCATCCAAATATCTCTTAGTTTGGAATTTGGATTTTTTCTTTTTAATGTTATCGTGTTTTGAACTGGACTTAATGGAAACCTTTTAGGTCGACCAAATAATTATTTTTGATAAATTCCGGATATACAGACAGGTTACCATGACGACATACCAAAAAAATTTATAGAGAAAGAGTGACATCTTGCCAACAAATTAGATGGAAATGTTTTTTTCCGCCGACCTCGAAATAAAAGGTGATTTTAATGTGTACGAAATTGATCATTAATGACCCATTTCAATGCACAAAGTTCAGAAGCACTACGTAGAAATGTCAAAACTCTACTGGAACATAGATACATAGAAATTTCATTATGACAAATGTATGTCTTGTGCAGAATGAAAATGTATTTCAATCAAGAATTCATACACAAATCATATTGAGATCGTCGGAAAAATCTTGTAATAAACTCGGTTATTAATTGAGCGACTAATGGTCTCGAACTATTAAATAATAACCTAGTTTATTAAATAACTATTATGGTTTTCTGAGCTCTATATGGCATTCATTCAGCTAACAAACTGTAACTGAAATATTCGCCAATGATTTACTCGAAATCATGATAAAAGATACCTGAATCGTATGTTGAAAAAAAGGCCGCATTGCTCCATAGAGCTTTCCTGAAAAATTTCCGCCATAACATCATAACAATGTTTTTCTTGTCAAAATAATGAGAACGTAAAAACCACAAAGTCCATAACATACAGCGAGATTGTTTTTTTTAACGCCAGTGTTTGTAATGCAAGAAAAAAATGAACAAATATATTATCTATAGAAGTGAAACGAAAAAAAATATTTTAGTTCTTTGTCTTTTTGAAGTACGCGAAAGTCTATCATTTCCATGTTCCAACAAGTCTATGATTAGTGCTTGGTAATTCCTGAAAGTGCTTGGGAGCACTTTTTCGAATTACTAAGCACTAAGCCCTCTCGAAAAATTCGCGAAGCACCAAACCCTAAGAACTGGTTCGATCAAGTGCTCGCGAGCACAGTGCTCACGAGCACAAAAGTGCTTTTAGTGCTTTCACGAGCACTAAGCACCAGGCTTCGGCACAGCTCTGGTTAATAGTTAACACGAGAAAAAAAATCCACTGAAATTCAGCCGTTTTGATGGTGATCTGTCAAAAATACCTGATTGATTGGTTAAAAGTTACATTTGTGGAATTTTTATCTGAAATTTCGAATTTGAAGGATCGTTTTGCAAATATGGCTAAGTGTGCAAAAAATATTTTATCCACGACAATGGAGTAAGCCACCCGTCTGTTTGCACGGCCTTAATTATACTTATTAATCACAATTATTCACTGCTGTCAGATTCTTCCTAGATTGATGTCATGAATTGACATTTTTTCAGTATTTTAAAGTAATCCAACTAACAAATAGGGATCACCTTCTCAATCGAGGGCCAAATCTACTTTTGTTACATCAATGAGAACAATTTTTATAACAAAATCAGTTCTCCAAAAAATGTTCATGTGTCAACTTGACTTCTTCCACACTTGTAATAAAAAAGTCTTGTCACGATCGCAAAATGTTAAAATATATTCAGTAGTGGTGAATAAAGTACAGTATGCTACTCGCATATAATGGCTGTTAATCACTCAGTGATTTGGGCCACTCGTTTACGGCTCGTAGCCTAAACTTCCCCTCGTGAATAATAGCCATCATTATACGCTCGTTGTGTGATATACTATTCTGGAACAAGCTGGAGATTTGAATTTAGGAATATCTGATTTTTTCAAAGATCCATCAGTAATATACCACTGTCTGTAGTATCTACCTACTTTTTTATATCTGTTCTCAACATCTTCACGAAATCAGAGATCAGTATCAGTATCGTTATTGATCAAAAAATATAATATTTCTACCCTATCCGTTTTCCACTTGAAAATTGATTTCATTGCATCACTTTTAGGAAATTTTATTCAACAGAAAGATATCGAATGACTCAACATGAGGAGTGAAGTCTATGTGCCGTCATCCTTATTTCACTTAACTAAACAACGATATGAGAGAATCCCCGGAGAACTAAAAATACCTTATCGTAGCTATAAAACAAGTGGCGTTGGGGAAGAGTTCAGTCTACATTCGGTTTTCTTCAGTGACTGAATACTTGCAGAGATATAAAGGTAAATAGGTAGAGATTTTAGAATCTGTTAGTCGTCATTGAGTGAATCCCCGGAGAACTAAAAATACCTTATCGTAGCTATAAAACAAGTGGCGTTGGAGGAAGAGTTCAGTCTACATTCGGTTTTCTTCCGTGACTGAATACTTGCTGAGATATAAAGGTAAATAGGTAGAGATTTTAGAACCTGTTAGGCGTCATTGAGTGAATCCCCGGAGAACTAAAAATACCTTATCGTAGCTATAAAACAAGTGGCGTTGGAGAAAGAGTTCAGTCTACATTCGGTTTTTTTCCGTGACTGAATACTTGCTGAGATATAAAGGTAAATAGGTAGAGATTTTAGAACCTGTTAGGCGTCATTCATTTACATTATATTTGGAAAATAAGTCATTTCGATGTATATTAATCCTCTTTCATTCTTCCTTCTTCGAATAGCTTTCAATTTATTGATATTGAGATACAAAGGTAAATAGGTAGAGATTTTGGAACCTGTTAGGCGTCATTCATTTACATTATATTTGGAAAATAAGTCATTTCGATGCGAAAGGCTCTCTAAGAAGAAACGAGACGAGATGTTTACTGAAGATGACAAGCGCATTCTTACCGAAAAGTTAATATTAGATGATGAAAATATTCGAAATATCTCTAAATCGGCATGTGATATTTATCCTCCTTCATTCTTCCTACTTCGAATAGCTTTCAATTCATTTTATTATACTTTTCTATGTCAGATATGAATGCAACGAATTTATTCGGTTCTCTTCCCTTCTGATGTTTCATATTTGACCTTCAATACAATCATTGTGGAGTTAAACGAGCTTTTATAAATGCATTCTTAATAATTGATTTGTGATAATTAGCGTGAAGTTACCCACACATTCTCATCCACACTTTATGACGTGGGGACTGTCGCGTACGAACTATAGGGAAGTAAGTGTACAGTGTTGCCGGATTGATGTAAATTCCATTTATATGTACATTCTACCTAATATTTGTCAGCCAGGAGTTACATAGAGATCGTAGGCTGTATAAACAATTATTATGAACGTGTTGCAATACTAATTAGACTTATTAAGAAACAAAACTCACATGACAAAATTACTTATGTTGTTTTTTTCGGTGTGTTGTACATCGATCCAAATTGGAGTAGCTGAATTCTTGAGAAGACGAAATGGAAACGAATTTCTGCTCCACAAATGATACTTTTCGACCAAAAAAAAGAAAAACCATGGAAAAACATTTTCGATATCTGAATTTTTTTCTCGGAAAGTATCGTTTGTCAAGAAAAACTTCTTTCGTACTCTCGTAGAGTATTATCCAAATAATTCAAAACCGATTTTTGATTGGATGCACACCCCGTTCTTCATAGGAAAATCATGGAAATACATTTTCGATATCTGAATTTTTTTTCTCGGAAAGTATCGTTTGTCAAGAAAAAACTCTTTGTACTCTCGTAAAGTATTATCCAAATAATTCAAAACCGATTTTTTATTGGATGCACACCCTGTTCTTCATAGGAAAATCATGGAAAAACATTTTCGATATCTGAATTTTTTTCTCGAAAAGTATCGTTTGTCAAAAAAAACTCTTTTGTACTCTCGTAGAGTATTATCCAAATAATTCAAACCTGATTTTTAATTGGATGCACACCCCGTTCTTCATAGGAAAATCTGGGAAAAACATTTTCGATATCTGAATTTTTTTCTCGGAAAGTATCGTTTGTCAAGAAAAAATTCTTTCGTACTCTCGTAGAGTATTAACCAACTATGTAATTGAAAACCGATTTTTAATTGGATGCACACCCCGTTCTTCATAGGAAAATCATGGAAAATCATTTTCGATATCTGAATTTTTTTCTCGGAAAGTCTCGTTTGTCAAGAAAAAATTCTTTCGTACTCTTATAGAGTATTATCCAGATAATACAAAACCGATTTTTAATTGGATGCACACCCCGTTCTTCATAGGAAAATCATGGAAATACATTTTCGATATCTGAATTTTTTTCTCGGAAAGTATCGTTTGTCAAGAAAAAATACTTTCGTACTCTCGTAGAGTATTATCCAAATAATTGAAAACTGATTTTTAATTGGATGCACACCCCGTTCTTCATAGGAAAATCATGGAAATACATTTTCGATATCTGAATTTTTTTTCTCGGAAAGTATCGTTTGTCAAGGAAAAACTCTTCTGTACTCTTGTAGAGTATTATCCAAATACTTCAAAACCGATTTTTAATTGGATGCACACCCCGTTCTTCATAGGAAAATCATGGAAAAACATTTTCGATATCTGAATTTTTTTCTCGGAAAGTATAGTTTGTCAAGAAAAAATTCTTTCGTACTCTCGTAGAGTATTATCCAACTAATTGAAAACCGATTTTTAATTGGATGCACACCCCGCTCTTCATAGGAAAATCATGGAAAATCATTTTCGATATCTGAATTTTTTTCTCGGAAAGTATCGTTTGTCAAGAAAAAATTCTTTCGTACTCTCGTAGAGTATTAACCAACTATGTAATTGAAAACCGATTTTTAATTGGATGCACACCCTGTTCTTCATAGGAAAATCATGGAAAAACATTTTCGATATCTGAATTTTTTTCTCGAAAAGTATCGTTTGTCAAAAAAAACTCTTTTGTACTCTCGTAGAGTATTATCCAAATAATTCAAACCTGATTTTTAATTGGATGCACACCCCGTTCTTCATAGGAAAATCTGGAAAAACATTTTCGATATCTGAATTTTTTTCTCGGAAAGTATCGTTTGTCAAGAAAAAATTCTTTCGTACTCTCGTAGAGTATTAACCAACTATGTAATTGAAAACCGATTTTTAATTGGATGCACACCCCGTTCTTCATAGGAAAATCATGGAAAATCATTTTCGATATCTGAATTTTTTTCTCGGAAAGTCTCGTTTGTCAAGAAAAAATTCTTTCGTACTCTTATAGAGTATTATCCAGATAATACAAAACCGATTTTTAATTGGATGCACACCCCGTTCTTCATAGGAAAATCATGGAAATACATTTTCGATATCTGAATTTTTTTCTCGGAAAGTATCGTTTGTCAAAAAAAATACTTTCGTACTCTCGTAGAGTATTATCCAAATAATTGAAAACTGATTTTTAATTGGATGCACACCCCGTTCTTCATAGGAAAATCATGGAAATACATTTTCGATATCTGAATTTTTTTCTCGGAAAGTATCGTTTGTCAAGAAAAAACTCTTCTGTACTCTTGTAGAGTATTATCCAAATACTTCAAAACCGATTTTTAATTGGATGCACACCCCGTTCTTCATAGGAAAATCATGGAAAAACATTTTCGATATCTGAATTTTTTTCTCGGAAAGTATCGTTTGTCAAGAAAAAATTCTTTCAGGCTCTTATAGACTATTATCCAAATAATTCAAAACTGTTCTTTAATTGGATGCACACCCCGTTCTTCATAGGAAAATCATGGAAAAACATTTTCGATATCTGAATTTTTTTCTCGAAAAGTATCGTCTGTCAAGAAAAAATTCTTTTATACTCTCGTAGAGTATTATCCAAATAATTGAAAACCGATTTTTAATTGGATGCACACCCCGTTCTTCATAGGAAAATCATGGAAAACATTTTCGATATCTGAATTTTTTTCTCGGAAAGTATCGTTTGTCAAGAAAAAATTCTTTCGTACTCTTATAGAGTATTATCCAAATAATACAAAACCGATTTTTAATTGGATGCACACCCCGTTCTTCATAGGAAAATAATGGAAAAACATTTTCGATATCTGAATTTTTTCTCGAAAGTATCGTTTGTCAAGGAAAAACTCTTCTGTATTCTCGTAGAGTATTATCCAAATACTTCAAACCGATTTTTAATTGAATGCACACCCCGTTCTCCATAGGAAAATCATGGAAAAACATTTTCGATATCTGAATTTTTTTCTCGGAAAGTATCGTTTGTCAAGAAAAAATTCTTTCGTACTCTCGTAGAGTATTATCCAATAATTGAGAACCGATTTTTTATTGGATGCACACCCCGTTCTTCATAGGAAAATCATGGAAAAACATGTTCGATATCTGAATTTTTTCGCGGAAAGTATCGTTTGTCAAAAAAAAAATTCTTTCGTACTCTCGTAGAGTATTATCCAAATAATTCAAAACCGATTATTAATTGGATGCACACCCCGTTTTCATAGGAAAATCATGGAAAAACATTTTCGATATCTGAATTTTTTTCTCGGAAAGTATCGTTTGTCAAGGAAAAACTCTTCTGTACTCTTGTAGAGTATTATCCAAATACATAAAACCGATTTTTAATTGGATGCACACCCCGTTCTTCATAGGAAAATCATGGAAAAACATTTTCGGTATCTGAATTTTTTTCTCGGAAAGTATCGTTTGTCAAGAAAAAATTCTTTCGTACTCTCGTAGAGTATTATCCAACTAATTGAAAACCGATTTTTAATTGGATGCACACCCCGCTCTTCATAGGAAAATCATGGAAAATCATTTTCGATATCTGAATTTTTTTCTCGGAAAGTATCGTTTGTCAAGAAAAAATTCTTTCGTACTCTCGTAGAGTATTAACCAACTATGTAATTGAAAACCGATTTTTAATTGGATGCACACCCTGTTCTTCATAGGAAAATCATGGAAAAACATTTTCGATATCTGAATTTTTTTCTCGAAAGTATCGTTTGTCAAAAAAACTCTTTTGTACTCTCGTAGAGTATTATCCAAATAATTCAAACCTGATTTTTAATTGGATGCACACCCCGTTCTTCATAGGAAAATCTGGGAAAAACATTTTCGATATCTGAATTTTTTTCTCGGAAAGTATCGTTTGTCAAGAAAAAATTCTTTCGTACTCTCGTAGAGTATTAACCAACTATGTAATTGAAAACCGATTTTTAATTGGATGCACACCCCGTTCTTCATAGGAAAATCATGGAAAATCATTTTCGATATCTGAATTTTTTTCTCGGAAAGTCTCGTTTGTCAAGAAAAAATTCTTTCGTACTCTTATAGAGTATTATCCAGATAATACAAAACCGATTTTTAATTGGATGCACACCCCGTTCTTCATAGGAAAATCATGGAAATACATTTTCGATATCTGAATTTTTTTCTCGGAAAGTATCGTTTGTCAAGAAAAAATACTTTCGTACTCTCGTAGAGTATTATCCAAATAATTGAAACTGATTTTTAATTGGATGCACACCCCGTTCTTCATAGGAAAATCATGGAAAATACATTTTCGATATCTGAATTTTTTTTCTCGGAAAGTATCGTTTGTCAAGAAAAACTCTTCTGTACTCTTGTAGAGTATTATCCAAATACTTCAAAACCGATTTTTAATTGGATGCACACCCCGTTCTTCATAGGAAAATCATGGAAAAACATTTTCGATATCTGAATTTTTTTCTCGGAAAGTATCGTTTGTCAAGAAAAAATTCTTTCAGCTCTTATAGACTATTATCCAAATAATTCAAAACTGTTCTTTAATTGGATGCACACCCCGTTCTTCATAGGAAAATCATGGAAAAACATTTTCGATATCTGAATTTTTTTCTCGAAAAGTATCGTCTGTCAAGAAAAAATTCTTTTATACTCTCGTAGAGTATTATCCAAATAATTGAAAACCGATTTTTAATTGGATGCACACCCCGTTCTTCATAGGAAAATCATGGAAAAACATTTTCGATATCTGAATTTTTTCTCGGAAAGTATCGTTTGTCAAGAAAAAATTCTTTCGTACTCTTATAGAGTATTATCCAAATAATACAAAACCGATTTTTAATTGGATGCACACCCCGTTCTTCATAGGAAAATAATGGAAAAACATTTTCGATATCTGAATTTTTTCTCGAAAGTATCGTTTGTCAAGAAAAACTCTTCTGTATTCTCGTAGAGTATTATCCAAATACTTCAAAACCGATTTTTAATTGAATGCACACCCGTTCTCCATAGGAAAATCATGGAAAAACATTTTCGATATCTGAATTTTTTTCTCGGAAAGTATCGTTTGTCAAGAAAAAATTCTTTCGTACTCTCGTAGAGTATTATCCAACTAATTGAGAACCGATTTTTATTGGATGCACACCCCGTTCTTCATAGGAAAATCATGGAAAAACATGTTCGATATCTGAATTTTTTTCGCGGAAAGTATCGTTTGTCAAAAAAAAAATTCTTTCGTACTCTCGTAGAGTATTATCCAAATAATTCAAAACCGATTATTAATTGGATGCACACCCCGTTTTTCATAGGAAAATCATGGAAAAACATTTTCGATATCTGAATTTTTTTCTCGGAAAGTATCGTTTGTCAAGGAAAAACTCTTCTGTACTCTTGTAGAGTATTATCCAAATACATAAAACCGATTTTTAATTGGATGCACACCCCGTTCTTCATAGGAAAATCATGGAAAAACATTTTCGGTATCTGAATTTTTTTCTCGGAAAGTATCGTTTGTCAAGAAAAAATTCTTTCGTACTCTCGTAGAGTATTATCCAACTAATTGAAAACCGATTTTTAATTGGATGCACACCCCGTTCTTCATAGGAAAATCATGGAAAATCATTTTCGATATCTGAATTTTTTTCTCGGAAAGTCTCGTTTGTCAAGAAAAAATTCTTTCGTACTCTTATAGAGTATTATCCAGATAATACAAAACCGATTTTTAATTGGATGCACACCCCGTTCTTCATAGGAAAATCATGGAAAACATTTTCGATATCTGAATTTTTTTCTCGGAAAGTATCGTTTGTCAAGAAAAAATACTTTCGTACTCTCGTAGAGTATTATCCAAATAATTGAAAACTGATTTTTAATTGGATGCACACCCCGTTCTTCATAGGAAAATCATGGAAATACATTTTCGATATCTGAATTTTTTTTCTCGGAAAGTATCGTTTGTCAAGGAAAAACTCTTCTGTACTCTTGTAGAGTATTATCCAAATACTTCAAAACCGATTTTTAATTGGATGCACACCCCGTTCTTCATAGGAAAATCATGGAAAAACATTTTCGATATCTGAATTTTTTTCTCGGAAAGTATCGTTTGTCAAGAAAAAATTCTTTCAGGCTCTTATAGACTATTATCCAAATAATTCAAAACTGTTCTTTAATTGGATGCACACCCCGTTCTTCATAGGAAAATCATGGAAAAACATTTTCGATATCTGAATTTTTTTCTCGAAAAGTATCGTCTGTCAAGAAAAAATTCTTTTATACTCTCGTAGAGTATTATCCAAATAATTGAAAACCGATTTTTAATTGGATGCACACCCCGTTCTTCATAGGAAAATCATGGAAAAACATTTTCGATATCTGAATTTTTTTCTCGGAAAGTATCGTTTGTCAAGAAAAAATTCTTTCGTACTCTTATAGAGTATTATCCAAATAATACAAAACCGATTTTTAATTGGATGCACACCCCGTTCTTCATAGGAAAATAATGGAAAAACATTTTCGATATCTGAATTTTTTCTCGAAAGTATCGTTTGTCAAGGAAAAACTCTTCTGTATTCTCGTAGAGTATTATCCAAATACTTCAAAACCGATTTTTAATTGAATGCACACCCCGTTCTCCATAGGAAAATCATGGAAAAACATTTTCGATATCTGAATTTTTTTCTCGGAAAGTATCGTTTGTCAAGAAAAAATTCTTTCGTACTCTCGTAGAGTATTATCCAACTAATTGAGAACCGATTTTTTATTGGATGCACACCCCGTTCTTCATAGGAAAATCATGGAAAAACATGTTCGATATCTGAATTTTTTTCGCGGAAAGTATCGTTTGTCAAAAAAAAAATTCTTTCGTACTCTCGTAGAGTATTATCCAAATAATTCAAAACCGATTATTAATTGGATGCACACCCCGTTTTTCATAGGAAAATCATGGAAAAACATTTTCGATATCTGAATTTTTTTCTCGGAAAGTATCGTTTGTCAAGGAAAAACTCTTATGTACTCTTGTAGAGTATTATCCAAATACATAAAACCGATTTTTAATTGGATGCACACCCCGTTCTTCATAGGAAAATCATGGAAAAACATTTTCGGTATCTGAATTTTTTTCTCGGAAAGTATCGTTTGTCAAGAAAAAATTCTTTCGTACTCTCGTAGAGTATTATCCAACTAATTGAAAACCGATTTTTAATTGGATGCACACCCCGCTCTTCATAGGAAAATCATGGAAAATCATTTTCGATATCTGAATTTTTTTCTCGGAAAGTATCGTTTGTCAAGAAAAAATTCTTTCAGGCTCTTATAGACTATTATCCAAATAATTCAAAACTGTTCTTTAATTGGATGCACACCCCGTTCTTCATAGGAAAATCATGGAAAAACATTTTCGATATCTGAATTTTTTTCTCGAAAAGTATCGTCTGTCAAGAAAAAATTCTTTTATACTCTCGTAGAGTATTATCCAAATAATTCAAAACCGATTTTCAATTGGATGCACACCCCGCTCTTCATAGGAAAATCATGGAAAATCATTTTCGATATCTGAATTTTTTTCTCGGAAAGTATCGTTTGTCAAGAAAAAATTCTTTCAGGCTCTTATAGACTATTATCCAAATAATTCAAAACTGTTCTTTAATTGGATGCACACCCCGTTCTTCATAGGAAAATCAAGGAAAAACATTTTCGATATCTGAATTTTTTTTCTCGGAAAGTATCGTTTGTCAAGAAAAAATTCTTTCAGGCTCTTATAGACTATTATCCAGATAATTCAAAACTGTTTTTAATTGGATGCACACCCCGTTCTTCATAGGAAAATCATGGAAAAACATTTTCGATATCTGAATTTTTTTCTCGGAAAGTATCGTTTGTCAAGAAAAAATTCTTTCAGGCTCTTGTAGACTATTATCCAAATAATTCAAAACTGTTCTTTAATTGGATGCACACCCCGTTCTTCATAGGAAAATCATGGAAAATCATTTTCGATATCTGAATTTTTTTCTCGGAAAGTATCGTTTGTCAAGAAAAAATTCTTTCAGGCTCTTATAGACTATTATCCAAATAATTCAAAACTGTTCTTTAATTGGATGCACACCCCGTTCTTCATAGGAAAATCAAGGAAAAACATTTTCGATATCTGAATTTTTTTCTCGGAAAGTATCGTTTGTCAAGAAAAAATTCTTTCAGGCTCTTATAGACTATTATCCAGATAATTCAAAACTGTTCTTTAATTGGATGCACACCCCGTTCTTCATAGGAAAATCATGGAAAAACATTTTCGATATCTGAATTTTTTTCTCGGAAAGTATCGTTTGTCAAGGAAAAACTCTTCTGTACTCTTGTAGAGTATTATCCAAATACATCAAAACCGATTTTTAATTGGATGCACACCCCGTTCTTCATAGGAAAATCATGGAAAAACATTTTCGGTATCTGAATTTTTTTCTCGGAAAGTATCGTTTGTCAAGAAAAAATTCTTTCGTACTCTCGTAGAGTATTATCCAACTAATTGAAAACCGATTTTTAATTGGATGCACACCCCGCTCTTCATAGGAAAATCATGGAAAATCATTTTCGATATCTGAATTTTTTCTCGGAAAGTATCGTTTGTCAAGAAAAAATTCTTTCAGGCTCTTATAGACTATTATCCAAATAATTCAAAACTGTTCTTTAATTGGATGCACACCCCGTTCTTCATAGGAAAATCATGGAAAAACATTTTCGATATCTGAATTTTTTTCTCGAAAAGTATCGTCTGTCAAGAAAAAAATTCTTTTATACTCTCGTAGAGTATTATTCAAATAATTCAAAACCGATTTTTAATTGGATGCACACCCCGCTCTTCATAGGAAAATCATGGAAAATCATTTTCGATATCTGAATTTTTTTCTCGGAAAGTATCGTTTGTCAAGAAAAATTCTTTCAGGCTCTTATAGACTATTATCCAAATAATTCAAAACTAATCTTTAATTGGATGCACACCCCGTTCTTCATAGGAAAATCAAGAAAAAACATTTTCGATATCCGAATTTTTTTCTCGGAAAGTATCGTTTGTCAAAAAATAATTGTTTCGTACTCTCGTAGAGTAATATCCAAATAATTGAAAACCGATTATTAGTTGGATGCACACCCCGCTCTTCATAGGAAAATCATGGAAAATCATTTTCGATATCTGAATTTTTTTCTCGGAAAGTATCGTTTGTCAAATAAAAATTCTTTCAGGCTCTTATAGACTATTATCCGAATAATTCAAAACTGTTCTTTAATTGGATGCACACCCCGTTCTTCATAGGAAAATCATGGAAAAACATTTTCGATATCTGAATTTTTTTCTCGAAAAGTATCGTCTGTCAAGAAAAAATTCTTTTGTACTCTCGTAGAGTATTATCCAAATAATTCAAAACCGATTTTTAATTGGATGCACACCCCGTTCTTCATAGGAAAATCATGGAAAAACATTCGCGATATCTGAATTTTTTCCATGATTTTCCTATGAAGAGGGGGTTTGCATCAAATTAAAAATCGGGTATGAATTATTTGGATAATACTCTACGAGAGTACAAAAAAGTTTTTCCTTGACAACGATACTTTCCGAGAAAAAAATTCAGATATCGAAAATGTTTTTCCATGATTTTCCTATGAAGAACGGGGTGTGCATCCAATTAAAGAACAGTTTTGAATTATCTGGATAATAGTCTATAAGAGCCTGAAAGAATTTTTTCTTGACAAACGATACTTTCCGAGAAAAAAATTCAGATATCGAAAATGTTTTTCCTTGATTTTTCTATGAAGAACAGGGTGTGCATCCAATTAAAGAACAGTTTTGAATTATTTGGATAATAGTCTATAAGAGCCTGAAAGAATTTTTTCTTGACAAACGATACTTTCCGAGAAAAAAATTCAGATATCGAAAATGATTTTCCATGATTTTCGTATGAAGAGCGGGGTGTGCATCCAATTAAAAATCGGTTTTGAATTATTTGGATAATACTCTACGAGAGTATAGAAGAATTTTTTCTTGACAGACGATACTTTTCGAGAAAAAAATTCAGATATCGAAAATGTTTTTCCATGATTTTCCTATGAAGAACGGGGTGTGCATCCAATTAAAAAACAGCTTTGAATTATTTGGATAATAGTCTATAAGAGCCTGAAAGAATTTTTTCTTGACAAACGATACTTTCCGAGAAAAAAATTCAGATATCGAAAATGTTTTTCCATGATTTTCCTATGAAAAACGGGGTGTGCATCCAATTTAAAATCAGTTTTGAATTATTTGGATAATACTCTACGAGAGTACGAAAGAATTTTTTCTTGACAAACGATACTCTCCGAGAAAAAAATTCAGATATCGAAAATGTTTTTCCATGATTTTCCTATGAAGAACGGGGTGTGCATCAATTAAAAATCGGTTTTGAAGTATTTGGATAATACTCTACAGAGTACAGAAGAGTTTTTCCTTGACAAACGATACTTTCCGAGAAAAAAATTCAGATATCGAAAATGTTTTTCCATGATTTTCCTATGAAGAACGGGGTGTGCATCCAATAAAAAATCGGTTTTCAATTATTTGGATAATACTCTACGAGAGTATGAAAGAATTATTTCTTGACAAACGATACTTTCCGAGAAAAAAATTCAGATATCGAAAATGTTTTTCCATGATTTTCCTATGAAAAACGAGGTGTGCATCCAATTTAAAATCAGTTTTGAATTATTTGGATAATACTCTACGAGAGTACGAAAGAATTTTTTCTTGACAAACGATACTTTCCGAGAAAAAAATTCAGATATCGAAAATGTTTTTCCATGATTTTCCTATGAAGAACGGGGTGTGCATCCAATTAAAAATCGGTTTTGATTTATTTGGATAATACTCTACGAGAGTGCGAAAGAATTTTTTCTCCACAAACGATACTTTCCGAGAAAAAATTCAGATATCGAAAATGTTTTTCCATGATTTTCCTATGAAGAACGGGGTGTGCATCCAATAAAAATCGGTTTTCAATTATTTGGATAATACTCTACGAGAGTACGAAAGAATTATTTCTTGACAAACGATACTTTCCGAGAAAAAAATTCAGATATCGATAATGTTTTTCCATAATTTTCCTATGAAGAACAGGGTGTGCATCCAATTAAAAATCGGTTTTCAATTATTTGGATAATACTCTACGAGAGTACGAAAGAATTATTTCTTGACAAACGATACTTTCCGAGAAAAAAATTCAGATATCGAAAATGTTTTTCCATGATTTTCCTATGGAGAACGGGGTGTGCATCCAATTAAAAATCGGTTTTCAATTATTTGGATAATACTCTACGAGAGTACGGAAGAATTTTTCTTGACAAACGATACTTTCCGAGAAAAAAATTCAGATATCGAAAATGTTTTTCCATGATTTTCCTATGAAGAACGGGGTGTGCATCCAATTTAAAATCAGTTTTGAATTATTTGGGTAATACTCTACGAGAGCACGAAAGAATTTTTTCTTGACAAACGATACTTTCCGAGAAAAAAATTCAGATATCGAAAATGTTTTCCATGATTTTCCTATGAAAAACGGGGTGTGCATCCAATTTAAAATCAGTTTTGAATTATTTGGTAATACTCTACGAGAGCAAAGAATTTTTCTTGACAAACGATACTTTCCGAGAAAAAAATTCAGATATCGAAAATGTTTTTCCATGATTTTCCTATGAAAAACGGGGTGTGCATCCAATTTAAAATCAGTTTTGAATTATTTGGCTAATACTCAATTAAAGTGCGAAAGAATTTTTTCTTGACAAACGATACTTTCCGAGAAAAAAATTCAGATATCGTAAATGTTTTTCCATGATTTTCCTATGAAGAACGGGGTGTGCATCCAATTTAAAATCAGTTTTGAATTATTTGGGTAATACTCTACGAGAGCACGAAAGAATTATTTCTTGACAAACGATACTTTCCGAGAAAAAAATTCAGATATCGAAAATGTTTTTCCATGATTTTCCTATGAAGAACGGGGTGTGCATCCAATTTAAAATCAGTTTTGAATTATTTGGGTAATACTCTACGAGAGCACGAAAGAATTTTTTCTTGACAAACGATACTTTCCGAGAAAAAAATTCAGATATCGAAAATGTTTTCCCATGATTTTCCTATGAAAAACGGGGTGTGCATCCAATTTAAAATCAGTTTTGAATTATTTGGCTAATACTCAATTAAAGTGCGAAAGAATTTTTTCTTGACAAACGATACTTTCCGAGAAAAAAATTCAGATATCGAAAATGTTTTTCCATGATTTTCCTATGAAGAACGGGGTATGCATCCAATTTAAAATCAGTTTTGAATTATTTGGATAATACTCTACGAGAGTACGAAAGAATTTTTTTTTGACAAACGATACTTTCCGAGAAAAAAATTCAGACATCGAAAATGTTTTTTCATGATTTTCCTTATTTTTTGGTCGAAAAGTATCATTTGTGGAGCAGAAATTCGTTTCCATTTCGTCTTCTCAAGAATTCAGCTACTCCAATTTGGATCGATGTACAACACACCGAAGAAAACAACATAAGTAAATTTGTCATGTGATTTTTGTTTCTTAATAAGTCTAATAATTGTTTATACAGCCTACGATCACTATGTAACTCCTGGCTGACAAATATTATGTAGAATGTACATATAAAAGGAATTTACATCAATCCGGCAACACTGTACACTTACTTCCCTATAGTTCGTACGCGACAGTCCCCACGTCATAAAGTGTGGATGAGAATGTGTGGGTAACTTCACGCTAATTTTGTGATACAGCTTCACAAAATATCATAAACTTATGCAATTTACTTCATAAAGAATATATTCTGTTTCTTTCTAATTTTTCACATCAAGAAGACCAACTCTCAGTCTTTCCATTTATAAATGTTGAAAAGTTTCGTATTTATTCGTAATTATACGAAAGTGAATTCTATTTCTCTAGGTTATAACCAAATAGTTTCAATTCGAAAATTTTCTTCTTGATTTCAGCAGTTGGAAAATAAATGAGCATCGACTTGGGATCAGCTGCTTTTTCGGAAATTGCATGTAATAAAGTAGGAAAGAAACCCCTCAGCAGATATTTGGTTTAGCCACCAGTTTTCTATCAAAAAAGTGTTTGTATAATGTTTTTCTCTCAAGTTTATAACACAAAGAAGAGCGGAGATAATGACCAAAGCTGAAATTGACAAAAGGTCAATTTTGGCTTTTAACTCGAAAACAAAAAATGAGCAATGCGGTTGACGGCAAAATTAGTTTCGCGAAAGGAGACCACCGCGATGTGTCATTCATATATCTCTATCTCTTAGGGTTAAAAAGTTGTACTTCAGGGATCACCAACTCTGGGTACTCTGTACAATGGTATTGTGAGCAGAAATTGTCTATTCGAAATCTTTATTTTTATAGAATGTGAATAAATTTATTTTTCTGTTTCAGCACAACATGAGTGATCGTGAAATTTTCGCAAAAACCGTTTATGCGGAAGCCAGAGGTGAGCCAGAAGAAGGATGGGAAGCAGTAGCCTGGGTGATCAAAAATCGAGCTCACGCAAATCGCCGCCACTGGGGTGGAAGTAGGATTGGATCTGTTTGCCGCCATCCAGATCAATTCGAATGCTGGAATGATGGTGATATCCACATTGGTGATCATGCAACATACAGAAGAATTAAACGCGTCACTGATAGGTAAATGATCTTCACTCATTTCTGAAATTTATATGGTCAATAATCCTTCTTTTCATCTCTTTGTGATGTCGAATATCTTATCAACCGTTTGAATTACAGATTTGAGTTTTTGTGCATACATTGTCACATTATCAATAATAACTAGTTTCTTGAATTTCAAAAGCTTTTATTAGATGTGCTAGTGGATATTGAATTTGTTTCGACCCACTGGCGTATTTAGGGGGGTCCACGGTAGGCCAGGCCCCCCTGATGTACCTCTGCCCCCCACTGAAAGATTCTAATCGAAAACTACATATAGGTTTCACAAAAAAACTTCTGCTACATAGGGGCCGCGCCCTCCCCCTGAAAACTGAGTCTAGATACGCCTATGTTTCGACCCGACTTTTACACCACTGGACGAATTTTGATGCTTCAATGTATTCCCCATAATTAAGCCATTATTCACGAAATAAATTTCAATCGAATTGGATATCTTTTCATTGAAATATTAAGATTCTTCTTTCCAATATTCCAATTGAATTTTCTACGGTTCTGTTGACATTATCGCCACAGGGTTTTGCCTAAGACTTACCATGAATATTTTGCATGTGGTCGCAAAATTTCATTCCGATTGGTTTCGTTTTGTCTGAAATATTCAGAAACAATCATTTTCAATGGCCATACTTTATGGAACACCCTGTACGGTTTGGTTGGATTACGAACTTAACCGTGGTATTTGGGAACCGAGCTCACCTTGAAAATCTCAAGTCCCTAGAACAATTCCTTCGAAAGTTATCGTGCTTACGACCTTACCGATTCCTCATCAGGGTGTCGAACCTACAAAATTACAGACATTTGGGCAAAACGATATTGCGCTCGTTTAAATAGAACGGGCGCTCAAAAAGTGTTATTTTTCATGAGAAAATGCAGTTGACCGTTGATATGCCTATTTAGGAATACCCTGTATGTATTTGACTCATTTATATTTTCAGAATTTATGATGAACCGATGTGCAACGATACTACAGGAGGATGCGATCATTACAACAATCCTCAAAAAGAGGGATATCCGGGATGGACCAGAAATTGCAGACGTGTGATGACGATAGGAAATCATGTCTTTTATAAAGAAAGATAATTTATTGTTAGAAATGTGAAAAGATGTTGAGACTGAGTCAAGCCAAAATGCGATTATATTAAAAATTTATTTCAAAATTCATAAATGAGTTTCATTGACTTGTGCCAGTTGAGGTTAAGAAATTCCACATTTGTGACAAAACAGCAACTGAGAAAAAAAATCTGCCAAATCTGCTTGGAGATATTCGTTTTATTGGGTATAATTAGCGAATTCACTAGTTGTTTAATATTTGTTCATTAACAAAACAACTCTTCACTTTAAATACACTTTCTATCCCTTACTTTTGACATTTGACAAACTCATCAATTGTCATTATGACCTACTAGATAAAATAAAATTAAAACATTGTTAACATGATAACATTGACTATCAGTGATGATACCCAACACGTATGAAATCCATTACACACGTAATGCCGTTGATTTTTTCAAAGTTAGGTTTTTTTGAGCTTGCTTATTTTTCGAAGAATGCATTTCATTTTTTAAACAGTAATGCAAGATGTAATTCACCTTGTTTAGACATATGACCATATGCCTTTGTGGCAAATAATTTCCTGGTAAATATTGAATGAAATAGCCATTGCGTGCCAATGCCAAATCTTTATAGCTCTTGAATCCGAAAAATGTAGTATATCAAAAAAAGTCAGTAGGATCTGATCAAATGAAAATAATTAATTGGAAAAAATATGTAATGGTGAACCAAACAAGCAATTGTTCAATATATACATTGTAAAATACAATTTATATTTTATTATATTGTAAGAATGTCCTAGTTGTATGAAATCATAGTAATTTTTTTTACTATGAAGAGTTTTCAATAAATTCTGAAGGCATAATATCCAGGAACGGTGACATCAATTGACCACCCAGATTATGCGATTTGACACCGTTGGACTATTTTCTTCGGGGTTATGTGAAAAGTATATAAGAGAAATGCATAATTCATTCCTTAACTATTATCGAAATTATTGGTGTCATTAGTGAGATAGAGCCTCAATTATATCGAAATGTCATCGAAAATTTCAACAAAAAAGTGCAGACATCTGTAGAGCTGCAAGAGTAGGCCATTTGGCAGATATTATTTTTCGTACAAACATAAAAAATTTCTGGAAATTAATGCAAATTATGTGTTTTTTTGGGTGCTCGCTCTCCTTAAACGAGTGCTATAACGTATTGCCCCAATGTCTGTTATTTTCGAATTTTGAGCCGAAAATGTTCTCAAACGATAGGGTTTAGCTCCCTGATGAAAAATTCGTGGTCAAATTCATTTCTGTACGTGGGGCCGTCTGACCAATAGCACAATAACTTTCGTAGGGATTGTCCTAGAGACTTGAAGTTTTCAGGGTGAGTTCGGTTCCCAAATGGCTCGGTTAAGTTCGTTAACCAGCCTAATCGTACAGGTTGGTCCATTAAATATGGCCATCCAAAATTTTCGTTCCTCAATATCTCAGACAGAACGGAACCTATCGAAATGAAATGTTGCGACCATATAAAAGATGGTAATAATAAGCCTTGCCAAATTTTGTGACCATTGTTTTAACGGAACCATAGAAAATTCAATTGGAACATTGAAAAGGAAAAATTTCATATTTCCATAAAAAATATCCTATACGGATGAAATTTGTTTTATGAATGAAGATTGATATACTGAATGTTCATGCAGAATTTTGTGGCCATAGTGTTGAAGGAACCATGGAAAATTCAATTGGAATAGTGAAGAGAAGAATCTTTTTATTTCCATAACAGGATATCCAATTCGATTGAATTTTTTTGTGAATAAAGACTGTTATACTGGATTTCCATGCAAAATTTTGTGGTTCAATTGAAATATTGAAAAGAAGAATCCCCAAATTTTCATAACAGGATAACCGATTCAAGTGAATCTGAATTGATATACTGAATGTTCATGCAAAATTTCAAGAGGGTCGCATCATCAGAACCATATAAATTAATTTTTGTATTTATATATATTTTTTTATTATTTCCAGAATATTATTCCGATTGTGCTGAGAATCTGTATTTATGTATTTGGTGTTAATCTCATATGAAATTCTGAGGTAATAGTCTTCCCAAGTAGCATTTTTGCGACGACAACCTCATTATACACCAAAATTAATGTTGTCATTGGTTTAGAAACAAGTCGTTATTGAAATGTCGCATTGAAGACCACCTTACAACGTAATCGCGACGTTAAGCATGACTAAAGTTGAACTAGTCGTCGCGACGACGTTGAAGCAACTACATACAAGTAGTTATTATTTTGGATTAAGAACGACGTCTTATAACGTTATTAGACCACTTCAGTTTTCTGCAACGTTGTCTCGATTCAGAAACAACGTTGAGGATTCAACTATTACCAGAGGAGGTTTTTTATTGAAGTAGTTGACTTGAAAACGTTGTCACGTAGTCATTTCAGCAACCTTCGAATACAATGAAAAAAAATCAAAAATTAAACTGATTTATTATATTTGTGTCGATAACTTTCTCAAAATTATTTTATTTGCTTATCCAAATGACAAATAATTTCGAATAGTTAAGAAAAACATTTTTAGAATGAATCGAGCAAAAATCACGTTTATATTATTTACCTTATAGTTTCGTGATATTTCAGTTCTTCAATTCATAATAACAAGGTATATCTGGTATATTAATAAGTTAAGATTCATAATATTTCAATATCCACATTATCCAAATTTTAAATAAAATGTGAACAAAGTCGCAATTTGGGTATTATATTGGTTTTCTAGTAACCCAACGTTTAGAATTAGTGCAGTTTTTGATCAACTAAACTACCAAACTACGCCATATTTTAACAATTGGTCATTGACCTTAGGGACGTAGATAAATGTAAACAATGATTTTAAAACCTTTATTTGAATTTTTCTGTGCAAAATTTCTTTAAATCTCGTTTAGTAAGAGTTTGAACTCATGAAAAACATTGGCAATTTCTTCCTTGGTATAACTTTTCATGAATTTTCAACTTTTAATTTTACAGATATATCCAATGGATTGTAGGCGCGCTGTTTTTCAGCATGAATCAATAGTATATTCAACAGTAAAGTGGTCTTCGTTGTCGATTCTGCTGCGAACAATCGTTTTCCACCTTATAAAATAACACTATGAATAAGATTGAAAATAAATCGACATGGCGGTACAAGTTGAAATATTTACGTGATGGCCACGGTAGTTATTTGGTTGAAATATCAACTCTTAACGTCATATGTGAAATGAACTTCGTTCACATAGATGGCGCATGTGTGTATTAGTTGCATCAAAGTAAACTTCGCACGTTTAGACAACGTAAATCTGATAACTGTAGTTGCAGCACGACGTTGTCAAAACCCTAAAATGATTGACCAAACTGGTGCATTTTATGGTTGTGAGAACCTTGTGTAGAGGTCGGCGAAGTCACATAGTGTGGTTGCGCGACTTCTTTATATACGTCAACGAAACGTTAAATTGCTACTTGGGTTATTGCTCCAGCAAAGAAGCAATTGCTCAGGGCTTCTCATAATTTTTTATTCTTAAATTTACCACATGATTCGAAACAACCCTCACATGATTTGCCAGTTGAGATATTGATAGGAATATCCAATTAGTGAATGTCATCCACGGCAGTGTTGAATACTCATGGAGCTTCATTTTCCACCACCTATTTAGCGAATGTTAGCCGGATGAATCAGTGGAAATCAGTTCCCGGAAATCATTAGCAATTCGAACACCTTGAGGGATTAGAGCAGCATTGTGTCACGCTGAGATTATCATTATCGGATGTTTACCAGAGAATTCGCAACGGTTGGAATCTCTTAGGGGATGACGCCTATTCGTTATCGGTATGTCACACCCTGGGGGTTTTAATTATTCCTCGAATCAATAGACTTTAACTTTGGGTTTTGCTGTTAAGTCCATGTAAGACTGGTAGAATTCGAGAGCTGAATCATGGTGATATCTCAATCGATTAGCTTTCAAATGGATGGATTTCAGGGGGATGTATGAAGAAATGGTGTTAATTGCGCCATCTGTGTAATACTCACAGAAATATTTATTTAAATGCTGTGGAGAATATTCATTCCTCAGTCTTATATCAAAATTTCAAGTCGATATTCTCTATAATTTACTCTAAACAATGTGGTATTCTAAGTTCAGATTTACAGACATCGCATAAACATATTCCTTTTGATCCCATGACACAAACTTTATACAAATATTGATGTATTATGCGATTTTTGTTTGAGGAAATCTATGAAGATAGAAGACATGGGTAGGTAAAGTTCATTCGCTGTAGAGAAAGCAATTTACCTAAGAGAACGATACTCTGAAATCAAACGTTGGCCTCCAGGTTGGAGGTTGAGACATCGGACTAACTTCTGGATACTCATCAAAATGTTGAAATGTTAAAATAGGACTGGACACAACTATGAACGACTTGAGCGAGCTAGAGGACTGCAACAATATAAGGCATCAGCAAATGGGTATCGCACAATGTCTTAGGAAATTGCTTTATATTTCCATAACAGGATTTAATTTAAACCGAATAAATAATAATAGTAAGTATTGCGGCCCATACACAAGCTACTTTCTCGGCGTTTTGGCAGCTAGCGTTTTGCGAGCGTCCTAGACGCTCGTGCAAATTTTTTCACCACACACAAGCGTCTCAGTAGCTCATCGATCGCTGACGATAAAGGTTTAAAATGTCCATCCGTACTTGCACCCGACTTTTCCGTAGCTCTAACTTTTTGTATTCTTTACGAATGAGTCTCGGATGCTTTTCATTTTTTTCTTTACGAAATCAATATCGCCTTCATCGTTTTATTGTTTACATAAAGCTAACATTCTTCGTAGGCTTTATTCTTTAGTGTTCTGTTCGAATATTCTTTGCTCTTAATCACCCACCAATACTTATTCTTTGCAATAGTTTCTATAAATATGTGATAAATTCTTCTAATGTGCAATTCTTGCATGATTCTCTGCCATTCTAGACGCTCTCACCCACACACAAGCGTTTTTCAAGCGTTTCGCCAGCTATCTTGACGCTAAAATCAAACACGTTTGATCTTGGCGTCCGGCGTTGCGTCCAGCTCGGCGACTCGCCAGCGTGGCAGCGGATGGACATACACAGGCGTTTTTCGGGCTACTTTTGGGCGTTTTGGTCGCTTGCGGCGACGCTAGCTGCCAGAACGCCGAAAAAGTAGCTTGTGTATGGGCCGCATAAGTAAGTAGACCTAGAGGTGCTTTCGCGCATTTGTTATGCGGCCCATACACAAGCTACTTTTCTCGGCGTTTTGGCAGCTAGCGTCGCCGCAAGCGACAAAACGCCCAAAGTGCCCGAAAAACGCCTGTGTATGTCCATCCGCTGCCGCTAGCGAGTCGCCGAGCTGGACGCAACGCCGGACGCCAAGATCAACGTGTTTGATTTTAGCGTCAAGATAGCCGGCGAAACGCTTGAAAAACGCTTGTGTGTGTGTGAAGCGCCAGACCGTGCAAGGTAGATCGAGATCATGCAAGAATGCACATCAGAAGAATTTATTACAAATTTTATAGAACTATTTGAAAAGAATAAGTATTGATGGGTGATTAAGAGCAAGAATATTCGAACAGAACACTAAGAATAAGCCTACGAAGAATTGTTAGCTTTATGTAAACAATAAACGATGAATGCGATATTATTTCGTAAAGAAAAAAATGAAAAGCATCCGAACTCATTCCGTAAAGAATACAAAAAGTTACGAGCTACGGAAAGTCGGGTGCAAGTACGGATGACATTTTAAACCTTTATCGTCACGATCGATGAACTACTGAGACGCTTGTGTGGTGAATTGCACGAGCGTCTAGGACGCTCGCAAAACGCTAGCTGCCAAAACGCCGAGAAAGTAGCTTGTGTATGGCCGCATTATGCAGCCAAGTAGAATCTGTTTATGCACGCGAACAATATTCCTCCGACGTTGTGAACTCGTGGCAGTAATGTTTATTTCGTATTGGGATGATTGTTTCTACCGCTCCCCTACTGTGATACTAACGGCTTGCCTCTGTTACAGACAATTCTGTCAGTTTGGCAACATCGTGTGTTAGTTTTAAGTTTCTGGATGCGATGTGTTCACATTTTTATTTGGAATTGACGTTTATAATCTGAATTATTTTACTGATTTAGAGGCAATTAATTGTTGCTCATGGCTATTCCGGTAATTATAGCTAAGGCAAAATTACGATAATATTGTATTATATTCAGGAACTGTATAAATTAAAATCTCACCTATTATTTTCTTCACCCCAGTGCGGCAATGAAATGCTTTCCATCTCACTCACACTCACAATGCTTGGTTTATTACAATGCAGTACTATTCACGCGTAGGGGTATCTCTATGTTTATTTCATACTCTGAGATTACTTCTAACGGGAACTATTACTTTCATTGAAATTTTTTCGAATAGTTTTTTTGTAATAGGAGATCGTTTAAGTTTAACTAAGTCATTGTCATTGTATATTTTGTAATGAAAATTGCTCTAATTGATGTAATAAAAGTAGAGTTAGCCCTGAATTGGTAAGGTAGGTATACTCAGATTTGTTAGTTGGAGTACTCTAGATCTAGAATACTGGAGGCATATCAAGTTGGAGAATATCTATATTATATTGAAGCTAAATCTATAAAACATTTAACAACTGATTATTTACGTGTGATTAATGGGTATTATTATGGTCGAACAAACAGACGTATAATGGGTGGATTATACACTAGTCCTGAATAAAAGTTATTCATTCTCAATCACAAATTTTATTCGACTTTCTCCGTTTTATTATGTAAGACATTATTACGGATATTTATGGTCCTTAACCATTTCCTTGCATCTGAGTTTTTGGGAAGACGTTACTTGAGAGCCTGGTTATAGAGAAACCTCAATCGTCTATGTAGATTTAAAAGATTTTTAAGAACAAGGTTTATTATTTATCGAAATTTACTGTAATTCATGACACAGTGAAGATGATTGCGAGATATTTGCTAAACCGAACAAACAAACAAAAAAGAGAAGAGCATTTGTTGGAATGAAAAAAGTTATCTAGTATAAATATCATAAGTAGAAAGGTATGTTGCCTCGTATACACGTTTTTCAAGCGATGAAAACCATAGCAAGAAAACTTTGGCTCCATATGTAGAAGAGTATATAAACCGAATATTGAAATATTCATATTGAGGCCTTCATTTCCATTCAAAAGATTCACTCTTTACCTTTCAAGTGATCATATAACATGATCACAAAATCACTTCTGAAAATACACAACAAGAACAGTTGTAAAGAAATTCAATTTCAATGAACTAGGGTGTTCTGATGATTTTGGAGTTTGTCAGAATATTCTGTGAACGTTTTAGGAAGATATTCAAACTCAATAAAAAAATATATATATGGAAATAGACTAGATGATTCAATGAATGAAATTGAGCTGCATGCAACATATTACATACACAAATGGAATGCATTCAATAATTTACGTTCATAAAGTTACGTAAAACCCACAAATTTTTTCACAGTAATGCTTTCGTAGTGGACGTTAAAAGCAATTTAAAGGACGAAATAGTATTTATAAACTTTCCTGGCGAGTATTTTAACAGGTTAATATTTTGGTTGGAATTTTTTAAGCCTCCATGTAATTTAAATGAACGGGATAGGTCTGATAATGAGATTTTCAGAGGGCTCACATACTTTGATCTAGCATAATCGGGTGTTCTCTGCGTGCAGGCCGACAGTACTTTTCCCTTGCCAATTGAATTGTCACTTTCTGCCGCTTTTTTTCCTTTTTCGGTCTGGGACATTTTAGCGTATGACCGAGCTGTAATGAGTTTTAAATGGATTTGTGAAGGTTTCCGTTGCATGAAATTGGTCGGAAGAAGCGAAAAAGTAATAGCAGGCTGGTCCAAAATATTTCAATTATTCGTTGATACAAGACAATTATGTTGGACCATATTTATCAACATACCAAGAAGTCTTAACTTTAACGTAACATTCCGCCACAATGTCAAATACTTCTTTCAATTGTTCTCTCAGATTTTTAATCCAATAAAGGTTGTTGTGATTACCTACAGTTCTTTCATTTTCAGCTAGCACTTTTCATTCGATTTATTCCGAAACATTTTTTGCTTGTTCAGAGCACAGTGCCTTAGTTTTGCCAAATGTCTGCAAGTTTCGAAGAACATGTGGTCAAAGTTAATTCTGTTGCTTTCAGGATATCAGGTCTAAATTTCATTTTTGAGTGCTCAATGATAGTCAACTTGTTCAGTAAACGCTAAATCAATAAAGGAGTTAATTACAAGATTTTTTTGTCTACAGCATTTTGAATTGATCATATATTCTTGATTGTAATAAATTCTTATTATACATTAGACATACATTTGACATAAACTGAATTTTTATACTTCTATGTTCCAGTATAGTTGAAACAATACTCGTTTTGCTTCTGAATATTATGGGTTTGTTGCCTATAACAATAACACATTGAAATATTATAAATTGAGCAATAAAATGGATTAATGATCAATTTCATATGTCAAACCCACCGTTCATTTTGAAATCAACAAAAAAATTAGTTCTACATTATGGACACTCGTGCATAAGTAACATCGTTGGTTGGTTTGAACATTTTTTATCCTATCGTTTTCTGTGCGAAGTCTACAAATTTATAATTCCAGTCACATTATTCAATTTCTTTCGGAATGACCAGCCTAAACTCATAGTATCGTTTGTTTGAATTAAATTTCACATCAGAATATAAATATTTATAAACTATGAAAGCGGGGAATAATACTAATTGATTTAAAATGAACCAATATTAAACCCGCACTTCGGAACTTATCCCGTCAACGCACAAGGAACATGCATAGTGGTAATATCATATATATTATGCCCGAGTTACTCTTAAACGCATGAATTTTCATTAATTACTTTTATTCACCACGTCTGCGTTTCCACTTCATCTACTGAAGCTTAAGTCCACATAGTTGAACTACCATCATATGTTTGTATGGAAAACGGATAAACATCTCGCACTTAATTCAGAGTTCATGCATCGGAGGTAGGTGTTCGTAAGGATCCCAGAAGATGGCGTTTTTGGTTCAGTTATTCTCAGAGCTAGGCGAAATTTTTTCTAATAAGGGAGCCTAGAATGCCTTCCAGACTGAGCTCCTCCATACTGAAGAGCCCCAAATAGGTCGAAATAGCTATCTATAGATGCTCTGTTTGATAATATTACCACTATGCATGTTCTTTGTGCGTTGACGGTATTAGTTCCGAAGTGTGAGTTTAATATTGCTTGATTTTAAATCAATTAGTATTATTCTCTGCTTTCATTGTCTATGTTATTTCCGCGTTACTCTTAAACGCATGAATTTTCATTTATAAATATCAATAAACGTCCTACGCCCTCTGCGTTATTATAATCATTTATAGACAGCCTGTATATTTTATTCTAAAAATGAGACATAATCTCCTAGATTTTTTTCAGAGGAAAACTTCTGCAACAGCGAAAAATACAAACTGAATTCTCAATCATCAGTATGAGATATATGTGAAAACCATAGATAAAGGGATAAGAATGGAATGAACAGAGGACGGATGCAGTAGGGTTGTCGCCAGTCCGTTGACTTTGTGAAATCCACTCCGACTGGAACCCTCAATTCCGGACTAGAAAGTTCGCTGACTGTACACAGATGCGCGAGATATTCTAGCGTACAGGACGGCAAGGGTGAGAAGAGGAATGACCAGCACCAATTAGGATAACGAAACAGGTTTTCACTTGAACTCAATCTTATTATCCCTAGTTAATAGATTTGCCTACCACCCTTACGCTCGACATAATTCCTAGGGACGTTGATTTAATGCCATTATCTTTGAAATTCGATTCGCATTCATTCGTAGCTATTATGTCTACGAGGATATCAATTTACGATTGCAGATTGGGAGAAACAGAGATGTTTGTACCAAATGGATCTTATTGTTCAACGAACTCTTGTTGATATAGAATTTAAAGTTTTCGGTGTTGTCGCAGCAGATTCTGGGAATACGAGGATTTATTGATATCTAGTTAGGCTAGACTACTTCTAAGCATAAACAAAATATTGCGATACCATAGCAACATACTTATAAGAAGTGTCAGTGTAAACTTTGACGTGCAAAAAGTAAATCAGAGTTAAGCAATAAATTTAAGAAAAAGATGTCCACCGAAATTGAAAAATATAAAAATTAGATTATCGGGTCATCATCAAGTAGGTACCTGTGTTTAAAATTTTGTTTTCACAGGACAACGGCCCAGCACACAAATCTCATTTTGCCATGCAGAAAATTTGTGATGTAGGGTTAGAATTACTAGAACACCCACCTTATTCACCAGATTCGGCTTTCACTATTGTAAAATAGCATCACTTCCAGTTTTGTGATGAATATTCATTAAAGTTCATATTTTACTACCTATCCTGACAATTTCATATTTCCGAAATGATATAGTCTAGGGTAAGAGTGATCTTGACCTGTAAGCTTTGTTTATAACTTACTCATTCATGATCATTCGAAAATCAGTCAAAATAGAAACCACCACTCAAAAGGAAAATTTCATATCACCAGGTGGAAAACTCTCTAGTCCTATTAATTTTAATCTCCCCATAGGTCCAAATTTCCACTTGGCCATTTGCAGAGTTGGTTCAATTAAAGACACACGTGCGAGGGATAAGACCTCGACTATTGTCGAAATTTCTTGATGTAATTTCTGAGTGGAAAATTGGACTGCTTAATAGGGTGGGAGGTTGACATCCGAGACCTTGGTATTGGGTTCGAACCCTTCGCTGACCGCCATATTAAAAGATCATCTTGCAGTGAGGCCCTAAAATCACAGGGGATCCAATCTGCATACCTCAATATCTGTTGTGTGTCCATTATTTTGTTTTTGGGGGTTTATATTACTGTCTATAAGGATACGCCAAAAATTATTATGTTCGTTTCACTTGTGTTTTCAATGTTCCATAACAGATAATTATTTAGTTATGAAAGGCTTCTAGTGCTTCGACTCAATCAATCAAAGGAGCTCATTAGTAGTTATAGTTTGTTCATTATATTTTCCATCGACATCAAAATAAAACGTGTTTGAAGTGTACGAAATTGAACACTTATCATCCATTTTCCCGCCGACCTCGAAATAAAAAGTGATTTCAATGTGTACGAAATTGAACACTATGACCCATTTTAATGCTCAATTCATGCTTTATTTTAATGTGCAAACCTCATGGCAACCGTACACAAAGTATTCAGAAGCACTACGAGAAATGTCATCTACCAACTCTACTAGCTGGAACATAGAACTAGAAATTCCAATACCTATGTCAAATCTTTGTCTTGTGCAAAATTATAATGTATTTCAATCAAGACTTCATACTCAATTCATCGTCGGAAAAATCTTGTAATCAACTCGTTTATTAATCAAGCGACTAATGATCTCGAACTATTAGGGCTTTCGCTCCGCTCACGCTTTAAAATATATCGACCATTAGGCGCTGTCTTTAATAACCTAGTTGATTAAATAATAATTTCCGCCGACCTCGAAATAAAAGGTGATTTTAATGTGTACGAAATTGAGCATAAATGTCCCATTTTAATGCTCAATTTTTTAGCCATTTTAATGTGCAATCCTCATGGCAACCGTAAACAAAGTATTCAAAAGCACTACGAAAAATGTCAAAATTTTACTGGAACATAGAAACATAGAAATTCCATTTTGTGAAATGTATGTCTTGTGCAAAATGAGAATGTATTTCCATCAAGAATTTATACACTATCCATGTTGATATCGTCGGAAAAATCTTGTAATCCACTTAATCGAACAACTAATGGTCTCGAAATATTAACGCGTTCGATCCGCTCACCATTCACCATCTTGACCATTAGTCACTGTTCTTAATAACCTAGCTGATTAATAGTATTTAATAAACGGTTATTAAGACAGCGATTAATGGTCAGATATTTTAAAGCGTGACCATTAGTCGCGCTCGATTAATACCGAGTTTATTACAAGATTTTTCCGACGATCTCAATATGATATGTGTATGAATTCTTGATTGAAATACATTTTCAATTCTGCACAAGACATACATTTGTCATAATGAAATTTCTATGTATCTATGTTCCAGTAGAGTTTTGACATTTCTCGTAGTGCTCTGAATACTTTGTGAAGGTTGCCATGAGATTGCACATTAAATAGCCAAAAAATTGAGCATTAAAATGGGTCATTAATGATAATTTCGTACACATTAAAATCACCTTTTATTTCGAGGACGGCGGAAAATATATTAATGTTCAATTTATCCTATGTTGATGTGCAATTGTCATGGGCAACCGGACACAAGCATTCAGGGGCAATACGTCAAAACTCTACTGGAACATAGAAACATAGTAATTATTATATATTAGGTCAGATGCATGACTTGTGCAAAATAAAAATGTATTTCAATTAGAAGTGTATGCTTAATTCATAAAAGGTTGACGGAAAAATCTTGTAATCCACTCGTTTATTAATCTAGCAAGTAATGTTTTCGAACTAATTTTTTTTCTTTTCTGTTTCCGATTCACTAGATAAAGGAAACAAACACAAACTACATTCAAATAAATATATTTTCAAATTCAAATCAAAACCATTTACTCTTAAGACATAAGTTTCATGCTAAAAACGTACGATTTAAGGTAATGTTTATCGATAAGTATTTCAAGAGTGACGCTGTAAATAAGACAGTTACAGGAACAATTCCAGAATTGCATTATTTACGGATCTATAAATCGGCCAGTTACAGATCAATTGTACGCTGAAGTATCGTAACTCACAGCAGAAATACCACCATTATTTTGGCCTCAGCACCAATAAACAATCGCATCTCTTCATTCATGACACTTTTTCCGATTCATCGTCTAATCCCATTACGAATTCAAATACAAATCACGAGAGAAATATCCGCAAAACAAATCAAAAATGCAATAACCGATAAACCGAGCTGTTTATGCAATGCCGTCGATTTCAACGGGAGAAAATTCCCGCAACTGCCCCAGTATTCCCAATGTTAATATCGCTGTCCACTTCTCCGTCACAAGAACCCTCTCGCCCCCTCGGCTTCTTGGTATTCATCGGACACGTGTAATCAAGCTCCGACTCCCGCCTTTTGAATTGGGGGATTCCCCCTCAGCTCATTCGTGTTGATCCAGTAGGTCTTCCGTCGGATCAGAATTAATACAGCCCCTTCTGTGACCCCGTTATTCTCTGAGGTAATTGTGGAGTTTATTACGTTTCCAAGAATTAATTTCCCTTCTACGGTTTCTCATTCGAAATGCGGACGATATTTTGATTGGTTCCTAGCAGCTTGGTTTGGTACCTTCCCTTCGTATTTGGCATGTTTCGATAGATTCGTGATAGATTCGTGAATCTTCTTGTCGAAATGACCTGGCACTTCGAGATGTGATCCTGGCGGATCTCGAACTACTATTGCGAGGATATTTTCAATTAATTTGAACTATCGGTCATATGATCTACCGATTCAACTGACCCACCGTTCATATGATCTACCGGTTCAATTGATCTATCGTTCATACGATCTATCAGAAATATCGATCTACTTAAAAAGGTGGATCAACGAGCTCACTATTTCCCTTCTACGGTTTCTCATTCGAAAAGCGGACGATATTTTGATTGCTTCCTAGCAGCTTGGTTTCGTACGTCATTTTCACTTCGTATTCGGCATGTTTCGATAAATTCGTGAATCTTATTGTCAATATGACCTGCATTTCGAGAAGTGCCCTGGCAGATCTCGAACTACTATTTCGAGTTACTTTTGGATATTTTCAACGAATTTGACATATCGTTCATACGATCTATCGGTTCAAATGACCTACCGTTCATCTGATCTACCGGATCAATTGATCTATCGTTCATCCGATCTACTCGAAAAATATTGATAGACTTAAAAAAAAAGTAGATCAATGAGCTCACTAGTTGCCTTTTACGGTATTCATTCAAAATGCAAACGATATTCTGATTGGTTCCTCGCAGATCAGTTAGTCATTTTCACTTTTTCTTCGGCATGTTTCGATCGATGAGTGAATCTTCATGTCAAAACAACCTTAATTTCCAGATGAGCTCCTAAGTTCCTATTGAATATTTTATATATTTAATTGAATTATCGTTCATTGATCTACTGGTTCATCTGACCTACTGTTTCATCTGATCTTTCAGTTCAATTGATCTATCGTTCATCTGATCTACCTAGAAAATATTGATCTACTTAAAAATGTAGATCATCCAAGATCTTTCGGAACTTTGAAACAGCAAGATCCAAAAGATATCTGGATCTTGGTAAGAAACAATTACACCTCCTCACTGGCTTTCTTACAGGACACTGTCGCCTCAGGAGGCACCTGTTGAGGATGGCATTATAGGACATTGACGAGTGTAGGTCTCTCTGTGGGGAGGAGGAAGAAACCCCATTCACCTAATCACGGAATGCTGTGGCATTACGAGGCTAAGGAGAGAATGCCTTGGGGGCGAAATGTGTGAGAGTGAGGAACTAGCCTCGTTGAATCCTGCACAGATATTGGATTTTATCAGATCTCTGGTACTGGAAGGCGAGCTGTGAAGTGTGTGGTCAGAACAGCTCTGTTAGGCGGCACAATAGACCGTGAGGTCGCAGTGAACTGTAACCCCTTCTTAAACTAAAATCAAACAAAACGAAATAGCACTCGTTTAAGCAAAACGTCATAAAATCTCTTCTTTTGGAAGAAGACAAAATACTCTTTCAAATAAATATACGGTATAGATCAGGGTGAGAAATTGAAGGGATACCTACATTTACCACCAATTTTCCAATTGTACGATGTACCTAGAAGTAACTTGAATTTAATACAAATTGAATTCGGAGAACGCCTGCTTTCCACCTAAAAAATTCACAGTAACATCGAAATAATGAATAATTCCATCTGTTCCCAAATTGTCTGTCGAGTAAAACTGTAAATTCCGAGTAAGTTGCCCGGCATTGCAACCAATATTCTGAAAAGGTCACCCCCCCTCGTAAAGAATTTTACTGTTGGAATTAGAGTGGATTGTGTTAACGTCATCAACGTCACCTAGTAAATGAAATAATTAAATTCAAATGCACACCAAAAAGAGTATAAAGGTTTATGACAGCCAAACTCATAAATCCAGACGCGGTCGTATAAGCCTTTAGCGGCGCATTCATATCATACCCATTAAAATTTTATCTTGCATAAATTAGTTGCCAGAAGGCCGTTGTCGCTGCGAATTGTGAGATGCTGCTTGATCGTAAAATTCTGAATATACGTCATTTATTTTTCAAAACTGCTCAACTGAATGTCTTCCGGATTCAGTGGCGTAGATCTAGTGGAAATTAGATGAAGAGGTCGAATAACTGACCCTTTGGTCATTGAGTAATATTCAGGCTGCATTGTCATCCCGCAGATGAAAATGGCACCAAGAAGAAAACTTGTGTGCAAATTGGCGAATGCGCCGGTGTAATTATTTATACATATTAAAAGTTTCATTGAATTTACAGATTCCATAGTTGAAACAGAAAATGAAATTAAACTTGTGTGCAAATTGGCGAATGCGCGGGTGTAATTATTTATACATATTAAAAGTTTCATTGAATTTACAGATTCCATAGTTGAAACAGAAAATGAAATTCAATAAAGAAGGCCATTTTCTATATTATATTGCACTACAAAATCCATCAAAATTCTAAAATTGATACTACATATATACATATATTACCTAATGATTACAACTTCATTGAACTATTGATTACTGTTTCAAATGTAAATTCTTTTGCTTTCAAATGCAGACACGTGACAAAGAATTGATTAAATTAGTAGTTTTATTTATTGGCTGAGATATTCATTGTGTTATTTTTTCTGTTCTGGCAGAACCATGCCAAGATATAATATGATAATTATGATATAATGTGGAGATTTCTGCCTTGCAGATCCAGGGAGAGGTCTATAGATACAATTATAAGTTTTCCAAATTGCTACCCACTCCAGAAATGTATAAAAGTTCCATCAATTTTACTCTGCTTTCTTGAACAATCTTTGAGTTGTCTATTCTCAACTGAGCTTACGTTTCTGCTTCGAAAATATCTAGTGTGTACTTAGATATAAAAGTCGAATAACGAAATTCATTTGACTTTGGCTCTTGGAGTAACATAATGCGAATATTGAGGCTGCATTCTCATCCCGCAAACAGAAATGCTACCAAGAAGAAAAATCGTATGCAAATTGGCGAATGCGACGGTTTAATTTTTTCTTCTTATTAAAAGTTTCATTCAATTACAGATTCCCTAGTTGAACCAGAATATGACAATCAATAATGAAGCAGATTTTTTGTAATATAGTGCACTACAAATTCCATCCGAACCCAAAAATTGATACTATATAACCCAATTAATTCAACTTCACTGAACTATTGTTGACTGTTTCAAATGTTGATCCGTCTGCATTCCAATGCATTTATATCACCTCCTATGGACTTAGATATAAAAGTCGAATAACGAAATTGATTCGACCCTTTGGCTCATGGAGTAACATAATAGGTACATTGAGGCTGCATTCTCATCCCGCGAAGAGAAATGCTATCAAGAAGAAAAATCGTATGCAATTTGGTGAATGCGCCGGTTTAATTCTTTCTTCTTATTAAAAGTTTCATTCAATTACAGATTCTCTAGTAGAACCAGAATATGACAATCAATAATGAAGTCAATTTTCTGTATTATATTTCACGACAAATTCTATCCGAACCCATAAATTTATACCTCAATTTATTTATTACCCAATAATTATAACTTCATTGAATTATTGTTAATTGTTTGATGTTGATTCTTCTGCTCTACCCAGATATCTTCGTTCTAATGCATTTATATCACGTGACAAAAAATTGATTTTATCAGTTGTAGTCACAGTGACTCTGGAACTCAGGTTTGTGAAGATTATTGTAAAATGAGATAGTTTTTCGCTAGTGTTCGCCAGAAATTCAAAGGTAAGTATTTGCCGCTGTATAACTTTTGGAGTAGTTATAAATTCTGTTGTATTTCTATAACGTCAAAACACTGGCTCATTTAGTGTACATCTGAGTATAAAAAGTTGCTATTATTCTTAATTTATCCAAAAATTTTATGATCATCTATCCCTATTGAAAAGGAAAGTTGCCACCGAGGTATCTATGCCCCCATACACTCTCTTCCTTTACCCATTTATTGTGCTAATTTTTCCAAGAAATTAGTTGTATTCTGTTATTCTCGAGTATATTCGTGGACAGCAGAGCAACTGAAAGTAGCAAGTTTTACCCAAGAGCTAGCGGCTGAAACTTCCTTCCAATCTTCACAACAATTAAATTGAGATATAGAATAGCGTATGTTAATATAATGTTTAGATATTTCCCGATTTCGCGAACTTTTGGAATCAGAATCTTTCTTAGATTGAATACGAATATGGTTGATAAATACAATGACAAGTTTTCTAAACTGAAACCGATGATATAATAAAAATTTTCATCCAGTTTCTTCAACACTCGAGTTGTCTTATGTCTTAACTCAGCCTATGTTGCTGTTTCGAAAATACCTCCTCTGGACTCAGATATAATTGAGTATTATAATGCGAATATTCAGGTTACATTCACACCCCGAAAACGGAAGAGCTATTGAGAATAAAATCCGTTTACAAATTGGCGAATGCACCGGTCTAATTCTTTCTTTATATTGAAAGTTTCATTGAATTAGATTTTCCATTGTTAAGTCAAAACATGTGAATCAATAATGAAGACAACTTCCAGCAATATAGTGCACTACACATTCCATCCGAACACAGAAATTGATACAATGTAAACCAGTGATTACAACTTCATTGAACTACATACACTAAAAAATGGGGTGAAAGCTGAAAAAAAATTCTTATTGTTGCCACTGTTGACTGTTCAAGTTTACAGTTCAAGAATTCAACGGTATTCAGGAATATTTCTAGATCACCTCTGACCCAATCTATACTATGACCTGGCGCATTTCTCCAAGTATTATATCTGATACCGAAAAACTTGAATCTCGAAATATTTTGTCTTTCGGTATTAAAAATAATACCTGAAGAAATGCCTAATATGTATCTTGGAATGCCTCGCCTCTCATTATAGCTATTTTTCATGCTGATGAGCCACAATAACGCTTTATTGTGGTATGAATCAGAGCATCTTTGTATAGCTATTTCGCTAAATAGCTATACATTGTAATTACTTTGAACAAAGTATGAGTTTAAATAGATTGATTAAAATAAATCAATATTTTTCTCTGCTTACAACGTTTATTGTTCTGAAAATACTTATAATGATATAAGGGTATCCTCAACTATTTTTTATGAGTACTAATAATTTCATATTCATCCAGTCAATTCTCAATATCTCTGGGTAATATACCCCTCCATGCCTACACAAGTACATTTCAGTGTCGCACGTCAATGCGAACGCCCTCGGTCATAAAAAATGTAGAGCAAACTTTGTGACGTTTATGCGACTATAAGTTATCATCTCGCGCTTTGTTCGAAGTAATCTAGCAGGGCGTCTCGTCACTGCTTAATGACATCGTAAATTTCCGCTTTGGTCACCGTCAGGTTGTGAATTCAAAGTTGCCAAAAACCCCCATGGACTTAGGGTTAACAGCTGAGCGCCAAAGATATATGTTCATCGTATTAAGGACCAATGTAAAAGACCTTTACGACCTATGTTTGCATATTTAGAGGGCGATAAAAATATTTTTCTATACTCAACTCTTGTGGTGAAACGCTTGGGTTCTGTAAAAGGTTCGTTTTATTGCGATGAAAAAAATAGACAGGAGGAAAGGAATTTAAGGGTCGGTTTTAAAAACAATTTTGTTGAAGCTCTCATCCAAATCAGTTTGTATATTAGGTAATGATACCTATACAATTTTCAGGGAGTACTGAAAAATTCCAAATTATGATTAAGAACCCTTCAAATGCTAATTTAACCAGGTTTTCTGCTGAAAGAAGAAGGAAAAAAAGCAATACTGAACATGCTCTGTTGACATACATACAGTGTGTTCGGTCATGACTTAGCGATAATTTAAGGGCACCAAATATACCTAATACTATTGAGAAAAACACCCACATTGGGAAGTTTAGCCCCCATTTAAAATATACTTCCTCATTTTCGTTGACCCTTCCAAATAATATCGATTTCTTTGGACATCAAGGTCCTACAGATGTAAGAAAAATGTTTTTTGACGAATGATAGTACAACCAGAGTCTCTGGTGAAACCTTTCATTGAAGCGGAACAATATGAAAACATTCAACTTGAAAATGCCCTAAAAAAATTCTTTAAAAAAATTTGGTACTGACTTTTTAGTAACTCCACAATATTTCAAGAACTAGCACATTGAAGTTTAATTTTTTTAAATGATTTAACACGCAAGGATATTAGCTACAAAACGACACCTATATTATTTCTGTAAGTTACATTATTTGAGAGTTATTGCTGTTCGAGCATGACCACTACGCGATCGCCCAAGATTTTTTTTTCTACAGGTCGTCATGAGTGCCACTACCTGTCTACAAAGTAGAGGCTGCCATTTTGAGCAATTTTTATGAATAACTTGTTTGTTTGATCATTAAAAAATATCGACAGTACAGTACTGAATTTTATTCTATTTTATCAATCCTCATAAGGGTCATGTTTGAACAGCATTTACTTTTTAATTATGTAACTTACAGAAATTATGTTAGTATAGTTTTGTAGCTTACATGCTAGGTCATTGAAAGAAAATTATACTTCAATGTTCTAGTTCTTGTACTTGGATTCACTAAGAAAATCATTTTTTATGAGATTTCTGAGTTAAATATTTTCATATTGTTCCACTTCAATAAAAGATGGTAATATCATTTTTCAAAAAATATTTTTTTCACATCTGTAGGACCTTTATGGTCAAAGAAACTGATATTTTTTGGAAGGGTCAACGAAAATGAAAAAGTAAATTTGAAACGGGGTCCACTTCAGACCTGAAGGGTAAACTCCCCAATGTGGGGTGTTTTGGTGATAAAATAAGGTAAATTTGACGCCCTCAAATTGCTCGCTAAGTAATGACCAAACAAACTGTATATGTCATGTATACAGATTCGAATTCTTATACGCTTCTGAGGATCCCTATGTTATAAATGAATGAAACCATCGAGGACATGTTTAATATATGCGAGTAACAATATTTTACAATTCGTTGTTGAACCTCGTATATCGGTCAGAAAATATTATCATTCACCTCGAATGCATAATAACCAAATGAAATGGATTCGTTTAAGATCACTCGAAATTCAAAATAATAAAATTTGGAAAAACTATAGGGTTTGCTCACCTGAATATCACGCACCATTTTTTTTTTATTTTAAAATTCTTCAATGAATATCTTACGCACAAACACTCTAAGTGTCAGTTGCAGGAACGTCCATTAAAATTTAAAGGTCCATAAACTCTTAATCCTCATTATTACAAGGAACTAATGGAGGATAAGGATTTAATGGACCTTTAAATTTTAATGGACGTTCCTGCAACTGAGCATAACTCTAATGAATTTGTTCATTATACTGATAAGTATGAGATACTTAATTAGCAATTTATTTAAACGTCTCCGACATAAAGAATTGGTTCAGGCAACCCATAATACTTTATCATACATGGGAGTTTCATTTTTCAACCACCCAAGACCAGCAGATTTTCTTGAGTTCCAAGAAGAAAATTCAATAAAAATATGAAAAATAGCCCATTTCTCTTTTGCTAAATTATGGAACAAATTCATTTTATCAGAAGAAAAATATTTCGCAACAAAATCCTGAACCAGGTCCATTTTTGTTTCACTTTTATCATCTTTTGATGTATTTTTGAAGGATTTTTGTTGCACCTTTTGTCATCCCCAACACTTTTTTCATTTCTTCACTTGAGAAAGTGGGTCTTGTGGTACTTTTTGGCAATGTCTTTGATCTTCTTTACAGGCGTGCAGAAATTTTCAAGATAATTGTTTTTATTTTTGAAGAATTTGTTAGTTCAAAGATGTTTTAAATATGTGCACTTTGTCATGGCTAATTTACTTTGAGACGATTACACTTGATGAAATTGTCACTGAATGATAGTCGATCAAAATCCATTCGATGATTTACGTATGAATTGAAAACAAGAAATAATATTATCAAAAACTTGCTGGTTCTTCATAGGGTGTTGACGCAACAACTCTTCGTACGGCAGCTCTAGCCTTAGTGTACTCTACTGCCGAATATTGTTGCCCTGTTTGGCTCAACAGTGCACATGAACATAAGATTGATACACAATTAAACTTTTTCATGAGAATAGTAACTGGAACAATAAAATTAACACCACCGCCATGGTTGCCAGTTCTTTCAAATATTGCTGCTCCACACATCCGCAGGCAGACCCTAACTTTGAAATTTGGAATAAATTTAATTCTTCTGCAAAATCATGCCGAATACCATTTTGGTCCAATTATTTTCTGACCTCGAATTAGAGCGACAAAGCAGTTTGGCAATGTGAGTGGAACACGAGTAATATTCAAAACGAAGATTTAATTACTGATCCCTCCAATGAAATTTCTGAATTTGATATTCCAAGAAAAATTGGGACTGTTCTTAATCGTATAAGAACAGGTCATGGCCGTTGTGATAGCATGCTTTTCAAATGGAATTCAGTTGAGAGTCCTAGTTGTGAATAGGGAGATGCAGAGGAGACTATAGAACTTCTGATAAATAATTGTCCGATATTAAATTTCAGGATGTTTTAAGTGCTATACATGAAGTAACAGAGTTGTTTTTGAATTTGGTTGTTAATTTTAAATCGATTTAATAGAGTTGCAATCATTTCATTTTTCTGTTCCTTGTTATTTGTACGCTGCAGTTGAACTTACTCTACTCATTCCCTACGACTTCATTGTCACCACTTGATGCGTAATGATGGAGCGCAAAAAAGATGTATCCCGAATACTATCCTTAATCTAAAACTCTCCCTATCCCTGGGATTCAAATCCAAGCAGCGAACCCTCGTTCCCGATCATGGTAGGCTATGAATATATAAAATTAATCTCCTTTATCAAACTGTTGAATGCTCTCCATTCATAAATCACGATCTAATGCCCTTTATTTACATATATCATTATACCGAATGACTGTAAGCGTTAGCTTTCCATGAAAAATGCACCGTGACAACAGAATGAAAATTGTTAGTGAATGTATAATTTGTTTTACGAAAAACATCACTGGTTCGTGTGGTAATGTGAGTCTTTTCATTCCATGGGTTTTTTCGTGAGTTCTTCATGAGGTTTTTATTTTTCGCTGAATTATCATGATTTTCATTTTGTTGCCGATGTGTACCTACGTAGGTTACACGAATGAGGAGTTTTTGGTAGGTATAGGTGGAAAAACTGTACAGGGTCATTCACTTATCTTGATACCTAATTTTTCTCTCTCGAAAAGGATGAATATTTTTTTATTCTGTTGACGGTATTTGATATAAGTCCATATTGACTTGAGATGTGCGTAAAAGTCGGAAAGAATAAAGACGCGAGGCCTCGCGGGGGTCATCATAACCATAGAATTTTAATATTTTAAGCTATCATTTTTTTACATACAACTTAAAAATCACTATTGCCCCCTAACACTATGACAACCCTTAAACCCACCTTCACTCGAAAAATTTGGAATGAAATACCTATTCCACATTTGGCCCTGAAAACGAAAGGGTATTTCATTATCGGCTAATAATCTTCTCTATATTTTAAATATGGAACATATAACATTCAACAGTCGTTCACAATGGGACTGAATTGAACTGTAAGTTCTATTCAAGACTATTTTATATCGAATATTGCAAATTTAGAATGAATTATAACATCTAGATATTATCAAATCGAGAATGAAATAGGAGTTACACTTAACGTAGATCAGGAGATCACGATTTTCTAGTGAATACATATAATTTCAATACCACATTACTGAATTTTATACATATAAATCAGATTTATTCACATCCATCGATGTCATAAATAATTTCACTTCGATTTCGAAACATGAAGAAAATTTCGATTAAGGTTTGAATTGGAACTATTGACTTCATTTTACTTTATTAACGAATTAAATTTAAACTTACCTACTTTGCAGTTATTTGCTCAGGAAGTTACCATGATACTCAAGTCTCAAGTCTTAGGTACCTGCATTAAGAAACTCGAAAAAGAGTTTCATTAATGACCAATTTCTCGGTCAAATCAATCCAAACCTTCACAGGGCGTTTTCAGATACTTACTCGGGTTAACTCGATCCCTAACCTTCGCGTTCGTTTACCCGAACATCCAACCGGTGTTTGGAAAGTACGGTGATATTAACTCGATCACTGACTCAGGTTGATCTATCGTAACCCTGCATGAGAGCAGGGACGCAGAGTCACCGCATGCGCACTACAGTTCAATTTTGTATTTGGAAAAGGCGAAAATGAGTCTTCTACTCTTTTCTCAGTAATCTCATTTCTTCTATTCCTAAAAATTATGGAGAGAGAAGACAATTTGGCTTTGTGTAAATCGTGTGGTTTCATGTGAACAACTTCTTTAAAACTTTGTATGCAGATCCTTCTGCATTGAAGCCTTCTTTACGTTTTTAAACATATTTACTCAAAGATAACATTAAACATGGAAGCCAATAAATGCAAGCAAAACTTGAGACAATCCGGAAATAAACTGGGACTGAAAAAGTAAATCCATGAAATATTCGGTAATGTTATTGATACGACTATCACTTCAAATCCTAAACCTGATGTTCGTAAACTTAGAACCCGGGTTTGTGATCCGAGTAGATCCGTCACGTAACCCAATGGATCTAGTAACCCTGAGTGAGTTTCCGAAAACGCCTATAATAACCCTTCAATATTTGCTAATCTTTTTTGTATTTTTAATTTGATATTGATTGCATCTTTCTAGGAGCCATGTAATTTTTCATAGTAAATTAATTATACAATTATTTTTACATTCTAGTAAAATTATTATTTCAATTGTTATCCTAAGAACTATTTTCTTCCTACGAATGTAATGATGAAAAGTACAAATCTAAAAGTATGTGATAAAATGCGCAAAATTGCGAAAAGTAGGCAAGAAAACAAGGCCGAAGCCAGAAAAAAATTTCGGAGGTGGTCCACCGAATGACAAAATGACAATTTTAAAAGGATAATGTTCATATCCTGTACTGAAAAATTTTGGTGAAAGTCCGGACCCCATCGGACCCTCTTCCTAGCTACGGCCTTGGCTTTGAATAGTTTGATACTATTTCGGCTCAAATTTTGAATATTATAGATAGAAGTGATAATCAATCAATTCGAAAAAATTTAAAAACACATATTTGAGACGTTGAGTCATAAGTTTTTGAATAGTTGGATACCATTTGGGCTCTCCACAAAAGGACGGGTAATGAGTGTTCAGCATTTCAGCGAACAATTGACCCTTGTTTATGGAAAAATCATCAATAAATTAAAAAAAATTCTAAAACAACAATTTTCGAGACGTTGAGTCATAAGCTTTGAATAGTTTGATACTATATAGTATTTGGGCTCGAATTTTGAATATTATAGATAATAGTGAAATAATCATTTCACAAAAGGACGGGAAATGAGTGTTCAGCATTTCAGGGAAACAATTGACCTTAGTTTATTGTATAATCATCAATTAATTGAAGAAACTATCTACAACAAGATTTGAGATGTTCAGTCATAAGCTCTGAACACCGAATAACAATTTTTGAAGAAAAACGTTCAAATCCTGTACTTCTGAAAAAATTTCGGTGGGGGGTTCAGACCCCATCAGACCCCCACGCTGCAGCCTTGCAAAAACGAAATGTTTTTTCCATAAACAGCATCCAGATACAAATGAAACTCCTTCTCGTTTTACTCGAGAAGGAGTTTCTAGACGCATCCCAAAAAATGTAATTTCTCCCAGCCGATAATTGAAAATTGAGCAAACCAAGCTTTCATAATGCCACACACCAACGTGCTCTCCTTTTATAGGCTCTCGAAACGTTGGCAAGCACGTTGAAGATTATGAAATATGAGGATGTGTATGAGCTTTTAGTCCCGTCGTCTAAAATGATATACTCTTTGATATGTGTTTTCTGTTCGCTGGAAAGCATACACCCATCCCGTCTGTCTGTTGATGGTAACTGAAATTGAAATCCCTAATTCTTTTTATCCTTCGGGCCATATTATTCATTTTCCTGAATGTCCTCCGTCTGCTCAGCATTTGAGGCTTATATGTATATGTGTACAATGTAAAAGAAACTTTTTGAGGAAGGATATTTATTACTCTTTTAATACCTACTGTTGTGAAGGTAATAATTAGAACTGAGAGTTTTAAAAAACATTTGATATAATGATCTTGAAAGTAGTTTTTTTTACTTAGGAATTAGAATTTTGATTGGTTTCTGTTTTCAGAAATAGTTGAATGTCAATGGAAAATGTTCCCACTATAATATATAATATAATAATAAGGTTACACATATGAGTATTATGGTCAGATATAATAATAATTCTTGTATCGTAAATTTCACATAACAAATAAAATCTTCAGCTCAACTCAATTTTTTTTCTTCACACAGGAAAACTAAATTCATAAAGGAAAAGAATTGAACCATAAGTTTTCAAGCATACAAAGGCATCAGACTATTATGTTATTAATCAAGGAAATTGATATGGATATTCTGGATATAAAATTAAAATCACTGAGATTCTGAAGCAATACGAGTAATGTTACAACTCTAATGCGATAAAGGAACAGAAATGTATATCATGTCAAATGTATGTATTGTGCTGCATAATAAGACAATACAGTTTAGTTATTTTTGTATTAAGTGCTTAAAATGAGTGTTTTTTTTTAATTTAGACGATGAAAATTTACAATCACAGTTGTACAAAAAAATTGTGTCTGAATTTTTGTACAACTGTGATTGTGAATTTTCATCGTCTGAAATATAATTAAGATAATGCTTTCAGTACAATATTTCTATATGCATTCGGGGATCTTTCTGTGTCGTTATTACTATAAAAACGACTTTTTCAATGTGTGAAAAAGAGTAAATTCTTTTTTTAAATGTGAAAAAAAGACTATCATTAAGGCATCCATAGTGAATCAGAAAAGTCAAGTTTTTTTGACAGTTGCACAAAAAAGAATTTATAATAAATTTATAATTCGGTCAGTGAAAAAATCTTCTAATCAACTCGTTATTATTCTAACGATTAGTTAGTTGATTGAAAAACTCTAATTTTCCGTCTATCTCAAAATAAAACGTGATTTTAATGTGAACGAAATTGATCATTAATGACCCATTCTAATGCTCAATTTATGCTATTTTAATGTGCAATCCTCATGGCAACCTTTACAAAGTATTCAGAAGCACTAAGAGAAATGTCAAAACTCTACTGGAACATAGACACAAAGAAATTTGATTATATCAAATGTAAGTCTTGTGCAAAATAAGAATGTATTTCAATCAAGAATTCATACACCATTCATATTGAGATTTCCGGAAAAATCTTGTAATCAACTCGTTTATTAATTGAGAGACTAATGTCTTGAACTATTAACGCGTGAGCGGAGCTAGCGCGCTGGAATATCTTGACCTTTAGTCACTGTCTTCAATAACCTAGTTGATTAAACAACTATTTAATGAATATTTGAATACTTCCCTACCTCATTCTGTAACGCAGAATTTTTATTTGATAAATCCTCACGATATTCTGCTATGTCTCTGTTTTGTCGTTGAACAGCTAGTTTTGAAAATATTCGGAATACAAAACCAAAGTCAAAACAACACCAAAACTTCGACTAGAGATAATCCTGACACTGGCGTACCCAGGGGGGGGTTATTGGGGATACAACCCCCCCCCATTGGTCAAAAAGAAAAAAAAATCAAAGTAAAATTTATTAATTTTTTACTTTTTTTTACCAGTAAACTAGCAAGGTAACCCCCCCATGAGTCGGCTCTAGTTACGCTAATGAATCCTGATACTGATCTGTGGGAAATCTATAATCATTCACTAAATATTTTTTACCAAATTGTTAGTCAACATATTTTATCCTCAATGTCATGAACTCAAAAGTTGTTGTTCCCATCATAAATTTTTTAAAAGAAGGTTTTCCTACAAGACTGTGACCGTAGTTTTTGAAGGAAATGCTCTTGATCGATCTCGAATAGGTACCGTAAATATGCTATAATAATTAACTAAGTGTTTCAATCGACCTTCTCCCAAGAATGATAAAGTAATAATTACTGATAACTAATTATCGATTATTTAAATAGTTCGTTTTTTCTTGAAGAAATTGACACTGAAATTTTGCACACCATCTGTGGCCACGATCAAGTCAATATTCGCATTCGTTTCAGCAAGATTGAAACCAAATTGATTTAATTTACTTTGACATTGAAAGAAGTACATAAAAAATACGTCGATTGGTATTAACTTCGTTACAGTAATGAGTGAATTATCATTGGAAAAGTTTCCTAATATAGTCATATTACATCCATTCATGTTATGGTAAATGAGTATGAGAGTACGCATGTGCATAAGAGTACGCACCACAGTTATTTCAATAGACCTCCATCTGTTGTTGATTTTGAAAAGCCTATTTCAATTCGAATGCTGTCTAACGCTACTGACAAGATCGAAATCTGCAATTCTCAGCGTTATTTGAAGAAAAATAGGTTAGAAGTTTTCACTACCACTAACTGTAATTTTCCCCGTTCAAAGTTTTGTGTTTGTACAGGTACGAACTGGCATTTGGCCAATATTAAATTATGTCACAGTTTGTTTCACTTCATTTCAATTCATATGAAAACAGTGACAAAATATTCAAAAAAATATAACAGTAGTGGCATGAGCCGTGCACAATCGTATATTATGCAACGAACGTATGATAATTGCTACTACTCACAAGGTGAATTTCATGGAACACCCATTGTTTGTTTGCTCGGCTATAATAATATCCATTAATCACTAGCGGTTATTGAGTCATTAATCACTGCTGTCAGGTGCTATGTGGATTTAGTTATAACATTATATTATTAAAAGTGATACTTCTACAGTGTTTTTGAAATATGACCATTTTATGGAATACCCTGTGCAATTTGGCTAACCAAAAAAATCTCAAGTCTCCAGAACAGGCATGGGCAACCTTTTTTTGTTAGGGGCCAAATAGCAAAATTTTTCATAGACCACGGGCCAAAATAAAATATTTGAAAGTAATAAAATGAATCCAACAAAATTTAAATAAACTTTATATTTTGTTTCTCACCATGGAAGAGATGAAAAAACTTAAACTGATATAATTCAACAAAAAAACACTGTGACTCATCAGTCAGGAGTTCTTAACTAATAAGACACCTAAGATTGCGTTTTTTTCGCGAAAGCATCAATATCAGGTTGGCTTTAGCTCAAGCAAGTCTTCTATAATTTTGGACGACTACGCGAATGAAGATTGCTTACTGTGCTGTATCAATAATGTCAGCGCTTTCATCCAATGCTATGGAAAAGCAACAGATGTTTGCACCACTTTTCCAAAAGCGACTCTTATAATTAGCTATTGCATATATTTGTCTTCCGACTGTTTTTCTTGATAGACTTATTTCTGCAAACGTTTTCTTTCATCTGGATACAAAGTATCCGCGAGTTCTATCAAGCGCTCTTTCATAAATTCCCCTTCTGAAAATGTCTTCGAGTATCCTGCTTTTTTCTTACTAATAATATAACTTGCCTGAACGATATCTCCAGCTTCTTCATCACTTTTCACAAAGATATTCAGCTGTCCAACCAGATTTTTTTTCAACTTCTCTATTCTTTGATTTCTAAGTTGTCCAGTCCAACTTTCGAATTCTTGCAAATGTTTGGTAGTATAATGTCTTCTTAAATTATATTTCTTAGTTCTTAATACATATTCAAAGAGCTAATTTCGAAGTTTATCGTGTGTGAAAAAATTCATTGGCGGGCTAAGAAAATTCTATTCGTGGGCCGTAGGGTGCCCATGCCTGCTCTAGAACAATCCCTTCGAAAGTAATCGTTGTTGAGGACGGGCGGCCGAACGGCCCTACGAACCGAATTCAATTTTATCACGGATTCATCATCAGATAGTCGAACCCTATCATTTGATACAATTTTCGGATTAAAAATGGAAAATTACAGAAATTGGTGCAAAATGATATAGCACTCCTTCAAGTAGAAAGAGCGCTCAAAAATGCGGTTGCGAACCGTTTACACTATCGCATACTCACCACCAATTTCAACATTCAACAATTAATCACAGAACAATTCAGCTTGATCGAGATTTACCTATATTGTTGTAGAACTCCTATTAAGCCGTACCCTGAGGCCAACTAAATCTCCTTCTAACCACACAATGTCTTTAATACCGCAGCCATTACTCCCAACAGTAAATATTCCCTCGGCTCGCAGTGCATCAAAGAGCAAACACAATGTGCTAATTGAAAATACAAATAGCAATATATTGTAGGAAATGTTCGCTGCAACTTGACACAATGGCAGCGCCAAGAAAAGCCCGGGAATCTAATCTAGTAGGCCTGCCTGTTTCGGACGAACGCTCGTCATTTGTTATGTTAATGTCGAGTATTCACAGACACCTTACAAATGACTTTTCTTTGTCAGAATTCAGACGTATTTCTGAGGCCGCAGCCATATTATGTACCATCTTGGCGTAAGAATTATTCTGATATTGACAGAAGAAAAATTCGAGACGTATTGTGGATTAATCCAGACTGCGAGTCAGTGGGTTGAAAACTGAGATGATGAGAGAAGATGCAGATACATTTCATCGTGGTATTTCATTTTTTCTCCTTTGAGTTTCCATTTTCGTTGTACCAATCCTTGAAAAATCGCTTAATTAATTCAGTGGTATACTCAAACAGATAACTATACTAAACGAGATAAAAACGCAAAACCCTCGTATGAAATAATTACTTTCAGAAACATTTGTATACATAAGCCGAACAAAAACAAATTCAACCTTTTTTGTCTTGCATTATACAGTTCTCGTCAAATTATGGATCAAGTTCATTTTCTCAGAAGAAAAATACCTGGCAAGAAAATCCTGGAACAGGTAATTTTTTTTCACTTTTACCAAATTTTCATGAATTTTCAGGGATTTTGGTTGCACCTGTGCCATCCCCATCAACCCTCTAATTTTTGAATAGGGAAAGTTGGTCATGTGGTACTTTTTTGCCAAAGTCTTTATAGGTATCCTTTTCACAGGCGTATGATCTTAAGTAGGTATGTTCTTAGTATGTTGCAACTTCAGTAGAAATCTACTTAAGATCATAACTGAAGCGCAGTGTTTCACACATTCTGATTTTTCACGTGAACACAGCGCTTCAGTTATGATCTTAAGTAGATTTCTGCTGAAGTTGCATCGTACTTATAACACACCTAATTAAGATCATAACTGAAGTGCATTGCTTCACGTGAAAAATTAGAATATGTGAAACACTGCGCTTCAGTTATGATCTTAAGTAGATCTCTACTGAAGTTGCATCGTACTGATAACACACCTACTTCAGTTATGATTTAAAGTAAATATGTTATTGCTATGCTGCAACTTCAGTAGAAACCTACTTAAGATCATAACTGAAGCGCAGTTATGATCTCAAGTAAATATGTTATTGGTATGCTGCAACTTCAGTAGAAACCTACTTAAGATCATAACTGAAGCGCAGTGTTTCACACATACTATTTTTTCACGTGAAACAATGCGCTTCAGTTATGATCTTCAGTAAATATTATGTTATTGGTATGCTGCAACTTCAGTAGAAACCTACTTAAGATCATAACTGAAGCGCAGTGTTTCACACATACTATTGTTTCACGTGAAAAATTAGAATGTGTGAAAAACTGCGCTTCAGTTATGATCTTAAGTAGGTTTCTACTGAAGTTGCAGCATACCAATAACATATTTACTTAAGATCATAACTGAAGCGCATTGTTTCACGGGAAAAATTAGAATGTGTGAAACACTGCGCTTCAGTTATGATCTTAAGTAAATATGTTATTGGTATGCTGCAACTTCAGTAGAAACCTACTTAAGATCATAACTGAAGCGCAGTTTTTCACACATTCTAATTTTTCACGTGAAACACTGCGCTTCAGTTATGATCTTAAGTAGGTTTCTACTGAAGTTGCAGCATACCAATAACATATTTACTTAAGATCATAACTGAAGCGCATTGTTTCACGTGAAAAATTAGAATGTGTGAAAACTGCGCTTCAGTTATGATCTTAAGTAGGTTTCTACTGAAGTTGCAGCATACCAATAACATATTTACTTAAGATCATAACTGAAGCGCAGTGTTTCACACATTCTAATTTTTCCCGTGAAACAATGCGCTTCAGTTATGATCTTAAGTAAATATGTTATTGGTATGCTGCAACTTCAGTAGAAACCTACTTAAGATCATAACTGAAGCGCAGTTTTTCACACATTCTAATTTTTCACGTGAAACAATGCGCTTCAGTTATGATCTTAAGTAAATATGTTATTGGTATGCTGCAACTTCAGTAGAAACCTACTTAAGATCATAACTGAAGCGCAGTGTTTCACACATACTATTTTTTCACGTGAAACAATGCGCTTCAGTTATGATCTTAAGTAGGTTTCTACTGAAGTTGCAGCATACCAATAACATATTTACTTAAGATCATAACTGAAGTGAAGCGCATTGTTTCACGTGAAAAATTAGAATGTGTGAAAAACTGCGCTTCAGTTATGATCTTAAGTAGGTTTCTACTGAAGTTGCAGCATACCAATAACATATTTACTTTAAATCATAACTGAAGTAGGTGTGTTATCAGTACGATGCAACTTCAGTAGAGATCTACTTAAGATCATAACTGAAGCGCAGTGTTTCACACATTCTAATTTTTCACGTGAAACAATGCGCTTCAGTTATGACTTAAGTAGGTTTCTACTGAAGTTCCAGCATACCAATAACAAATTTACTCAAAATCATAACTGAAGCCCAGTGTTTCACACATTCTTATTCTTCACGTGAAACACTGCGCTTCAGTTGTGATCTCAAGTAGGTATGTTATTGGTACGTTTCAATTTCAGAAGAAAACCTACTGAATATCATAACTGAAGCGCTGTGTTTCATACATTCTAATTTTTCACGTGAGGGGGGTTGAAAGTTGTGCATGAATAAAAATGTAGGTAATGGTCGACTTTCATTCTGCTACAAATTTCATCAGGTACATTCGTTTCGAAGTGAATGAGCTATGATAAGGCACACATACCGAAAACCTCTTTAAACTAACAAATTTTTAAAAAGGTAATTTTTTTTCTTAAAAATTTCTGCACGCCTGTAAAAGAAGATACAAAGACCTTGCCAAAAGAGTAACACATTTTCATGAGATTAAAAATCTGAGCATAAATTAAGGAAAGTCTACTGAATATATCGTTTATTTCGCATAACAGTGAAATAACTTTATCTTTACTTTATGGGGAAATGAGAGTGTTGTGTACTTGGATCAAAGTTCTCTCTGAACCACTTAATGTATTTATCGTGATTAATATGGTTCAAATACCTCCACCTAGGATGTTTTCTAATAGACAAAATCATTCGAAGATCTTCCCCATGAATTTGTTCGAACTAGTCACGGTTTATTGTGAGACCTATTATCACATATGGGGCAGTAGCCTGGTTTGCCAAGGCAAGTCAGGTGAGTACGAGGAAAAGGCTCGATAAAGTACAGAGGCTTGCCTGTGTGTGCATGACTGGAGCTATGAGAACGTGTCCAACTAGGGCACTAGAGGTCATTACGGACCTCACACCTCTACATCTAGTGGTTGATAGGGTAGCCCATGAGGCTATTCTCAGAATATCTAAGGAAGGTGCAGGTAATGAGAGAATAAAGAATCAAAGAGTCTGGTTCTCTCTGAATAACTACATATCATCTGCGAATCTCCCTAGTGATGCAATGATTAAGAAAGTAATCACTGAGAAAAACTTCATGACATTGCTAAGTAAAAGAGATGATTGGAAACGGGAATACACCGACTATAATCTCAAAGGAAATACCGTAAAATGGTATACAGATGGTTCCAAAACCTCTACAGGAGCAGGCGCCGGGATATACGGGCCAAGCACCAAGTGTGCACTGTCGCTGGGCTCCTATATGAGCGTCTTTCAAGCGGAAATCTTAGCTATTGAAAGATGTCTAGATATAAATCTAAAAAGAAACTATAAGAAGTGTGATATAGCCATACACTCAGATAGTCAAGCTGCTATTAAAGCACTGAGCTCCTACGTCATCGATTCTGAGATGATCTGGGAGTGCCGGAACAAACTCAACGAGGTAGGCAAGAAAAATAAGGTTTTTTTAATCTGGGTTCCTGGCCACTCGGGAATCGAAGGAAACGAAGAGGCCAATACACTCGCCAAAGAGGGCGCACAAATGTCACTCTTTGGCCCAGAACCCTTCTGTGGTATATCTAAATGTACCTATAAGAAGGAGTTTCTGGAGAAGGAGAAAGCCGAGAGGGAAAAGCTCTGGCGGAATCTCCCAGGGATGGATCATTCCACTGAGTTCCTTCGGAACTTCGAGACAGCGGGATCCAAAAGATATCTGGATCTTGGTAAGAAGGAATTGCACCTCCTCACTGGCTTTCTTACAGGACATTGTCGCCTCAGGAAGCACCTGTTGAGGATGGGATTGTCGGACACTGACGAGTGTAGGTTCTGTGGGGAGGAGGAAGAAACCCCCATTCACCTAGTCACGGAATGCCTTGGCATTATGAGCCTGAGGAGGAAATGCCTTGGACAAGAAACTTGTAAGAGTGAGGAACTAGCCTCGTTGAAGCCTTCACAGTTACTAGATTTCATTAGATCTCTGGAACTGGAAGGCGAGCTGTGAAGGTTTTTGGCCAGAACAGCTCTGTTAGGGGGCACAATAGACCTTAAGGTCGCAGTGGACTGTAACCCCTCTGTAAACTATCAAACTATCAAACTATAACAGTGAAATAACTTTATCTATACTTTATGGGGAAATGAGAGTGTTGTGTACTTGGATCAAAGTTCTCTCTGAACCGCTTAATGTATTTATCGTGATTAATATGGTTCAAATACCTCTACCTAGGATGTTTTCTAATAGACAAAATCATTCGAAGATCTTCCTCATGAATTTGTTCGAAGTAGTCACGGTTTATCATAAATTACTTCGGAACTTCCTAGAATTGATCGATTACATAGTCAATCGCATACAAGTAGCCATTGAAACTGCTGTTTAGCGGTTAACGATGCCATTAGTCTCTCTTTATCTTAGCAGGAAATGAATTTAACCTTTATAATACTGAGTTTTCATTTTCACTTCGTCTAGGTACAGTGTGATTCACTCATCTTGGTAACCTAATTTTTCTCGAAAATGGATGAACATTTTTTTATTCTGTTGATGGTATTTGCCACAAGCCAATGTTGACTTGAGATGTTCGTAAAAGTCAGAGAAAAGATTAAGACAAATAATGAAAACATTTTGAAGCTCATTTGTTCTTGAGATGGCACACATCAAAAACAATAAAAATACTGAAGTTATGTGATAACAAATTTAATAAATAACATTGCACAACATCCTTAATCTAACTTTAAATAATTAACCTATCTTAAAAAAGTTAACATTTACAAATTTGATTATCTTCCAACAGGAAGATTTGGCTTCGAAAAATCCATTTTTTTATTCTCAGTGCTGGATCAGTAGAAACCAAAGAAGCTCCTGTATCCTAAAATATAGAACAAGGAATTAAATCGATGAAAATGTTCAAGCAAAATAAATAAGATCGTTTCTTCATAATATTAGGGTTTGAACATGTTTTTATCATTTTATTATTTGTACGAGTATTCAATCTGAAAATAAATATAATCTCTTGTCTTGAATGAGAATGATCCATTCATCACATATTAGAACTATAACGAATAATTTTCAAGATGTATAGATCTGTCTATATTCAACACAAATCTAGTAATAATTCTTTTGCATTTTATATAAATAAACATTTATTTGTTCTAATTTCTTGATCTCCTATAATTTTTTCACTTAATTCTTATGACAAGTTTAATGGAATAGATTGATTTTACCAGCTACTTGTTTATGAGTGGTCGTAATAATTGCTTTCATAAGGAAAAATGGAAACTAGAACGAAGGTATCTTGACCAACAATTTTCGATCGAATCGAACTGGTAATTCCAGATGCCAATCTTTATTTGTGGTTCAGTTCAACGGAAGTTCCTTGGAACATTCACAATGTCAAGTTTAATAATGTTGACATCTGAACGCGACGTGATGTATGGTGTACTATGCGGCTAAAAATGCCCTTGATATGTCTTTAACAGGATTTGCATGGGTAGCAGAGGGAAAAGTTTTTTTTTATTTGCAGTTCCGCTTGTCCACGTGCGAGAAATGATTCATGAGAAAATATTCCGTTTTTATGTCATTTCCTTCCCAGCAATTATTCTCCATTATCTAGTAGTTGGGTATTAAAGACGAAAGAACAAAGGGATCGTAGAGCGCTTCTTTATTTGGAATTAAGGTATACACTTTAACGTGAATTATTATTTATCTGAATTGGAATGAATTGAATTACTGCAATAACAAAAATAATACATAATGCAAAATATATATAAATTTTGATTCGAACGATGGAACAATCTTAAATGATCAATTGACTTTTATGGGGTAGTTGAAGAATTATCCCTCGAAACAGACTCTCTCAAAGCTAGTTCAAATATTGTAACGGAACCCTTTTTCGATGATAGTTTATCTACAGAATGGTTTTGGCATTGAAAATAAACATCTTCAAATCATCAATTAGATTATACTTAGAATGCAGATGTAAATGACAAATCAGAAAAAAATTTTAAAACCCCTGAGTAGGTGCTTCTGAGCGCTCGTTCATTGTTGGAGCAACAAGGCTATTACCACACAAGTTTGTATAGGACTCGAGATTGATACTAAATTTATGAAAGCAAAATCCAGCACTATAGGAGTAATAAGTTCTGGAAGTTTTTGAAAAATTCGTTAGGATAATGAAAATCTCAAAAATCTTTTCTATTTCTACAATCCTTTCGAAGATTTTCTTGACCATTAACTTCATCAATTTATATCCACCAACTGGATTTCATTTCAATCGAAAGTTTTTCATGGAAATATTATAATTTTATTATATAACGACTTTTCAATGGCTACATTAACGCAGCTCCAAAAAATTTATGCGTACTGCTTTGAAATGGTTTTAAAAATTTTTCCACTAAATTTCAGCTGAATCGAATCATGAACATGAACATTCATCCTCAAAATTAATTTCACTCTAATCGAACATTTTGTAGTATAAATATAAGGATATTTTTCAATATTCCGATTGAAGGTTCTATGTTTCTGTTAACACTATCGCCACAAAATTTTGTATAAGGCTTCTTATGAGTGTCTTGAAAGTGGGGGAAAAATTTTATTTCGAGCGGTTTTGTTTTGTCTGAGATAATTAGGAACTCAAATTTTGAATGGCCATATTTTATGGAACACATATCAGTTTAGATTTAAAAAATAAATTCTACTTGAATCGGTTATTCTTTCATGGAAATGTAGAGATTCTTCTTTTCTATATTACAGATTAATTTTCTATGGTTCTGTTGGCACTATGGCCAAAAAACTTTGCATGATAATTCAGTATAAAAGTCTTCAATCATACTTCAATCGGATATCCTGTTATACAAGGACGTAGCCAGGAATTAATTTTGGGGGGTGTTTTGACATTTTGGCAATTGACATTGTAGGTGCCGGGAATTGTGAGGGTCACTTTCTGTAGCAAGTATTAAATAAAAAAATAACTCTGAAACATTTCAGGGGGGGTTTGAACCACCAAACCCCCCCCCCTGGCTACGCCCTTGCTGTTATATGGATATATAGAGATTCTTATTTTCAATATTCCAATTGAATTTTATATGGTTCTATTACCACTAGGGTCACAATATTCTGCATAAACATTCGGTGTATCAATCTTTATTTATAAGATGACTCCGAATCGGATATTTTTTTATGGAAATATGATGTTCCTTTTTTTCAATATTCCAATTCAAATTTCTATGGTTCTGAGATATTGGAAAACAAAAATCTAGAATAGCCATATTTTATGGAACACCCTGTACGATTTGGCTGGTTAACGAACTTAACCAACCCATTTGGAAACCGAACTTCGAGTCTCTAGGACAATCCCTTCGAAATTCTCTAGGACAATCCCTTTGAAAGTTACGGTGCTAACGGTCGGACGGCCCCACGTACAGAATTGAATTTAACCACGAATACATCATCAGGGAGTCGAAACCTATCGTTTGAGACCATTTTCGGCTCAAAATTCGAAAACTACAGACATTTGGGCAAAACGATATAGCACTCGTTAAAGGAAAACGAGTGCTCAAAAAAATCATAAATTTCTTGCAACGTTTTTCTACAAATTGCTTCATTGAAAAAGTTTCCTATGATGTTATCTGACATCCTTCCGTGCGAGACTACATGTAGTATACGCTAGTTATTCATGAATAGCCTCAATACATGAGGAATTCAACCCTAACCTTGCTTTCATCACAAACAACCTCGACTGAATGTGGAATAAGAAATTCAGGATTCGCAACACTACATAAAATTTAGTTTTCTGTGAGAAATCACTTGAAGCAGTATCCCCGTGAAAGATGGTTTCATTATATCGCAACTTTTATTGTTCAAGCATTCCGAATCTTGGTCTGTCTTCACTCGGAGATTCGAATAGAATACAGAGAAACGAATTGATGTATGAATATAAATTTAGTTCAACTTCCCACGTGAAAATATTTATCTTCTCGTGTTCAAGAATAAATTTGCAATTTCAAAATTAAGTTATTAGTTCGTTTGTTCTCTTGCTAATTCTGCATAATTTTGCTTGCAAAATTGAGAAGAATATCTCATAAATATTTTCAAATACAGACTTTGTGTAGTGGCAATTCAGGTATCGTATTTTATTGAATGGACTTCGTTTTGAAATTTATGAATTTCGCTCAAAATAATTGTTTCTTTTGATGAATTAGGCAGTTTATTGATAGTATCAAGTTTTCACGTGATTTTAAAACAGTATTTGATTTATTTTACCTGTAATTTCAGTTTTATTTAACCTAAAATTTCTGAACCTAAGCTGGAAACACCGATGAACCGATGAAAAATTAGTGTTCAAATCCAATACTTTCCCACAGAAAAATGCTGGAGACTTTCAAATCTCAAAGAAGAGATAAATAGGCCAAATAATTGTGTATTTCATCAGTTTGAATTTTGAGAGATATATTTCAATGCAAATGTTCGGTTTTGTTTTCATTTGGTATTAATATGTAAACTAATAATGAGGAAACGTTGGTACCTAGAAAATTTAATTCAGTACTTGAATGGTAGAGTTAATGAGATGGAAAATTATCAGGTGAAAGCTGCTGACTGTATTTATCTTAATTTTTGATAAATGGATCTATAAATGAGCAAGGTTTATTCATATCCCGAACTGATGAAAAACGCCTATTCACCAGTTTGGAGATTTATTCGTTATTGAGTTTGGTTATGAAGATGACAAAAAACTGAAAAATAATGCATTCAGAGCTTTTGGAAACTTGAATTTGAAAAAAATATCAAACAATATATACCCTTTCTGTAATAAAGGTTTTGCGCATCTTGAAATGAGAGTGAATGTATGAAATAAAAACTTCAAAGAAATCTGAATGTCGTTTGAAAAAATTTTATGTAGCAATATCTCAAGCTCGAAATCTTCACGAATGGGACAGTTCATACGCACCTTTTCCTCTCAGAAATGTTAACCCAATTTGCTTGAAGAACCTGTAAAAAATTTGAACTAGAAATATCCATACAGAAAACTAGAAGTTTCCCAATATTACGATGAACAGCAACTTCTACGATGGATCAGGATGATCTTCTAAGATGTCCAGAAATAATGAAACACTATACTAATACAGCTGAGTTCTATCTAACTACATATGAACATGACTAAGTAGTTTCTTATTGCGATGACAATGAATGATATAGTTAATTAGCTACTTATGTCACTGTTGCATGTGAACTATATTTCATAACTATTCAATAATGAAGCACAATTAATTAGATTAGCTTTTTCCTAAGAACATAATCGAATAATAAGGTTTTTTCATCCACAGTGAACATTTCTTATGAAATTGTTTCTTCACATGGTGGTTCAGGGATTTCTACTTAGAAATTCCATTTTGAATATGCCACTATCTGGATAGCTGTAATCTTTTTACATTTAACTAGTAAAACTATACTTTTACTAAAAGTGAAAAGATACAAATCTCACAAAAATGGTGAAAATTTTGCAGTCAGTTAGCACCTGGAAGCAACTTTTCTATAGGTGTTACTAAAAACGGAAAAATTTGAGCCATTCAACGAGTAAGTGATGTGGAAAAAACCCGAGGTTTTTGGGTAGATTTTTCGTGTGATTGGACCTTACATTTTCTGAAATGGGGCAGTTGCAGCTGTTTTGATTAATGTTTTTTTGGTGGAAATTGAAAGTTATTGAAATAGACGACCGACTTTTATCTCGAACGAGACCGTGTTACGTGTCATACGAGCATCAAAACAAGCAAGATCGTGCAAGAAAAGTTTCCTGTTTTTTGTGACCACCAAGACTTTCTGATTTTACCTCTTTTGACCATTTTTTCGGACCATGTAAAAGATTCTTGGTTTCTTTCGATTTCTCCTGATTCATCTTTCATTAAGGTTGGAATTATTTGTGAATTCGAGCTCTGCAACAATTTGATATCACTGAAATCAGTGTTGATGTGATTGGTCATCTCAATTAGGAAAACAGCAGTGGAACCACAAGCGCTCGACTCGACAGTAATCCCTTTACCCCTCCTTCCGACGACCCTTCTTCAAGACGAGTCGGGTAAAATCGGTACCACGTGCGATCAACAAGGTCTCTTTTGTCGATTTTATCGACACGTCCACTGTCGGGTACAATCAGTTTGCCGACAACACTCGTGTAAGTTGTATAAAAGTTTTTTCATTGAACTTCTGCCAGTGCTGCCACTCCAACTTTTATGTGATCGGTAGATTTCGTCGTCAAAAATCGGTAGATTCCGATCAGTTGAATTATTTTGGTTTGAACTAATTTTAAATCTAAAATTTTATTGCTCTTCAATTTCAAAATAAAAAAAATGGAGGAGCAATGTAATACACCAAATGTTCTTATACTTATCAGGAATTTTCACCCTTCAAACTTCGACTGATCTATATTTGCATTACTTTCTACTTAAAGACTAAAATGCTCGCCCCACCTGAGCTTTGTCTGGGGGTAGTTCCAAAATGGAAAAACCCAATTTTGCGAATACCCAGAATTACCCTACAGCGGAAGAAACTTTATGCGTATCCGTATACCAAACCGTGCTTGGGTTTTTCCAGGATCGTTTTGCACCGACAAACAACATGGCTAGGTAACAACAGGTTCATTTGCCTAACACCTGTAATATAAACACCTCCCAAATGGGATCTCTGCAGGTACAAAGGGATAAGGACTAGGAAAGGTATATTCAATGGGCTACGCTTCTAAATACAAATTCTTTTTATTGGTGAGATACTGAGATGTTATGAAAATCGAATAAAAGTTTTTGGAAAAATGATTTTTATTGTAGTTTTGTATATAAAAAGACTGAAACACATAATTCCTCCACCGGCTCAACCAATACTTTAAGGATTTTTCAACGATTATACAAATTTAGGCCTTAACGGCAATGAAATTTTATAGCCATGACAAATTTCCCTCTTTTAAACTTTGATATTCGAAATTCCCAGCAGCACTAATTGCTGTAAACAATCAACAAAACCTCAAAAAGTGACAGATATCAGTCAACGTTTTTAGGACAGACGATATTTCCTTGTCGAGATAACGAACTTAGCCGAGCGCTTGTCGAGATATCCTTCTCGAGTATTGTTGGTACCGAATTCTCTTCGACTCGACAGTGACGTACCCGACTTCGATGTCGGGATCGATACGCTGTCGAGCGCTTGTGGTTCCACCACTGTACCATTAAAATTTCTCCTTTATTGGAGCTACCCCTATGGTCTATGATGCTAAGGTTTTTGATGTTTGGATTTGGAGGTTGACTGTCAAGTTTGAAATAATGCTGGTGGAATAACATATCTTCTTTATTACGATGAATATCGATACCACAAGTATCAATAGTCACTTCAACCATCAATCATAAAGTATCAACGTACCAAAAATTGATTCTACCATCATTAACATTCCCTTTCCCCATCCAAACTATTCCACTCGACTTGCTGATTGGCTCCAGATGGATATTGTATTTCCATGTCTCACTGGGCATGAAATCCACTCATCTCTTCAAGAGCCAGATCTCCACAGGAAGAGATGACCTAAACATCGATGGAAACGATGGCATCCATTTTAACACGGTCGGACAAAGTAAATAGGTTAAGACGCATTGTTCCGAGGCGGTCACTCGTTCCGAAGATAACCCAAACTTCTGACAAAGACAGGAAAGGGACCTTTCCTACCGACTTGAATGACGTCTCATTCAATTCGTAAGTTGGCGAGACTGATTAACCGCAGCTTTGGAACAATGGCGTTTTCTCGGAAAGTTTGGCGGGAATTGTTGGCCGCCCTCTTGATTAATAAGAATTAAGATTTTGATGAAGGAGTGGGATTAATCATGCATTGCTCCAGAAGTACTCTTCGAATATGGCCTGGTTTGTCGCTTGATTGCTTTGTCAGATGGAACGCACTTCAGTGTGGGGATGAGAGAAGAATGTTTTCTCAAGATAAAACTCTTGGCAGTTCCATAGAAATGAAGATGATAAACGATTCGGAAGAATGAACATAAATGTACCACGTATTCATTAAATAATAATTATACCTCTTGATATCTGAAAAAATTTAAGAAAAGCCCTGAGTAGGTGCTTTTGAGCACTTGTTCATTGTGGAGCAATAAGCCTATTACCTCAAAGTTGTGCATGTTTATTCATTTCGCCAATTTACATCCTCAAATTCGATTTCATTTCAATCGAAATGTAGTTCATCGCTATTAAATTTTTTTATATGTATAACGACAGATCTTTTATCGTTGTATTGAAGCATCTACGAAAAAGTTTTGTGACCTGCTTTGAATTGGCATTGAACATTTTACTGTAAAATTTCAGCTTGTTGGAATCGACAAACTCGGAATTATGGGAAAAAGTTCATTATTTAGAAACAAATTGAATTCTCTGGTTCTGAGGATGCAATTCACTCGGAATTTTGATGAACATTTAGTATCTATATCAATTTTTATTCACAAAATAATTTTCACTCGAATCGAATATGTTATGGAAGTTTTCAGTATTCCAATTGAATTTCCTAAGGTTCTATAAACCTTATGGCCACAACATTTTGAGCATCTTACATGTGGTCGCTAAATTTTATTTCAATCGGTTTTTTTCGACTGAGATATTGCAGGAAAAAAATTTTGAATGGATATATTTTATTTAACTCCCTGTACGATTTGGCTGGTTAACGAACTCAACCGCGGCATTTGAAAACGATATTTCTGCATTTGCAAAAGAAGTGAATGCAATAGCTTATGTTTTGAGTAGAAAAGCATTGAAATATTCATGAAACCTCAAAGCCTCAAAACAATGCTTCCAGGATGCTTCAAAATTTAATCAGATATTGTTTGAACGACTACATAAACGGAAAGAAACAATAAAAACCTAAAGAAATACTATTTAACGGACCGAAACGATAGGAATTCAAACGAAAAAAGTTATATGGACAAATTATCATGTTTAGTTCGAGACAATAGAATTGAAATTTGCACCATCATTGTTTCTTGTTCAAGCGTAGATAATTTGAGAAGCTCCGATTTGAATAATGGACAATTGAAGAGTTAATCTAACACGCAAAGTGTAAACCTTGGTGAACAATATTTTCATGTCGAAAAAAGATATTCTATTTCAATGAATTTATTGGAAATGCTGAGACTGGATTGATGAAAAAAATAATCGGTGAGTCAGTACAACTAATGCCCAAAGTTATAACAGAATTTAGCCGGATTTCGATAATTGTGTTTGGAAACATAAAAGGCTTAAACGCATAAAAAGCACACGGAAAGTCAAGAAACAAACATTTTTTATTCATTTACTGAATGTTTCTTGTATTCGATCTACCCATTCTACCAAGTAATGAAGCAATTAAGGAACTATTCTAGATGTCACGTAGGTTAGATTCTTGAACTCTTTGGGATATCTTTAACAACTTGTATGGTGAAAAGAAGGGAATGGAAGTAATCAATAGAGAGTTGTGATACTCGCTCTTCTTGTAATGTTCTAATTGGTATTATATCATTATCGATCTGTTAGTTGTGATGATGATTTCTTTATCCAAGCAGGATATATGCTAACCAATGTATCTTCTTTATTTGAATATGAGGAAGTGATCATTGAGTAATGATGTTCTCTACTAGGTTAGTTGAATGAGAGTCAAATATTTAGCTGAGAAAAGCTGTGGTCGAAAGATAAAGATCAAGATTTTTCAATTTGTATTCCAGGACGCCTGATGGATACTTCTTATGGTGAAGTAATTACATGGCAATTGAATTTTTTGAAACCACTGCATTATGGAGCAGGTGTTTTCAATCTGCGTGCCAAGACATCCAAAGGATTATTTTTATTTTCTTCCCAACTCATTCACAGAAACCCAAGGAGGTTGCCAATGGCATTGATACAACCAACAACCTCCTTTGGAGCCTTGGCCGTCACCTCTTGGGGATGTCCAGGACCGGTTTCCCCATATAAGTTGTTCTGAAGCAAGCCAGCTCTGGACACCTGCATACCACCTGCTCTGCTGTTTCTGCTTCTGATTCAAGTCTTATTGCTGGACCGCTGCCTTATATTGGTCTTTACGAAGCCCTCAGAAAGGCTCAGGTTCAGCTGGTGTTAAGCTTGATGCACTTTTTGCAAGTTCATCAGACTTTTCGAATTCCTTCAACACCACAGTGCCCTGGCAACCATATAAGAGTCACTTTATTGCATCTTTACAGTTGTTTCATGGTTTAACGACAAAGGATAATATAGTAAAGTATTATACTTTACCTCAGAATTTTTTTCCACAGAAGCCAATGCATTATATTATTGTAAATCTTTTGGCTTAGAATCATGAGACACAAGGGGCGTAAAATAATGCTAGTATAAATCGTGAAAAGAAATTGAAATGAATTATATTGGTCAGATGAACTATTCTTCGAAAATGACAGTATCTGCACTGATTGCATGAACACGTTAGCTACGATCTAATGATTGCCTAAGATTATCATCTAATCTAATAAGTATTAAAGTCTATAATAAACTAAAGAGTATAACGATCAATACTAAATGTTCACAAATGATTATACAGAGGAACTTCCCTATAACGAACGTTTGTATAACGAATTTCTCTGTATAAGCGTACAAGACATTGCACCTTGAATCCAAATTCCATGTTAAATACACCCTCTTAAACGAAGTTAATTCTCTCTATAACGAAATATTCGAAGAACATCACTCTTTGAATGGGTATTGAATATTACATAGTACATCCCTGGATATTTGGTTTCAATCTAACCATTACGCTAGTGTGAAAGTTGTGCGGAAATGTTGACGAAGAAGTGCTTAAGTTTGAATGATAAATTTTTTAATTTTCTGTATAACGAAATTTCTTTATAACGAATTTTTTCTGCGGATTTAGAGCTTTCGTTATAGGGAAGTTCCACTGTATTATGAAGAAGCTACATAAAAGTTCATAAATTCTTTTCTTTATACAACTTACCCTGGGTACCAGGAGGTACAAATCCAAAGCCAGAAGCACCTACGATGACTCCGCTAGTTTCACCATTGTCTGGTGGGGAGGGGGGAAAGACTACTGGTCCTTGATTTTGTCTGGGATCTCTAACAGATGTGAGTGCAGAGTCCAAAGCAAAACCTCCAAATTGACCAAAGTGGGAGAACTGACCCCGGACGACGACTGACAAGCAGATGATGAAGAACAAGATTACCTGAAAAACAGAAATAATTATTCAACATTTGGATTACAATACCGAAAACATTCGAGGATTCAAATATGTTATATCTGAATATCGCAAATTCTAGAAAGCTCTTATATTTTCAACCTGTAGGTACTACTCTAAATTTTTTCAGTTCAAGTTGGTTATTTTCAGAGCAGGATAAAAATCTTCAAAAGAAACAAATTTTGGGGATCATATTAAAATACAGAAGCTTTTAAGTTAAAGTTGTTGCTTTTTTATATGTTTAACATTGTCCTTGTTGGAACCATACTCATATAAACTTTCTACTTGAATGCAACTTTACTGTTTTACTTCACTGTTTGAAGTTCTTAAGAAGGTTTAATCCAAATGGAAAAGCTTTCAAAGTTTCAGAAGAAATTGTTATTGCAGTTTTACTGAGTGAACATTCCATTTTTCAACAAATTAAAGTTAATATATAGTGAAATTATATCGACCATGTTCTTTAAAACAATGTGATTTCCGAAATTGTTAATTTGAATTAGCTACGCTTTATAGTTCTCTAATTATTTACTTTCAATTCAATATGACGAATATGTGAAACTAAATGAATGCTCTAGTTTCTGGCAAATTGTTTGTTAAATATTTCAGACTGATTAAATCATGAAATTTAGATCAAGATTAAGAAAATGTCCAACATTTTCATCATAAACAGAATCAGTGAGAATATCAAAGAAATATTATTGAGAGACTCATAACGATACACCGTAAGTTCAGTGTAATCAAGAATAACAAAATAAAGTATTGAAACTTCTTTCAACACCTACTTCCTCGAAATTTCCAGATCCAAACTCTCCAATTTTTTTCAGTTTTCCGATATTTTTTCATCTATTTTTATTGTTAGTTAGTTTCCATTTTTTTTTAATGCTAAACATGTAAAATTGAGATTTAAATCACCCAATATGCAGGAAACTGATAGCAAAACAATCTTGACTGATTAAATCATTAAACAACTATGAACTAATAATGAAACTAATATAAATAAATACTCAATTGATTAAAAAATATCACCTAGAGCAAAAACATATCATCAGCGATAAATATGAGTGATATACATATCATTAACTGATCATATCTGTTCCATTCTCTATCCAATTTCAAAAATGTTTCAATAGAATGACTAACCAAATATAGTTATTAGTTTTTTACACCTCCAGCTCAAAAAAAACTCCTAGTTATGTGTCGATAAACATTTCTTTATCCTTACCAATGCGCTATATGAAGCAATTCAGCAAATAATACGTTTGGAATAGCAAAAACTCGCATAGGTCCGCTTCTAATCAAATTAAGATACCTGCGGAAATATCGAAAGGAGATCAAGACAAGGATATAAAAAAACGATCAGACCCGCTATTGATAAGCACCTCAAAGCGTACAGCCACGTGAGATAACCTTACGCTGTTCTGTGAACTACTTTCAAACGGTCTGTTTGCGGAACCGAGACCAGTAAATAATTTCAATGTCTTTTAGACGCATACTGGAGGCTGTGATGCAACTGGCAAGTGAACCCTTTCGATAGATCTCGCGACATTGGCCATAATAACCCAGATACCATTTCTTGGATAATGAGTCGTACAAATAGAATTTATGTACGGAGAACGTGCGTTCGCAACGCCCACTATATCGAGGTTTTTCGCTAGATCCTATAGGAAATGTCATTTACAGCATCATGAAAGTTTAATATAGGTGTGTACCTTGTTTCATTAAGTAGATCCTGGTTATCCTATGTACTTGATTATGTGGATCGACAAGGGGAGCAGTGCCCAATTACCACCTAGGCGAACGATTTTAGGAGTGGCAAATTTTCGGTGAATAAAAAAAAATTATTTAACTCCTCTACGAAAATGTAGAAATAGCTATCCTCGAAAATTTCGCACATTTGATTTGATAACGTGAGCGAAGCAGTACAGATACCTATAGTCCGTTCACGAAAGTTTGAGCGCATAGTAGGCGTTTCTTTATTTATCTGAAGTTGTATTTGCTGTCATAACGCAAAATAAAGTCAACGTTGCCGAATATACCCGGCCTCGTCCGACGAGGTTCCGAGTTATCAGAGAACTCTATGCAATATTGATAACATCGCGTATCAATCTGACAAGAAAATAATTAACATAACCTATAATTGTAATATACACAGTGGAATATGCCAAATTTCCATGGCCAACCGACGGCTCAACCTTTCGTGAACGGAATATAGTTGACAATGAAGTAGTTTTGTATTATGAGTCATTGGTTGATTATATCGTAGTATTAAGAGATCAATTTGATCGATTTGAGGAGAGAGCGAAGATCAATTCTGGATTCGAGAAATATCGAAGTGAAGAAAGAAGATCTACAACAAGTGGTACATGCTGTTTTGAGTGGAAGGGAAAACTTCAGAGTAGGGTTTTATCTTGTTATAATTGACTATCTAACAAGAGAACTGAATGAGCGTAAAAATTGCTACAATTGTTCTGCTGCGAAGTTCTCTTTTTTGTTAAAATTGCAATCGATTAGTTCTGAAGAATTAGGAGTAGAGGATACTAATCTCATCTCTAGTTTTCCTGAAGATTAAGATGAAAAACTTCAAGATGCTCAGTTAGAACAACCTCCAAAAACTCTACACGAGATGAGTATCTTCATTAGAAGAGATAAAAGCTTAGTGCAAGTGTTTTCCCACATCAATATTACAATCAAAATGTTTTTATATGCACTTTTGCAACGAACTGTTCAGCCGAGAGGTCGTTTTCAGCATTCAAGCAAATTTAATCGTATTTGCGATCTAGCATGTCTCAAAAGCATTTGAATTCTCTGGCCGTTTTGTGCCTTGAAGCTGAGTTGTTGAAAAAATTAGAATTGAAAGTAGTGTTTCAACAATTCGTTTTGTTTCTAAAGCAATATTTTGGACATTATCAGATAAATGTCAATTTTTTGAATCATCCTGTAGCTCGGGAATAGCTGTACTTATACATAATCACCACTGATGATCTTTTCACTGCTGTTTTCAAGGAATATAAGAGTTTTTTGACGAACTATAATGAATAATCTCGAATTAAAATTGTCGTTTCGTGTCAATGCCAGATTATAATTGTCAGCGATAAAAACCATAAAAAAAGAAGTAACAGATGGGAAATTAACGCTTTTATTGGTTATTCAATGTTATAGCTACGAAAGGATGGATATTATGCTTCTTTCTGGTGAATTTTATCGAAAGCCTACTCCATTGTTACAAATCAGAATTATTTTTTCAAGTGTCTTTTATAAATCATAAAGATTAATAAACATTTTTGTGAAGAGATTATTCATCACGAGGTACGAAAACAAAGTTGCGGAAAACTTTATAGATAAAATATGATTGATTCGCGAACTACTGAGCATTTCAGCCTATTTCTAGCCACGATGTTGGCGAATAAATAAAAAAATGTGTTATCTCCCCAAACATAAATATATTATTTGAATCGGAAAAATAGTTTAATTACAAAAATCCCCGAATCAAGCGTTGAAATAATCATAAATAACATTAATATTTAGGATCACGGTAATGAATCAACAAACCATCCTATAAACAAGAAAAACTAAGTATAGATAAAATAAAACTTGGAAAGTATGGATATTATGATTTATGTACATGAGTTGTAGAGATTTATAGCAAGAGATAATGATCGGAAACGGTTGTCATGCAAAGAAGAATGAACATTAGGTCGTTATAGAACTCAAACTTCTTGCCATTTATAGGTGAAATTAACTAATTGATAAATGGTGATTGTGTTTAATAGATGCCATTATACGCCATCGATTTTATTACTTCTTAAAATTTTTGTTTTAGATGTTCAGATCTCCTCTGTTGAATGACACCGCTATCAAAATGTGTCAGTCAATTGGAATTCAGAGAAAGTCTCATCAATTTTACCTTATACTGCATAAAATTGCATGTTATCAGTGATTTGCCAATATCTGTGTGTACTGCATGAAGAGTAGTGTGACAGTGTTTCATAATAATGATTATTTCATCATGGAAAGCAATAATTCCTTCGATATAGCAATGTACACGCACATGGGTTTTTATGCCTAATGTGAAAAAATCTCTCCATTCTCTTTAACTCGTATTTTGTATATGTAGTTCTTATGAATTACACTCTCGAGTTTTCAACTTTAAACTGATTTTCTTTGGGAAATTATAAAATAGTTATTTTTGTATTAAGTTCGTAAAAGGAGTGTTTTTTCAGGGCACATGAGTGTTAATTTTTGACCGAGACCGTAGGTCAAGGCTGAAAATTCACTCGAATGTGCCATGAAAACACGAATTTCATTTGCACGAAATACAAACAACATATTTTTTACAACTGTGAATGTGAATTTATATCGTCTGAAATATAGTTATTAAAGATAATGCTTCCAATACAATATTTCTATGCATTCAGATATTTTCTTTGCCGTTACTATAGAAAAGACTTTTTTGTACAACTGTCAAAAAAACTGGACTTCGGAAAAAAGACACAATTCTAAAGATTTTTCAAATTTGCCTGAAGAAGGAGTCTGGTATAGACACTGAAACGTTACGTTATCCTTTTCATTTATTTTATTTTTTCACAACCAATTTGCTCCTGACGGATTAGTGCAAGGATTTACGCAGGAGCATTTCATCTTAATTGAAATTTTTTTAATTGTTTCTGTTTGAGAGATTGTAAGTGAAAACCTGACAAAAATTTCTAGAAATGCAGAATCCTCCCAGATTATATTTCAATCGATATTTGAAAGAATTCCATGTAGTTTATCTATCAAAATTTCGCATTTTTCAATTATGACTAAGAACATATTTTTTTACTGATACTTACCTAACTAAATTTCTCAACTTTGCCATTATGAATAATCCTTGAATAGTGGATTCAGAGAAAATATTGACAAGAATTCCTATAATGTAGAAGGGAGAGTCCAATTATTATGAAGGAAATGCATACTTATTAGTTACCGCCAACTCACTATCTTGGTATCGCTCAATACACACCCCAACGGTAAACCCAATTCAAAAGTGAGTGCTTTTCCCTTCAACTAAGCACGGATTTCTTATCGAATTCATCCGGGAGGTGTGGTTGATTTAACGGAAAGAAATACAAAAAACTGTTCACTTGTTAAATCATTTAGTCTACAAAATAACCTACATGCCTCTGTGCAGGGGCGTATCCAGAGAGCGAGTCTGGGGGGGGGAGGTAGTGGTAAGTTTTAGCGAGTATTCTTCTAGGAGGGTATTACAAATTTTCTTTTGGGGGGGTAGTGGTAAGATTTAGCGAGTGTTCTTCTGGGAGTGGTATTGCAAAATTTTGTTCTGGTTGGGGTAATTACCCCCAGTACCCCCTCCGTAAATACGCCCATGCCTCTGTGGATAGCTGGAAAAGCTGACAAGTCGCCTTATTAGTTGTTTAAAAAACTAGTTTATCAATCGCTTCATTAATAAACGAGTTGATTGCAATATTTTTATGTCGACCGCATTATGAATTGAGTATAATTTATTGATTGGAATACATTTTTATTTCGCATTAGAGATACCTTCCACATTATTTAAATGTTTATGTTCCAGTAGAGTTGAAACATTACTCGTAGTGTTTCTAAATACTCTATATTCGGTTGACAATTGTACATTAAAATAGTATAAATTATGCAATGAAATAGGTCACTATCGATCAATTTCGACGGAAAGATGTTAGAATAAGTAGCATCTAATAATAGTTTCTTCCGAATTTCCCAAAAATATTAAGTATCTCTAATTACATAATTCTAATTTAGTCCAGCTAGGGCACTTGAGGTCAATACGGATCTCACACCTCTACATCTAGTGATTGATAGGGTAGCCCATTAGGCTATCCTCAGAATATCTAAGAAAGGTCAAGTAATGAGAAAAAAAAAGATTCAGAGAGTCTGGTCCTTTTTGAACAGCTACATCTCATCTGCTAACCTCCCTAGTGATGTAATGATCAAGAAAGTAAGAACTGAAAAAACTTCAGGACATTGCTAATTAAAAGACAGAAATGGGAACGGAAATACACCGACTATAACCTCAAAGAAAATACCGTAAAATAGTTTACAGATGGTTACAAAACCTCTACAAAAGCTGGCGTTGGGATATACGGGCTAAGTACCAAATGTGCACTGTCGCTAGTCTCCTGTATGAGCGTCTTTCAAGCGGAAATCTCAGCTATTGAAAGATGTCTTGATATAAATCTAGAAAGAAACTATCAGAAGTGCGGTATAGCCATACACTCAGATAGTCTAGCTGCTATTAAAGCACTGAGCTCCTACATCATCCACTCAAAAATGATCTGGGAGTGCCGGAACAAACTCAAAGAGATAGTCAAGAAAAAAAAGGTCTTTTAAATCTGGGTTCCCGCCCATTCGGGAATAAAAGGAAACGAAGAGGCCAATACACTTGCCACAGAGGGCGCACAAATATCACTCTTTGGCCCAGAACCTGTGCCTGTGGTATTGGTAATGTACCTATAAGAAGGAGTTTCTAGAGGAGAAAGCCGAGAAGGAAAAACGCTGGCGGAATCTCCCAGGGCTGGATCATTCCACTAGGTTCCATCTGAACTTTGAAACAGCAAGATCCAAAAGATATCTGGATCTTAGTAAGAAACAATTACACCTCCTCACTGGCTTTGTTACAGGACACTGTCGCCTCAGGAAACACCTGTTAAGGATGGAATTATCGGACACTGACGAGTGTAGGTTCTGTGGGGACGAGGAAGATTGCCTTGGGCGAGAAACTTGTAAGAGTGAGGAACTAGCCTCGTTGAAGCCTTCACAGATATTGGATTTTATCAAATCTCTGGAACTGGAAGGCGAGATGTGAGGGTATGGTCCAAACAGCTCTGCAAGGGGGCACAATAGACCTTGAGGTCGCAGTGAACTGTGACCGCTTTTTAAACTAAAACTAACAAAAACAACATATGCTAAAACTAATTATAGGTACCTACATAGTTCGAATCGATAATCAGTCTATCCCAGAACTAAATTCATGTCCTGATTAATCATCTCTACAAAACAAGTTCTAAAAGAATGAGGAAATAAATAGTTCCCCGAACGAATCCCAATTGTATGCAAGTAGCCGGAAGAAGTTGTCCTTTTGATTTGGACATGCTTCCATTCACTTCACCGACAATTAGAGGTTGATTGTGACCACACGAACACAGAAAACTAAGTGGTTCGACCTTGACTACCGGTAAGCACAGAGAAGAGCATAACTTCAATTAGCACTGTGCGAAACTGTTATAATACCGATGAGGAAATAACAAACAATTCATTTAATTTTGATTTGAATAATATGTCATAATTCTTCAAGGTTCCTTGAGAAGAAACTGATGTCTGTCGAGATCGACATGTAAATGAACAATCGTAATAAATTAAGAGAAATAGTTTTTAGAACAAGCTATTCTTCATATTTGTTAAGGAATTCTGCGAAGATTGCATCAATCATTCTCGGAGAATTTCTGAATACAGACAAGGTTCGACAACAATGAAGCAACAAGGAGATAATAAAAATGATAATTTTTTATGTGTTAGTTGCATTATGATTTTTTTGAATTTATTCATTTTCTCTGATTTAGATATTTCCTTCTTCTTCACCTGAATCCACGAAGTGAAAATGGTGAAGTGACAAAGTGTACAGAATATTAAATTTGGGTGATTTTTTTTACACATTGAAGAATTTTTTTATCCAACTGAAACATTACTGAAGAAGTTTAATGCATTTCAGTGACGTTATAGAAAAATTGATCTTTCAATAGACTTTGATCAGGAAAAACTTCAACATAAATATCAAATATTATTCAAACAAATATTTATATATTTAGCTATTTATTTTTCTAGTAAAAATACCCAGAAAAAATATTTTGCAATGGATAAGTACATTTACATGTAGTCCATAATTCCTACACATTTAAAAGAAATATGGATTCTTTATTGAAGGCGAATTCAACTGCCACATATACATATTCAAGATTTTAAGGTAGGGTTAATTGAAATGATCTCAAAATTTTGAAACAGAAACAATTATTTTTTTGATTGACTGTTAAATGCCGTGGTAAAGTTCGTTAACCAGCCAAATCGTACAGGCTGTTCCATAAAATATGGCCATTCAAATTGTTTGTTCCTCAATCTCAGTCGAAACCAATCGAATTGAAATTTTGCGGCCAAATGCAAAATGGCCATAGATTTGACAGAGCCATATAAAATTCAACTGGATTATTTAAAAGAAGATCTTTATTTTTCCATAACAAAATGACCGATTCGAGCTAAATTTATTTCATGAACAAAGTTTAATATAGTGAATAGTGAATGTTCATGCGAAAATCGCATCATCAGAACAATAGAATTTACTTTTCTGAAAAACTTTATAGGTTTTCACTCCCAGCCTCTGAAACACAAACAATTAAAAAAATTTCAATTAAGATAAAGTGCTCCTGCGCGGATATTTGCTCTTATTTGTCAGGAGCAAATGGGTCTTGAAAAATTGTTGCCTAACAGTAAAACTGAAAAAGGTCAAAAGGAATTAATGAAATTTCTTCAAAACCAATTTGCTCCTGACAAATAAGTGCAAAGATTCTCGCAGGAGCTCTTCATCTTAATTGAAATTTTTTTAATTATTTCTTATCTCTGTCTCAGAGACTAGGAGTGAAAACCTATAAAGTTTTTCAAAAATGCAGAATCCTCCCAGAATATATTTCAATCGATATCTAGAATTTACTTTTAAATATTGATTTTTTTACATAGGTACTTCATCTTTTGAATAATTCCCAAAATATAATTTCGATCGTGCTGAGATTTTGCATTCATATACTCAGCATGAATCCCGAATACTATATAGAATTTTGAGGTTATAGCATTATTGCTTCACCAATAACGAGCGATCAGAAGCACCTTCTCAGGACTTTTCTTAAGTTTTTAGGATGAAAACTTACACGTCAAGCGTATTATTTCAATGGTTGATCAACCACGATTGATAGGCGTTCTCAAATGTAGGAATCATTGATACCAGGTGAAGAAATTGCCTATGATTAGTATTCGAAAACGGAAAATACGAATGTTTAGGCACACGAACATCGAATTAAAACGCAACAACGTATTCAATAAGAACAATCAACTATGCCCAAAGCCAAAGGTCTGTCTAGCATGCAAGTCATGCTCTATTTCTTCCGATGTGGGTTGGTTCTCCTGTTCTTCATAAATTACCCTAACTGACAACCCAACAGAGCGAAAAAATTTTTTGATCAATCAGTTTCAGATTACAAAACTGATAAGTTCCCGAGTCTTGGTTCTGTAAAATGAATTTCGACGAATATTCCATCTGGAAATAATTGAATTTGGAGCTTTCGCAAGATCTGCACTGAACAAAAGGGTATCAATATATCACACAAATATTCTAAAAGTTAAAATGATTTCAACTCAATATGATGATTCCTCAGAAATGTTTTGCCAACGTCGAGAAGATAGTCATACTTTTTGCGTAGAATTTCTACACTTGATATACCTACTATTTTAAAGGGTTTTCCAATAAAAGGTGCTATTTTGAATAGCCTGCTACTTCGGTAGATGTCACGTTTGAAGTTGTCATTTTGTAACATTTGACAAGTAGAAACTACGCCATTAATAAAAACGATACACGCTTCAAGAACGCATTGAAATTATCAAAATTCAATATAAAAATGGTGAAAATTTGGCAGAGACGGTTCGTAAAACTCGAATATTTTTGGCTCGTCTTGAAGTACCTTGTCGGACAGCAATAAAGAAATTGGTGTAAAAATTCAAGCTGTTGGGAAAAGTTAGTGATGTGAAGAATAAAACTCGTGCACGTCTCTCAATAATAACCGAGAATATTGCTTCTGTAACCGAAAGTATTGAAGAAAACCCCGGTTTATTCATTTCCCGTCGTTCTTTGGAATTTGGCATTCCACAAACGTCATTACATCGTATTTTGCATGAAGATTTGAGCTTTAAAGCTTATAAAAGAACTCAAGCTGGCCGATCATCAACAACGTCCTGCCATTGCTGATTGGGTCGTTGAAATGCATGAAAATGATCCGGAATCACAATTGGCCACCGAGATCTTGTGATTTAACACCTTGCGACTTCTTCCTTCCGGGCCAGGTGAAAGAGAAGATCTACGCCAATAGCCCAGCGTTCATCAAAATTATATGGTCTTGTGAGCGTGGTCGTGGTGGTCATTTGCCTGATGTTATTTTCCACTATTAACGGCATAAATTCTTCCTTATAATGAAATAAACATCCGATCATTTATATTGAAAAATGGCATTTTTCTTTGAATATCAAAATAACACATCTTATTTGAATACCCTTTACTATGGTTTCATTCACAACTAAAGTCCATGAAATGTATCCCATCAGAGTGGAAAAATTCTTTCTATTGATAAATGACTACAAAGTTTCCCATCATCAAATAATAAATTATATAAATACAATCTCGTAGTGATTTTATACCTGATTAATCAAACTGATCCATTATAACACATAAAAAATTCCATTGACTTTAGTCATACTCATTAATTTATTCTGCTCGCATGATGAATTGGAAATGTCCAAATCTCATTGAGCATTCTGCAGTAATCAAGTGCAAATTAATGCAGATTCAATGCATTTTTTTAATATAATGTATAAATTACTTTCATTTTCATTGACAGAAGCAATGAGCAAAGTGTCATTATAACTATATTAACGTACTTTACAATGTACAAAGACCTCGATGGTCAACAAAGTGTTTGACCTATAATTATTATACGACACCTAGTAGTTATTCATAATACTGATTAATGTTGAACAGCATATTTGTAGAATGACTAATTTTTCTTGATGTCAACTCAACGAATTCAAGTTGTTCTTCATTATAATAATTCAGACTAAAAAGTTCTTAGAGACTTCTGACTTTTATGATGTTTTTTACAATGGAAATTGATTAGTTTGTTGTCGTAGCCTGTTCGATGAATTCAATCAATCGAAATTTCACCTAAATATCGAATTTTGATCAATTACTAAGCATATTTCAGGTTTACTAATAATTCTATGGAAATTATTTATTTAATTATTTTTTCCGCCGGCCTCGAAATAAAAAGTGTGTTAGAAATTGAGCATTAATGACCTATTTTAATGCTCAATTTTTTAGCTATTTTAATGTGCAATCCTCATGGCAACCGTTCACAAAGTATGCACTACGAGAAATGTCAAAACTCCAACTGGAACATAGATACACAGAAATTTTATTATGTCAAACGTAAGTCTCGAGCAAAACGAGAATGTATTTCAATCAATAATTCATACACAATTCATATTGAGATCGTCGGAAAAATCTTGTAATCAACTCGGTAATTAATCGAGCGACTAATGGTCTCTATGGTAACTATTAACGCGTTCGCTCCGCTCGCGCATTAAAATATTTCGACCATTAGTCGCAGTCTTTGATAATCTAGTTGATTGAATAACTATTTCCACTATGTAGTATTATATTTCGACTAAAAATAATAGATGAACCACGATCAGACTAACTTTGGAATTCTTAACCAATTCCTAATCTAAAAAGCCAGAATATTTTTTGCACAAGTCTTTGTATATTCATTGAACAGTTGAAAAAAAATTTCTACCTGACCGGATTTCTAATTTTGAAAATATATTTTCTTGATAATTCCTAATCATCACATTTACAGCACCGGATATATTAATGAAAATAAATCTTTTGATAGAGCATACATTGTACTAAAAAATCGAATTCAGCTATAATGATGATTAAAAAACTTTTAACTGAATGGAATTTTCCATTCCGAATGAATTGGATCGAAACGCCATCAGATTCATACATATATTATATCTACCTGTCAATTAGAAGCCGTCCAAAAATGAAATGGTGTAGAAAAGAGTGAAAATACGACAGATGGCCAATGAAAGTCCATTATTTGGACAACTGAAATCGAATTTCTTTCATTGGGAGTTAACCGTATCATCTGCACCATGAACGAGGTTGATAATAGCCTCGAGCTATTGACGAATAAAAGTGAATTTTTCATTTGTGACTGCAAACAGAATTGTATTTCAATAATTTAACAGGGCCTTAGAATTCAAGTCATGTCCTCTAGCTACAGAACTAAAATTGAAGAAAATCCTGTTCATATTAGGAAAACTATCATTCAAATTTTAATATTCTGAGAGCTCGTAATTGTTTCAATTTCATCTGTCTATGAATTAAACTTTCTTTCTCAAATCTTCAATCAACCATAAAAATTTGATTTGAAGATTAGAAGAAAACAATGCAATATCAATATTTCTACTATTCCAATAAAATTAACAAGATTTCATGGGAATCAACTCCATAAATCAAATTTGGATTTAATATAAATCTATTCGAAGGACCTTTCTTTTAAGTAATAACATAATAAAATTCACTTTTATGAGATAATTAAATTGACTTCAGTTACATAATGGTTAAGTACTTACACTCAAACCAAAGAAAAAGCATAGTGTTCGAATTCTCATATATAGAACACCCAACTCTTATTCAAATAAGAACGTAAACAAAAAACTGAAAAATGTATCAGCTATCCGATAGTATAGTCGTAACAGTTCAATGGAACGATTGTTCCAAAATTACCTAATAAACATATTACCGATCAGATAAAATTGAATTGAATCATTCTGAACCAAATCAGATACCAGAGAGTCCCTTTCTATTATACTTTCAACAGAAGGAGGCGATCACGATTTAAAAAATTTCGTTGATGAAATTACATTTTTCGTATTGATGGAAAATAACACCGATGAAAGGATTCAATTGGTTACTTTCGCCTCAGGATTAAAACACGTAGAATTTATCATGAAATATTCATTCTTCTATTAAATGAAACATTTTATTGATATGTAAGTGGGATCTATATCTACAGGATGTTTCTCCATTGATGCGAAAGATTCCTCAGATCGTTTTATGAAAAAAGTTCTTATATACATTTATAGGAACTCTGGAAATGCATTTTTTACTGAAATACTGACTGAAAAAGTAGTTCACTACCGAGATATTTCCAACTAACAATGATTTTCGAATTATTTGTTCAGTTTTAACTAAAATCTAATGTGCCTTTTTTTCGTTGCTGCGCCGTTTAACAAATTGAATATCTTAACGAAGCGTCTCTACTACATAATGTCTTAAAGTAAAGGAAAATACGCATTTAGAATGTTAATATGTATCATTTTCTTACATGAAAACAGCGGTCTGCACGAAAAGATGGCAAGAAAATTTTTTCGTCAAAAATTGAACGAAGAATTCAAAAATAATTTTTACTTCAAAATATCTCAGTGGCTTACCACTTTTTTCAGTCAAATTTTAAGTAAAACTTAAACACCCTTTATCTTAAAAAAAAATAATTTCCGGAACTATATTTATAGGAACTTTTTTGCATGAAATTATCTGAGGAATCACCCCTCAAATCTTCTCCATCAATTCAAAGACACCCTGTATATAAGGAAATGGTGTGATGTATTATATTGGTTCATCAATAAAATTAACATAAAGTTTTCGATATAATCATTTCTTTTGACGCGTTGAATGATAACATTTCGAATAGGAAAGTTCGGATGACAGTGTAGACCAAATTTTCGTTTTAGCATCTAGAAATTTATAATTTTCCAGGATTTTCATCACTTGGAATTTTTTTTATATAAAACAACAACAAAATTTTTCCCCAATCGAAATATTTTCATCGTTTTCGACCATTCTGTATAATTTGTTGTTATTGTGAACATAAAAACTAACCTCTTTCATTAAACCGAAAACTTCTATTCATTTCCCTGATTCCCGATTGTCTTGCATTAATATCAATTTTCATGGAAAGCTACTTTCACTTCCAAGAATCAATTGAAGTCAACAAGTAAGACACTTGTTAGCTTTAGGATCAATTTGATTGGTAACCAATTGAAATCTTCTATGAATTTGTGTCAACTGTGATAGGAAATGACTGCCTTGAGCCACGGTAAGTAAGACACAAATTAAACCGGCCAATCTAACTGCTTATCTCTGCAATAATCCGCCCATTAATGAATATCAGATACGCGGGTGTCCATTTTTCCAAAACTTAACACCTTCGAAATGTCGAAACCCAGTGAAGCATTCAGCCTAGCATAACTCGAATTAATTTTCGCATAGATACCTACAAATTACGTTTGAGGTTGCGCCATTATCGGCTACATTTGTTGTAATATCAATTAAAATTCTTTGTTCTCCTAATTATACAGCAATGAATATATTGAGTCCAAAACTGGTCTATTATAACTCAATATAAGCACGAATGTTTCGTAAAAGGACTATACATCTTCAGAACATTTCGTCGAATTATAGAGCATTGTGCGTAATAAGGTTAATGTGTTTTTGAAGGTTTTTCTCTTACTCTAGATGTTACTCAAAAATTGGATCTCACGGTTATTGCTTTCAAATAAAAATTTTAAGAAATTAGAGCAAGAACTCACTGGATTCTTAGAATTTTTCTATTCCTATGTTATTTGGGCTATTTCCATATTTTTCTCCTCTACTCTTCAATGTTTCAGCCCACATTGCCTAGCCGTCGTCAGGACTTCCAAGAAAGATACTTCCGTTACTTTTCATAAATATTTGTCACATTTGACAGTTCTCGAAAATCTATCATCAATTACTCCAAACTATTGATCTTTTAATGGAGAAAGAACATCAAAAATGATAAGTCAAGGCTCATACAACATCCTTTGAAGAAAAGAGATTAAATGATTAAATGGTGTGAAGCTTCCATAAAATCGAAAGTAGAAAAGAGTCAACCATCTGTAGATCTCAAAAACATACGGACGCCAAATAAAAGATCGAGTTTAAAAAAGATAGAATGATATTTAATTGTCAGTAATGATTGTTTTTCGAGAACTGTCACAATTGTCAAATATATTCAAAAAGTAACGAAAGTTGCCTTTTTGAAAGTTTCAAGTCTGTTTATTGACGACAGCTGTTGAATGCTGGCCCAAACGTTGGGCACAGTAGTGGCAAAAATTATAGAAATATGTTAAAAATCATTCCGAAGGCTTTTTCATCATCAAAAATTTCTTTTAAACAAATGAAGTCGAGTCAAACAGGAGTCAAAAGTGATGCTAACTAAGATATGAAATTTCGACTTTTTAGAAGACAAGAATTGATGGTGTGCAAATTATTAGACTGTCAAAATTCAATTGCTTTCATCTGAGAAGATGGAAATAAAAGTTCAATTTCGTGAAGAAAATGAACACGGTTTTCCTAAGTAAATCAAGGAATCTATCGATTGAAAAATTTCTACAAATCAATACAAATTTTCTGTATTTATGTGATATTCTCTTGAAGAAATAACTATTCACATTTCATATCAGCTTTCATCAGTTCGAGAAATATAAATGAGACCATTTTTGTTACTCTCTGATAACATAAATATATCACGAAGCTCACTTTCGTTATAGACTAAAAAAATGCGCTGTGGTCGTCCAGCATCTGTCACTGTACGCTAAGAACGTGAATTTCAACCAGTTCTGAAAGAATGTGGAATCCAGACAGAATGAATTTCACTAATAGAGGCAAGCGAAGAAGATGTTTTGATATCCAACCAGTATTTGAATTTATTGATTTGTCCTTGCCCAACTCTGTAGGTCGAGTTTGTTTTTCATCTGCAGGCATGGCAAAAATATTACCTACATTTAAATTTTGTTTTCTATTGCATGCGATTGGCACGTATACAGAATTTAAATATGTCAGAAAAAATTCAGTGGACTATTTTTTTTACCCTCATTTTTTCTGAACTATTTGATGTTTTTTTCGCACTTTTTGGTTATTGAAAACAAAAATAGAATAGTTAAAAACTAATAACGTCAATTGAAACTGGAGATTTTTTCATTTTTCTGCTGATTTATTTTCTGATAGCACACATACCATGTAACCGATTGTGCGACGTGACACCGTATTAAACTCGTGTATAGATTAACCATTGGCATATTTTGTAAATAGATGTATTATTCTTAGAGAAGATTATGGGAATTTTTTTACTGTCTTCCTCGGAATGTTTTTAGAGTATTCATTATTTTTATTTGACTTATCAGATTTTCTAGAAATATTTGGTAGCCTAACCATTTAATAATTCACAACTATCTCATTCTGAACGCAGTTTTGATCAAATAATTGAATGTTACTCTAGAGATTTTAAAATCTGCTCTCCATTTTTTTAATGTAGAGTATTCGAAGCAAGTACAATTTTCATCTGAAGAAAAATACAAACTCTTTCAGTACCTTTTCTGCACTTTCTCTCTCGTTTCATATTTTTCAAAGTGAAGAATTTTTTACTGAAAAAGTATTTCAGTATCTTATAAAATTTGCGGAATATTTCTTGTATGAGCAAGTATACATGGAATAACGGTTCAAACGATCCGAAATTATTTTCATTGTGTCTTATATGTAATTTATCACCAGAAAATAAATACGAATGGATTTGTTTCACTTTCAATTCCGCTAGGTAGGAAAATGTTTTAACATGGGATAATCAATAATACAAGTAATTTAGGTACAGATGATTACAGTGAAAGTGAAACAGAGCCATGTGCAATATAATTAAATTCGTATATCATGCATCGGTACTTCCCTCTACATATGAATGTACATTGTACAGGCTGGATTTGAATGTGGAAAACAATGTTATTCCACATTGCAAGGAGAGTTCGCAATTGATTGGTTTATCCTTCAAATGAAGACAATAAATAGGGCACATTCAGTTTTTTCATGAATTATTGAATTTTAAATGGAAGCTTAGTAGCTCAAAATCAACATTAAGTGGATTTTTTCGGATGCAATTTGAAATAATGTGAAAATTAGTGTGAACACTGGAATTCTGTGAATATAAAAAAATATCCACCATTTCAGTGAAATGTTTCAACTGTTATTGTACAAAATTTGTTTGTTTTTCATCATTACTCCGAAAATGAATTCGATGTACGAGAAATTTTGTGAAGCCATCTGAAAAAAATGGAAAAGCATGGAGCAGGTGCTTTTGAGAGCTCGTACATTGATGGAGCAATGAGGCTATTACTTCAAAATTTTGTATTGTACTTCAGATTGATAACAAATATATGAATGCAAAATCTCAGCACTATCAGAATAATATTCTGAAACTGAATTATGTAAAAGTTGAAAAAAAATAATATGGGGTTCTGATGATAGGATCTCCTTGAAATCTTGCATGAACATTCAGTATAACAATTTTAATTCACAAAAAAACAAGAACAATTTCCTTCGAATCAAACATCTTGTTATGGAAATATAAAAATTCTTCTATTCGATATTTCAATTGATTTTTCTATAGTTCGGATGATGCGATCATTTTGAAATTTTGCATGAACAGTGTATTAATCTTCATTCGCGAAATAAAATTCACTCAAATCAGATATCTTGTCATGGAAATATAAAGATTCATTTTTTTTATATTCTTATTGGATATTCTATAGTTCTGTTTTAACTATGATCAAAATGTTCGCATGCGGCTTATTATGAGCATCCTGCATGTGGTCCCAAAACTTAATTTCGATTGGTTTTGTTTTGTCTGAGAAATTGAGGAAAAAATTTTTTGTTCCATATTTTATGGAAGATCTTGTACGATTTGGTTGGTTAAAGAAACTTAACCGCGACATTTGAGAACCGAACTCATCCTGAAAATTTCAGGCCTCTAGGATAATCCCTCATGGGCAGAATTGAATTTGACCACGGATGAGTCATCAGCGAGTCAAAACTTACCGTTTGAGACCATTTTCGGCTTGAAATTCGAAATTTACAGACATTTGCACGAAACGATATTGAACTCGTTCAAATAGAACGAGCGCTCAGAAAGAACGTACCTATTATAAAAAGAGTTAAAGATTCAATTCTGCATGTTCATTCCATCTTCAACATTTTTCAATCAGCACAAAATCATATAAAAAGTACATATAATTAAATTATTCCATTGAAGGCTACTAATCACAGAAATTGCTCGCTTCTTTTTTCCATAATTTCCAAGAATAAATATGTATTGAGACAAGGTTGAATACTGACGTCTATTGAGGATATCATAATCACATGATCGTCAATACGATAGCAATCAATTAAACTTCATTAGACAAATCCGAAGAGCTACAGGATACACGCATGGCGCATCCCACTCATTTCAAGAAATTCCAATGGTTATGTAAATAAAAATATTTGAATACATTGAAATTCATATTCATAACATTGAATGCTTCTTCGTTATGCTTAAGTATTCTTTGTCAATGAAAATGAGAGTGGTCGAATAAACTTGACCTGCTAAACGATGAACAGAAATTGTTACACAACAGAACCCGTTAAAAAAATTCAAATTTCACAGAAGCTGAATTTTTCTTATTTTTACTAAGAGAAATGTGTATCCTACACTCAGCATATTTAAGATAAAAATCATTTAAAGATGTTGCAATACGAATCAAATTTATCTGTTGATTCATTTGGGTGAACCAAATTTTTTCTTTGTTTCCCTAAGAATTTTCCAAACTGCTTTGTTATTTTTCTGAATTCAAGAGAGAATATGTCATAAAGAATTTCGGATGATTATCACTAAAAAATAATACATTGAAAATAAAAAAAAACACTTTATGTTCAGATTTCGAATTACCCATGATATAATAATATGAAAATGATGAATGATAAAAATGCTAGTAGAAAAATTTCCTTCATACCTAATCATCGAATCATTTTTGAAATAAAGCAAAAGAATACAGTATTTTAGAATATACATTGTCCCTTAAGAATTCTATTTTTGAGTTTTCAAGCAAATAAATAGAGGACGAAAATATTGAAAGAAATCAAAAAATGTAACACGAGAAAAAAAATGAAAACATAATACAGAAATTTACTCGCATACTCACAACATCGATAAGAATTCGGCAAGAAATTTGAGAAAGTGATTGAGGCTGCCACAAGAAAATTTTCAAATTGCAAAATCGATCAAAATCAAATAATATGCAAGACATATCTGAATAATACCGGAAAATGTGAGAATAAAATAGTGATGAGTGTTTTATATTTATAGGATAAAAATTTGTTTTTTTTATCGAAATTCTATCCCTGAAAAGCTACACTCTTCCAAATATTAACGAAACAATTGTTCTCCTTTTTACTTTCCTTGTATATCGTACTGAAAACTCGAAACATTATTTATACTATTTATCCATAAAACTATACATTTCCGAATCATTGCAACCCTGATAAATAAGAAAGGATCGTCAACCCATAAGATATTTCTTGTCCCAATTTTTTTTAATGATAATTTTTCTTAACAAAATATTGCTGAAAGGCCTGATTCATTAACTTACTATTTTATTTCTAAGTTTTATTCAAAAATTCAGCAAAAAATGCAACGCATTTTCGAAATGATGATCTAACTTAAAAAGTTCCATTGACATAAATAATTAACAAGTTTAGTTAGTATCTCAACTCAATATACAGAAAAATTAAAAAAACAATTTTTCGTTATTCTTTGGAGGGTTGTGAATTTTCCAGGGAGAATTTTTTCAATTAAATTTTCATCACGAAATTCCCTCTAACATTTTTACTTGCCATAACACTTTCCTCAATTCAAAAAGTGCATGGTTTTTGGAGCAAAAATGAAAGTTGATTTGACATCTCAGATAAATTCACCACAGTTTTTTACTTTCATCATTCAATTAAAGTTCCTATTGTTAATTTAATTTAATACAATAAGTACTCGATTTTAATTATTTGCCTTGCTTTACAGTACCGAAGCTCTAAAATGAAATTGAATCATAACTCACAAATCACATAATCATCAAATTAATCTAACCAGAGAAGAACTATCGGTTTCAGAATCAACTGGTCACGCTACGAATAAATAGTAGAAATCCAGTTAGAGTGAAAATCCTCGAGTGAAAAATGAAGATATAAACAAACGGTGAAAACTTATACACTAACCCAGTTATGCTATTCAGTAATTTAATTGATTTATTGCAGTAATATAAGAACGATTGTCTACAAAAGACGTACAGAGCGAATAATTGACAATTTTTTGAACTAACTGACGGTAAAGTAAACTAATAGGATTTCCGTAATTTACTGAGAAGAATAAATGATGATTGAGTGTCATCTTTGTTAGTTCAATCATCGGATTTATACATGCCTTCCGTCAATATAGTATTAAGTGAGTTTTGGAAGCAGAAATATATATTTTTTTATTTAACCAATAAGTTCCATGAAAATTTTAATATAACTCTGAACAAACAATAGTATATTATGCAACGAGCGAATAATGTAACTATTATTCACGAGGTGAAGTTTAGGCTACTAGACGTAGGCAAGTGGTCCAAGTCACCGTGTGAATAACAGCCTTTATACACAAGTAGCATACTATACTACATCTACGACTCCTGAATATATTTCTTGAAGATTTAAACATTTGGCGACGGCGACAAGACCTTTCTATTAAAAGTGTGCAAAAAGTCAACTTGACACATGAGAAATTTTTGAAGTCATTGCATATTTTGTAAAAAAATTGCTTGAATTGATATAATAAAAGTAGATATGACTCTCGATTGACAAGGTATATCCATATTTGTTAGTTGGAGTACTGGAATACTGAAGAAATATCAATTCAAAGAATTTAATATTTGAGCTGAATATATGAAGCATCTGACAGTAGTAAATAATAACTCATTATTTACTAGTGATTAATGGGTATTATTATGGCCGAGCAAACAGTCGTATAATGGGTGGATTATACAATAGCCGTGGATGAAAATTTTGATATAACTCTGAACAAACAAAATATTTCAATTTGACTAACTCACGATAAAATAAATTTATGGGATATCAGTAATTTACTATGATAAATTGTGAAGAGTTGAGTGTCATCTGTTTTGTGTCAATCATAGAGTTTTTGGATAATTTTTGTAAATATGGTTTCAGTGAGTTTTGAAATGTGAAATAATATTTTTTGATTGAATTTAAAGGATTGCTTCCATAGAAATGTTTATGTTTATAACTCTGAACAAACCAATTCTTTCAGATATCGATTGAAATATATTCTGGGAGGATTCTGCATTTATGAAAAACTTTATAGGTTTTCACTCCCAGTCTCTGAAACAAAAATAATTAGGAAAAATTCAATTAAGTTAAAGTGATCCTGCGAAAATCTTTGCACTTATTTGTCAGGAGCGAATTAGTCTTGAAAAAATTGTGGCCTAATTGTAAAACTGAAAAAGGAAATATATGAAAAAGACGATGTAACGTTTCGGTGTCTATACCAGATACCTTCTTCAGACAAACCTGTAAAATCTTCAGAATTGTGGGTTTTCTCATTTGCACTCTAATTCACAAATAAATGCAAAAATTTTCGCAGGAGCACTTTATCTTAATTAAAATTTAATTATTTCTGTTTCAGAGACTGGGAGTGAAAGCCTATTAAGTTTTACAGAAAAAAAACAAATTCTTCTCAATATTCTTTCAATAAAAGAAATTAATGAAAATTAAACGTTGTCAAACTTTAGGGATGAGAAAAATCATCAGTGATATCACCGTATAAACTTTTTATCAGTGCAGGCGATAAATTTCCCAGAGGTTTTCACTTCTCACATAACACTGTTCAAGTAACACGCAGATGGTTTTCACTCTTCACTATTTACCACCAAAACACAGGTAGTGGACACTTACAGCTTTCATGTTGAAATAGGGGTTGTTTTCTACGAAGAAAAATCTCGAATCGAGTGTGCTGCTGTCACCGGGGGTGAATCCACGAATGGAACTGTCACTGACACTGAATGGGTTGAAATGGATAAGGGGGCAGTGATCGCTCTTTAGTTATATATCGAAATGCAGCCTCGAAGAGCGAGGCCAACGTGCGGAAGAACGCGATCGGATTGAGCAGACGGCGAAGGTCCCCACGTGGTTCACTAGGTGCTGCTGCTGGTTGGGAAGCGTCTTCGACGGATGAATGCGGATCGTGCTGAGGTATGCGAAGAAGACACTGTTTTCCTGATTCCGCCCAAATGGGTTTTCCGGGAATTTTCGTATTCGATATTTTTTCAGGAATGAGAATACTTTTTTTCGAATCAGGACACATATACAAATTGAAAGAACTAGTTACTCGAATTACTCGAAGAATTCGAGAAAAGCCCTGAACAGGAGGTTTTGAGCGTTCGTTATTTGATGGAGCAATAAGACTAATTACCCCAAAAATTTTTATGCGATTTGAGATTATCAATAAATATTTAAATGCAAAATCTCAGCACAATCGGAATTACAGTGGAACTTCTTTATAACGAACGTCTATATAACGAATTTCTCTGTATAACAAATTTCGTACGAGACTTTGCACCTTGAATCCAAATTTCATGTTAAAAACACCCTCTAAAAAGAAGTTAATTCTCTCTATAAAAATATTCAAAGAACTCTTTGAATGGGTATTGGTAAGAAGCTATAAGGGTGGGTTTTTTTCCGAAATGTTTCCTTCTGAAACAGTTTTGAATACACGCCTGGCTGTTTGGTTTTAATCTCACCATTACTCTCTGTAAAAAGTTGTGCGAAACTGTCCAAAAGCAAGTACTTAAGTTTGAAGAATGAACTTATAGGGAAGTTCCACTGTAGTTTTTTTCGAAACAATAGCTGTACATTTTCAAAAAGCTTACGAAACAGACAAGTTTTTCTTCACATTTGAACGACAGGTTCATAATACAGTTGAACTTCCCTATAACGAAAGCGCTAAATCCGCAAAAAAATTTCGTTTTAAAGAAATTTCGTTATACAGAAAAATTGTTTCTATGGTCGGCAATGTTACGGTCGACTCCACTGATAAGTTAATCATTCAAACTTAAGCACTTCTTTTTAGACATTTTTGCAATTTTGCACAACTTTCACAATTGCGTAATGGTTAGACTGAAATAAACAACCAGGGGTGTATTCAAAACTGTTTCAGAAGGATATCTCCGCCCGCCGCAATAATTCAGTTTAAGGTCGGGATTTATTACACACGTCCGGAAAATTTTCGGAAAAAATCCACTTTTATACCTTCCTACCAATATCCATTCAAAGAGTGATGTTCTTTGAATATTTCGTTATAGAGAGAATTTATTTAGTTATAGAGGGTGTTTTTATCATGGAATTTAGATTCGAGGTGCAATGTCTTGTACAAAATTTGTTATACAGAGAAATTCGTTTTACAGACGTTCGTTATAGCGAAGTTCCCCTGTACTTTTTTAGAGTAATTCTCAATTCTTACATCGAGACTTTATGAGAAAAACAGGTGCAGCTATTATGACCCTGTATATCTAGGGTTATAAGAATTTTTAGTGATTCCTTCTTCCCAAGAAATCAGGACCATATCCTTAGCTTTGAAAATAATTCCGAAAAAAAAATTTCGAGATATTCCACACATTTTCATATGCTTTTTGCGTTTTCAAAAAATTTTATCGTTTCACATTGAAAAAACGGACAATCGACTGTTTTTTAAAGAACTAAAATTTTTGGAGAATAGTTTTTTTCGTAGCAAAGCTAAGTGGTACGTTTTCATTCTGATATACTGTAAGCATAGGTTTTTGCCTCCTGAAAAGTGAGTCGTCCGGACTTGTTTTACGTTCAAGCGTTTTATAATAGGGAGGGTTCGAGGGAAGGTTTATATCAAGATATGCAAAATAATTCAGGGGATGATTCCTTGTCTTCCATATAAACTTTTTTAGCACCCCTGCTCAGTTCCAAATATGGCGCCCAAGAAACGGTTTAGATTTTTCCAAAAAACTGATATTAATGAATTAACTATACCTCTATGCACTTAACTGAAAATCAAATTCAAATATCATCTGAAGATAGTGATAACTAGTAAATATTTTTAAGATAATATATCAAAAGTATATTGGTGGATTTTTTTTTACATTCCAAAAAATATCGTGAATCCATGAACTTTATAATTATATTATTTTCAATAATGAATATAAAAATATTAAGGATTCCATGTTTTGAAATGAATTAATTGTTTAACTGTCATCAAACAAACATTCTCATGCCTTTATTCATAATTATTTGTAATCTCCTGTATACAATCGACGTGAACAAGAGATATTTCATATTCACGTCCATTCTATTGCCTATCCTATGAATTCCTCGACTCCTTGGTTCATTTTTTTCTAGTATTTGCTTTGTAACTTTAGGTTTATCAAGTATCACTTTATAATTTTTTACTTTACCCTTACCAGTTAACTTCCAATGAAAACTCTTTTCTGAAAGTCTAGATTCATATAAATCAATTTTCAGACAGCCGATTTTTTTCAATTTTTATTGGAAACAACACAAAAATCGAAACAATTTTATAATAACAGCACTAGAAAATCAAAGGTGAATTTATAGATTTCTAAAAAAAATGATCTCGAATATCCCAACACCATTTCGACTTATTCCTTTCTTAATTTGATATTAGACTCAAATTTTCCACCGTTTTAGTTTGATCTTCTTAATAACTCCATCATATCATATTTTTCGAGACTGAAACATTTTATTTAAAGGTTATTCCACATCTTACGAAATATTACACAAGAATTCAACATCTTGCTGACAAAAATCATCCATAATCTTTGCTTGCTAAGACATTCTTCAAAAAAATTTGAATAAAGATGAGTGACACATCAACAACCTCCACTGCTTATCCCAGAAATCACAAATCATTACACAGTATTCAATCTTCAACGAACTAAAAGAGTCTCTTTATAAATCAGCTAAATATTTGAAAATTTCTGCAATGAAAATTATGAAATTCAAATTAGTTCATTTATTCATTGGCAAAATTTATTTTGATTCGAAATAAGTATAACACTATATTATGTAGAAATGTTTACTCCATTTTGCATTATTACAAATCGAACAATCAAATGGGATTTTTTCAAAACCCCATTGAATCAAGTTTGGTTGTTGAAAAATTCTAACAAAATTTTCTGTTGAAATCTGTGTCATAATATTGGAAACGTATGTACGTGTTAGATGAGGTCAAGTTGAAACTATGTTAAATTTTAGAAGCATTTCTTTGATTTTTATTCAAAACTATGCAATCACCTTTCTTTCGAGAAAAAATTTTCATACAAATTTTCAAACTGAAAATACCTATATCTATATCAGGAAAATATTAAATTAATTAAAGAAAATACAATCGAAAAAACTCCTCAGAGACATTCCGATCAAGAACGCGATCAAACTGGAGGTTAAAGTCGGATAAAGTCCAATATTATACAAGAATTATTGTTCTAAAGATGAACTCAAACCACAAATCATCGAAAATCGATATTTCTGGTGCATTTGGTAAGTAAGTCAATGTTAAGGCGATTACACAACTGTGAAAGAGATATTGATGATTATTCATTTGGCCAAATGATAATCTTTTTATCATCGAACGTGGTTTCACGGTTATGATTTTCTATGCATTATTTATTTTTATAAGGTACAATTAGTGAAACAATTAAATAATCCAATTTGATCCGTTGAACAATCAGAAGAACCATCTCAAGGATAGGAAACAATGATTATTCACAGAAATATATTGATTGATTTGTTACTTTTTTCTATTTATACAAAGTCAGAATTGATTTTTCAAAAAATGGGTTGCAACAGATTAAACAAATAACGAGAGAATCGTGCAAAAAAATGTATTTAGTAAAGTATTCTCGTGCTCGTTTATATTCACAACGGGCTGAGTCTCTAAAAAAAGGTTGAAATTGTGTCATTGTGAAACAGAAATTTGAACACTCATTCTGTACTTTAGTTTAGTTTGAAACAGGTTACAGTTCACTGCGACCTTGAGGTCTATTGTGCCCTCTTACAGAGCTGTTCGGACCAGTTCCAAAGATCTGATATAATCCAATATCTGTGAAGGCTTCAAAGAGGCTGTTTCATCACTCTTACAAGTTTCTCGCCCAAGGCATTTTCTCCTTAGGCTGGCAATGCCAAAGCATTCCGTAACTAGGTGAAGGGGGTTTCTTCCTCCTCCCCACAGAACCTACACTCTTCGGTGTCCGACAATCCCATCCTCAACAGGTGCCTCCTGAGGCGACAGTGTCCTGTAAGAAAGCCAGTGAGGAGGTGTAATTGTTTCTTAGTAAGATCCAGATATCTTTTTTTTAAAGTTCCGAAAGAACTTAGTGGAATGATTGATTCCTGGGAGATTCCGCCAGAGTTTTTTCCTCTCGGCTTCCTTCTTCTCCAGAAACTCCTTTTTATAGGTACATTTACCTATACCACAGAAGGGTTCTGGGCCAATGAGTGAGGTTCGTGCACCCTCTTTGGCAAGTGTATTGGCCTCTTCGTTTCCTTTGATTCCCGAGTGGCCAGAAACCCAGATTAAAAAGACCCTATTTTTCTTGCCTACCTCATTTAGTTTGTTCCGGCACTCCCAGGACATTTTTGAGTCTGGGACTTTGTTACTTATAATTAAATATATCTTTTATTTTTCTGAACCATTTCAATTTTCTTTTAGTGATTCTTTAGTCATAGTGAAACACCATGACTGCACCAATATTCAGTTTTAGTCATCAATTATTTTCTTGATTTCAAATAGGAAAATTGGGTTTGGACACTTGTGAACAAACAGTTAATACAACATATTGAACTAACTGTTCAAAAAGTATAATTCTAAAAGATATCTACCTACTGGAAGTGCCTATTATTTCAAAATTCAAACCCAATTTGGTATTCTAATATGAAATTCATTACTTCCACACGATTGATCTATTGCGATTACCAAAAATTGATACATATCCAATTTTTTAAACGAGATAGACGGTTCCATTCGGGTTCCCAGAGCGCGTTTTGCAATTGTGCTTCGGACCGTATTATTAATTCTTCATTTCAAAATAGTAATTGGAATCCATTACTCCAAATATGTGTAATAAAATGAGGAGGACTTGAGAGATTGGAACAATAGGAGTCAATAAATACGATTAAAAAATTTATTCAAGGTTGCTATGCTCTCACGTTCAAATTTGAGACAGATTCATTTCGGTTCTATTCAGGATATTGAGGTATCTAATAAAGCTGACTCCTTTGTAAAAAGAGGTGCAAATCTTTTCACCCTCAAGATGGCCATCATCAACTATCTGTATTTAAAAGCTCCAGAAACAAAGCAACAATCGATGGAATGGCGACACTCTACATTCTGGTTCTACAAGACATAAGCAGTTTCGTGTCCAAAAATCTGCTGGAAAAGTTCTAGCTTCAGTTTTTTTGGGATTGCCATGGAGAAATCAGGATTGGCTTTTTGAATAATGGTGGAACAATAACTGGAGATTACTTTTCGACATTACTGACCACTCTACGGAAAAAAGTTTAAGTGAAAATAAGCGGAAAGCTATCCAAATGTGCTTTGTTTTTGCCGGACAACGCTCCAGCATACAAATCTCATGTTGCAATCAAAAAAATTCGCGATTATTGGTTAGAATTACTAGAACGCCACCCTTATTCACCAGATTTGGCTCCGTCCGACTATCATCTCTTTCCTCAACTGAAAAAATAGTTTGAAATGTCGTAAGGTAAAATCAATTTTTGATATCTTCGTTTGATTTTAAAATTTTTTAGACTCCTGTCGCTTTTTCGTATCTCTAACCGTTTTTGAGTAAAAAATTATTGAACGATTGTATGTTTATATTGAATTAGCTTAAGTTGAGTCTCAGATGACAAGATATGAAAATAAAAGCAAATTTTGGGCATACCTATCGAGTATTTCTATTAATTTTTTCATTTAGCGAATAACATATAATCGTCCAATAATTTTTTACTCGAAAATGGTTGAAGATACGAGAAAAGTTTCTAAATTGAACGAAAATCCTAAAAATGGATTTTACGCTGATCAGTGGCGTACCACAAGAAAGTTTGAGAGGGAAAAAGGAGACATGGCTCCAGAAAAGAAAACACCCTGCAGATTCTAGTTAAGATTCAGGACGTGCAATGATGGAGACTGTTGAAAATAGCATTCCAAATTTGGACTAAATATCCCAAAAACTGCAGAAGTTATGAAGAAAAATCAATTTTTTTGGAAATTTAAACTCCGTAACGAAGCTTTCGAGGATCCATGTTTATATGGACTTTATTTCTTGAAATATTGCGTAGATTCATCTCCTTAAGTCGTGACATACTATCATGTAACACCCTGTATACGCAGAAAGCAAAGCTGAGGATGAATGTTCATGGTCAAATGTTTCGAATAGTTCTTGAAGAAACCATCCTTCTAAAACTCCAAGCCTTTTTTATACCTAATTCTACATTTAAAATCTTCAACTCGATCTATTCAATATATTTTCGCACAAAATAACAATAGAACAACTTTTTTGTGGCACTTTCATACAATCCAATACATCAAAAATCGACTGGCAAGTTGAATATCCTAAAAACAATAGGTTTTTATTCCTAAATGTGTACACCCGAAAGTAAATTCATTCATCTATACAGGGTGGCCATTTGAAAACGAAACAGACGAGATTACAGACGAAATGAATTTTTTCGATAGAAATGCTCGGACAGGTCGATTTCTGTTTCGAGGGGGACAACTTAAGATGTAGGTTACGGACGCATAGCGCTTCAACCCTTGCTACTACAACCCTCACCCCCAATTTTTGAATAGGGAAGATGGGGTGAGTGATACCTCATTTGAAAGGTATTTTATACTGATTTCAGCACAGTAATTGTTTTTTCATTTTATGCATTAGTTCTCGAAATATTCTCAACTAAGTATTTGAAAATGAAGTGGTGTTTTCATGGCACTTGTAGTTTTTTTTTGTGAAAAATCGACATTTTGAGCTTCAAAACAACCATGTTCATCTAAATGTCGTTGATTGAAGAATTCTGCGGTTCTATTCGCACATTGATTGTTTGCAAAAAAAGTGAAATCATTTCCACCTGCTCTGCAATAGAATAAACCATGTCGAACAATGAATTAGAACACATACAAGTCTCGATTCAAAACTAAGAATAATTCACATGTCAAAGAACCAGTAAGCCAACTTGATGATCTGTTCGTAATAAATAAAAAATTATTGATTCTCATTTTTTTGAAAAGATATGAATTCAATAATCAACAAAATGAAAACATTATTGAAGCCAACTGAGAAAACACTTCATAATTAAGTCGGAAATCGTTTCACGAATTGGGACTGGAATATTTCTGTGGCATCATTAATGATTTGATTTTCTTACCTGGTAATCTGATTAGAGATATGTACGTATTTGGACTTTTTGGAGATTTCTATCGATCAAGTGTTACCGCATGTTATTGGAAATACTGCAAATTATATCGAAGATAATTTAGATTGAGTTTCAGCAAGATTGAGCTCCTTCTCAATACGCTTTGTTTGTTCGACATCTTGATTAAAGATTTCTGTGTCAGTGGATTGGAGGAAGGAAGCCACAGTCATGGTTGTTTTGAAGCTCAAAATGTCGATTTTTCACAAAAAAACACTACAAGTGCCATGAAAACACCACTTCATTTTCAAATACTTAGTTAAGAATATTTCGAAAACTAATGCATAAAATGAAAAAACAATTACTGTGCTGAAATCAGTATAAAAATACCTTTCAAATGAGGTATCACTCACCCCATCTTCCCTATTCAAAAATTGGGGGTGATGGTTGTAGTAGCAAGGGTTGAAGCGCTATGCGTCCGTAACCTACATCTTAAGTTGTCCCCCTCGAAACAGAAATCGACCTGTCCGAGCATTTCTATCGAAAAAATTTATTTCGTCTGTAATCTCGTCTGTTTCGTTTTCAAATGGCCACCTGTATGTGCGAATTTGCAGTAATTATCTCGAATTTGCTTGTTCTTAATTCCGCCTAAGTCTGTATTTCCTATCCACATCATTGAAATTTGGAAGCTGATTAATTAATCTCTATTGTTCCACACGAGCAGTGAAAGCTCATTTATTTTTAAACGCCATAATTAAAATTACATAGCTGTTAAATGGTGTTCTTATAAACAATTTGAGAAATAATTATTATATGTGAATTGTCCGTGATACTATTAAGAATGTATTGCGTCAATATTTGAGCAATTCTTCGTTATGGTTGTTACACACCCAGTGGATGCAATGAATGTGTGACAGTTTTATATTATTCAGAGTTTCATCAGACTTCATTCGAAACATCTGTAGCGTGACAAGATAGTTTCGCTAAAAAATCGAAATTGACGAAGTCCAGTATGCACTGCTCTTGGACTAGAAACTCAGACACGTGATTGAGCTGTTGGTACTTATTTACGTATTTATTGGAATCTTTCAAGAATAATCATGACATCAAAGTTCTTTGTCGATTACAAGAACTTCAAATGAATATTCATCTGATTCAGCTATGAATTAATTTATGAGAAATATTCTAGGAACTTCCCAAGAAAAAAGGGTCTTTCAATTTAATTGGTTGCTCAATAAATTCATGATGGTGAAGTTTGAAGATAATTTTTTCTTCTATAAATGGAACTGAAAAAATATGAAAAGAAGAATCAAATCGTTATTTTCATAATGAATATCGTCAAACTGTATAAACTATTATTTTTTTGGTCAAAGTCTAAGGTTTTTGACGTGAAATTGATGATAGGAAATTCGTTGGAATGTTTTTAGTTATTTCCATCATTCTCTTCGACATTATTCAAAGTTTCGGTCAGCATTCTCCAGCTATCGTCAAGAATAACTTTTTACTTGTAACTTCAAAAAACAATATCTAAAAACTTTGTATGTTTTCACTCTTAGCATCTCAAACAGAAATAATTAAAAAATATTTAATTAAGATGAAATGCTCCTGTGAAAATCTTTCCATTAATTTGTCAGGAGCAAATTGGTTTTGAAAAAATTGTTGCCTAACAGTAAAACTAAAAAAGAAAATAAATGAAAAGGACAATGTAACGTTTCGGTGTTTATATCAGACACCTTTTTCAGGCAAACTTGTAAAATATTCGGAATTGTGTGTTTTTTCATTTGTAGTCTAATTGTTAGTTTTACTGCTGGCAACAATTTTTTCAGAACAAATTTGCTCTTGGCAAATTAGTAGAAAGATTTTCGCAGGAGCATTTCATCTTAATTAAATATTTCTCAATTATTTCTATTTCTGAGATTGGGAGTGGAAACCTATGGAGTTTTTTAGAAATGCAGAATCCTCCCAGATTATATTTCAATCCATATTTCAAAAGACAACTTTCCTAACTTTGAGAAATATTTGTCACTATAAAATAAACAGTTCTCGAAATGAATCAACAATGTTTTTTTGTGAAAAAGTAGAATTTCCTAGCATAGTCCGCAGTATGATTTTGATAAATATAACATAAAGCGGTAATTTTTTCTTCCAGCTGTTTATGATCCAGGAAGACTATGTATTGAAGTGAGAGCAGATTTGTGAATGTGCAATTTTGAAAATATCGATTGCTCACAAAACCTCTGCCTACTAGAAATCCTTGACTTGGTCCAAATCACCACATTGTTACTTCAAAATACTTTTTATAGGAAACTGTTTTATATTATTCAAAGTTTCATCAAGACTTCATTCGAAACATCTGTAGCGTGACAAGATAGTTTCGCTAAAAAATCGAAATTGACGAAGTCCAGTATGCACTGCTCTTGGACTAGAAACTCAGACACGTGATTGAGCTGTTAGTACTTATTTACGTATTTATTGGAATTGAATTCGTTCAAGAAGAATCGTGACATCAAAGTTCCCTGTCGATTACAAGAACATCGAATGAATTTCATTCATCTTCAACTCAACGATGAAATCTTGTACACTGGGTGCCACAGGATAATGTAAACTTACGATAAATGTACAAGGGTCTTTCAATTTAAGTGGTTGCTCAATAAAATTAATGATGGTGAAGTTCAAAGATAATTTTTTCTTCGATAAATGGAACTGAAAAAAATATAAAAAAAAGAATAAATAGTACATTGTTTACCGGGTAGGAAAAGCTTAACATTCCTGGACGACTATGAAGATTGCTAAGTCGAGGCGCAAGCCGAGACTTAGCAACACTGAGTCCAGGAATGTGGCTTTTCCTAGGAGGTAAACATACTATTTTTCCGCAAATCGTTTAAAATTCGACAGATATTGAACATTTTTAAAAAAATTCCCGAATTTTTGACATTTCTTAAATTGCATAATTTTCGATGTCATTCTCATCGGAAAATTAATGAGAACTGTCAGATGTGTTTACGTGAGGGAAGTGCCTGAGAATTTTGGTTCATTGTGAACGAAATAGGGCAGATCCAAATGAAACAAGGTACGAATATCCTTTTTGAATAGTTCTATTACGTTTATTGATAAAAATATTTGTTTCAGAAACTCTCAAATTACCATGAAGAACAAATTACTTTTCTACCATTTATGTAGTACACTAACAACTGTACGGAAATATCATTTCCTTACAGTAAGAAAATGACATTTTCTTACAGTAAGGAAGTCCTGACTTTTTCTTCAAGAAATTTTGACAGGAATATAACAATTTCCTAACGATTTGCGGAAAATTGTTTTTTTTATAATGAATTTCGTCAAACTGTATAAATTAGTATTTTTTTGTTTAGAGTCAAAGGTTGTTGACGTGAAGCTCTTGCTGATAGGAAATTCGTTGGAACGTATTTAGTTATTTCCATCATTCTCTTGTACCTACATTTTTCAAAGTTTCGGTCAGCAGTCGTCGTCAAGAATCACTTTTTACTTGTAACTTCAAAAAACAACTTCCTTAACTTTGAGAAATATTTGTCAGTACAAGCAGTTCTTGAAATGAATCAACAAGGATTAATTTTTTTTGAGAAAGTAGCATTTCCTGGCCTAGTCCGCAGTATGATTTTGATAAATGAAGGGTTTCCAATAATAGGTGTTATTTTGAAATTCAAAGAAAAACGCCATTTTTCAATATAAATGATGGGATCTTTATTTCATTATAAAGAAGAAGCTATGCCGTTAATAGTGGAAAATAACATCAGGCAAATGACCACCAAGACCACACTTACAGGACCATATCCATTTAATGAAAATTTCCATAACCAACTCGCAAAGTGGGCTGCCCTATGTCCTCGATAGCCTCACGAATTACATCTTTGAGGTCTTGAATCGACGCTGGGCTATTGGCGTAGACCTTCTCTCTCACGTGGCCTAAAGGAAAAAATCGCAAGGTGTTAAATCACAAGATCTCGGTGGCCAATTAAGATCACCTCTTCGGGAGATAACACGGTCCGGAAACTTTTCCCGCAAAAGGTCAATGATTTCGTTGCTTGTGTGGCACGTACCGCCATCTTCTTGAAAGTTAACGTTGTCCAGATCAATACTACTATCGAATTTCGGCCATAAAAAATCATTGTGGAATGCCTAATTCCAAAGAACGACCAGGAATGGACAAACCTGGGTTCTCTTCAACACTTTTGGCTACAGCAACAATATTCTCGGCTGTTCTTGTGCGACGTGCACGGGTTTTATTCTTCACATCATAAACTTGTCCCAACAGCTCGAATTTTTCCACTAGTTTTTTTATTGCGGTCTGGCAAGGTGCTTCACGACGATCCAAAAATGTTCGAATTTTACGAACCGTCTCTGCCAAATTTTCACCATTTTTATAGTGAATTTTAATAAATTCAATGCGTTCTTGAAGAGTGTATCGTCCCATTTTAATTAATGGCGTAGTTTCTACTTGTGATATAAAGCGGTATTTTTTTCATTAAGCTGTTTTTGATCAAGGAGGACTATGTATTGAAGTTAAAGCAGATTTGTGAATGTGCAATTTTGAATATATTGATTACTCACAAATCCTACTTGAAAACCTTGACTTGGTCAAATTCCCACATTGTTATTTCAAATTACTTTTTATAGGAAATTGAACCTGCCAGTGCCAGTAGGTATAGAAACAAGACGTCCATGCATTCTCTTCCATATATTTCGAGATTCCAATATTGGGAACAAGTCGAAACCTCATTCCTTATGTACCAGGAAGTTGACATATGATTCACTAGTATAGATACTAGGAAAACTTAGGAAGTGGAGGCCATCTCAACCGAAATTTCTCAGTTTACTTCCTCAAAATCGATTTATAATCATCGATGTAGTTAATTAATTATGGCAGACTCCCAAACTTTATGGATTGAACTTCTTGAAATGAGTCCGTCAACCTTCAGACAGCGACTACTTTCTTTCGGAATTTATCTGAATTTTGATATGATGAAGGTCAAAATTGTTCCTGCGTTGTCCTATGTATATCTACTTCTACATTTCTGTAAGAGGTTGTTAAGATGTTTTTGGCAGTTTCCATCATCTATACTATTTAACGTTTCGGTCAGCATTCTGCTGCCGTCGAACAATTTCCTTTATCCACGACTACTATATAATCTAGCCATTTTGCGTCTGTGTGCTCGGCCAAAATAATATCCATTAATCACAAGTGATTAATGAGATATTATTCACTGCTGTCAAATGATTCATAGATTTAGCTTTGATATAATATTCTTTAAATTGGTATTTCTTCAGTATTCTAGAGTACTCCAAATATGGGTATCTACCTATACCTTGTCAATCAAGCGCGAAATCTACTTTTATCATATCAATTAGAGCATTTTTTGTTATAAAATATATAATGACCAGTTCTCCAATAATTTATCATGTGTCAAATTTACATTTTTTTCCCGCTTGTCATAAAAGGGTCTTTTCGCGGTCTCCAAATGTTAAAACATTCAAGAAATATATTCAGTAGTCGTGGATAAAGTATAGTATGCTACTCGTGTATAATGGCTATTATCCACTAAGTGATCCACTTCACCTCGTGAATAATAGCTATCATTTTACGCTCGTTGCATTTTATACTATTATTTTGAAAAATATTTGACACTAAAACAGTTCTCGAAATGAATCATCAACGACAATTTTTTTTGCAACTTATTGGATTGGCCAAATTTAGATAGTCCTTTTCAAACTTGATCTGTTTTTTGGATAGAAGATGTTTTTGAGATTCAGAGATATTTGATTGAAATTCACCAAACATGCTGTCATTGAAGACTACTGGTATACCTACTGATTTTGTCATAAGAAACTACCCATAAATGATCTTTGATGAATCATTTTATAATAAAAATTAAAATTGATTCTCTTTATTCTCATTATCAAATACAACAACAATACAAAAAAAAATTATTAAATTAAAATTAAAATAAAAATTCACAACAATTCTCAAAGAACCTTGACATGAACATAGTGGGATAAAATGACATGGGTCTGAGAGGGCAAATTGTCCAGTTCAAAACGCAGAACTCCAAATTTAAAATAGGCTTAGGAAGAAAATAAATGAATAATAAAAATAAATTGTTTATATTATAGCTGAAAATAATATCTATGTTTTAGATCGACATTAAAAAAAATACGATTTTTCAAAATAAAAAAAAAATTTTTACACCCTTTCCCTACCAACGTTTTTCGTGAGTCGACAATGCCCACAAAAATATTATTATTTTGCATCAACCATTTTAAATGAAATCTTGTCTCAATTTGAATACATAATATTAGATATAAATATTCATACACATATTTATTGATTCTGAAATGTATTCAACCAATTCTGAATTTCAATTTTCTTTTTTGAATTACAATTTTACTATTTTCTGAATATAAAGTTCCAAATCTGAAATTTGAATTTCCTATTCTGAACATCAACGCACTATTCTGAATTAGAATTTCTATCTCCTGAAATTCAATTCCTATTTCTGAAACTGAATTACATTTTACGTTTTCTGAATTACAATATCACACATTATTTGTGTGAATGTGTGACATTATTTGTGTGATATCCGTCATCATGAAAATTTCAGAAGTAATACCATTTTTGGAAATATTGCCCAATATCTTGCAATAATCAATAAACAATAATTTTCAACAACACTTAAGGTGGACCATGAAAATAATTGACTAATTAGGTATTTCATACATACATTTCCTGTCCAAATAATTGATCATTATGTATTCAGAAGGAAAGAACTGAAAAATCATTGGTAAACAATTTCATGAGGTAAATAGACCACTGATATGCATAAGTACTGACGTCACCGTCTGAAAGAAATTGATTGAATTAGCTCATTGCTTGACGCTCGCAGGAAACCAGCCTTGTCTTCCGCTAAAACTGGAACTATACTAACTTGACAGCCTATTATCGAAATGAGGAAGTAAATATACATATGTGAACGTAGGTACAATTTCGACCTTGATCATATCGAAATTCAGATAAATTCCGAAAGAAAGTAGTCACTGTTCTGAAGGTTGACGGACTCATTCCCAAAAGTTCATTCTAGATTTAGGAGTCTGCCATAATTAATTAACTATATCGATTATTATACTGTGATTTCGAGGAAGTTAACTGAGAATTTTTGGTTTAGATGGCCTCCAACTCGTAATTTTTACTGGTAACTATTTTAGTGAATCATGTCATGTAGGTAGGGAAAGGGTGTACAAAATGACATACATTTTGAAAAACTTTGAAAATTCCAATGAAACAATTGTATTTTTCTAAAAATTGTAAAAACGAAAACATGGCCCATATTTTCAGCTATAATATGAACAATTCATTATTATTATCATTATTCATTTATTTTCTTCCTAAGCCCATGCGAAATTTGGAATTGAATGTTTCAAACTGGACATAGGTATATGGTATGTCAATTTGCCCTCTCAGACTCATGTCATTTTACCCCACTATGTCACTCGCGTCACAAAACGTAATTTCAAAAAAACGACGACTTATTTATAAGATCTGTAGGGTAATTTTTCGAAACCATTAATAACGTAAATAATTACAAATATTTCAATTCACCGTCACAAAACACTCGATAGTTATAGCAGATTCCATTGCGTCGTTTCGAAAACTTTTCGATATCTGAAAGACAATTATCTGTCGTGTATATCATGCAATGGACTAATCAATACTGAATGTTAATTAGAATTTTAGACACCTTTCGCAACAGTATATTCGTTTTTTTATCGCAATTGCTTGTCGATTATAGGAAAAACAAGCGCTATGTCATTTTACCCCACTGTGTCATTTTGTACACCCTTCCCCTACTGCAAAATATGTCCTCTACTTACTATGTATGTAATACATTTTCTGAAATTGAATTGATAATTCCTAAAATACAGTTTTCCTTTACTTATATTCAATTTATGTTTCTAAATTACAACTTTTTTCTGAATTCGGAAAAACACGCAATTTCAATAAGTGCTTCATATGTTTCAACTCATTTATTTCACCTCAAAATATCTATTGATATCATCCAAGAACTTCCGAAAACCATCTAATGACGAGACTCTTGTGTAGTCTGTAAGTTCATTGAATGACAATGTCAACTTAAAATTGTATGAACAATTTTTCGGGAAGTGAAAATTCATGAAAATTGCAACCAAAATCCAGTTAAAATGTTCAAATTCACTAGAGCTACATCCACGGAAATTATGAAGTCATGTAATATCTTAGGAATTCTCTCGTTTTTCTACTTCGTAATTGCTCATCAGGTTTCAGGTCAACAAAATTAACACAGTACGTATCAGAAAGTTTTCATTGTGGAAAAAATGGAAAGACTGACAACTTGAGTGCTGTATTATATGGCATTAATGATCTAAGATTGGTAGACATCTGTATGATTGAATTTTTCAAACAAATGAAAAGCATTTTTTCAGGAAAATCGGCCTATTCCGACACCTAAACCAAATCGTACTGTATAATTTTTGCAATGGAAAATATTTCAATAATTATAATGTTTGCAGAGGTATTATTACAAATGGAGTCAGTTGGAATATGTGGGTCTGATGTACACTATTTGGTTGAAGGAAAAATTGCAAATTTTGTAGTGAAAAAACCAATGATACTAGGTAATACTGGTGCTCTGACAGTCATTTTTGAGTAAAAACTTTTCAAAGCTGTGGTTCAGATAACATTTTTTTTTAAATAATTGGGAAATAATTTACAATTTGTGATTGAAGAGTACTCCAATTAGACCATTATTCTTTTACTGATTATCACTAAGAAATCCATGGATTTTTAATTTCGAAAGCAGGTCTTTCTTGCTTTTTTGCATTTGAAATCTCTCTCTCCCTACGCTCCACACCCCTCGATGTTTTTATATTGGAATACATACTTACAGGGTATCCCGGAAAATGTGGGAAATCTCTCGGATTCAGATAGAACATAAAAAATTAGATGTATATGGATTGTGATACATCGAATGAAAGGTAATCTTTTCTTTTGATATGTCACAATCCATATATTCCTATTCGAAAAACAAAGTTGAGAGATTTCAAATTCAAACAAGGAAATTACAAATCCATGGATTAGCAGTGGGTTCTTGAATTTCCCTCAGTAATATTTAAAAAAGAATAATGGTTTGATTGCAGTGCTCTCCAATCATAAATTGTGACTAATTTCTTAATATTTCAATGAAAAAAACGGCTCAACCAGTTCTACTTTTAGCCACATCGCCGAACAGATGATCAAATTACCTTTCTTATGATGTATCACAACTCACCTATTCCCATTTGAAAAAATAAAGTAGAGGGTGCAGGGCGTAGGGAATGAGAAATATCAAATTCAAAAAGCATAGGTTAAATTCTTCGTACAAGAATTATTGACGAGTTTGTTACTTTTGGGGTACGCTGTATGTATACCTACCTAACTTTACATCTACTCTATAAAAATGAGTCAATTAATTAAAATAAAACAAGTAATGATAATAATAATTGAGCTGATTGAAGAGAATATAATCGATAAAATCATCATTTGAATATGGCTGTTGAGTACTATTATATGTTCAAATAAAATAAGTAGTAATTTCCTTTCTCAAGGTCATGAAGGTTGTGGCACTATTATGAAGACCGGAGATAAAGTAACAAACCTGAAAGTTGGTAATAATGAAAACGGTAATTCAACGATTATTTTTAACTTGAAAAAATTTACATAGGTGACCGAGTTGCCATTGAACCAGGAGTTCCATGCAGAGTTTGTCCTAACTGTAAAGAAGGAAGATACAACTTGTGTCCAAACATTTTCTTCTGTGCAACACCTCCTGACGATGGTAACCTGCAGAAGTTTTATGCCCACGATGCCGATTTTTGTTTCAATTAAGTATTTCAACAATTTTTTAAATTCCTGAACTCACAAAATGACTCAAGGACCCCCTCCTACAGGATTTAAAATTGAAACAAACGATTGAAAACCCATTTCATATGCAAACTGAGAAAAATTGAATAATATTACACAATTGTTTGAAAATATTTAATTTTTTAACATCAATATTGCTTCAATAATAAGTAATATATTGAGTTTATTTTCAAGTCTCCACAGTGAGGAATTAAAAAATGTCAAAGAGAGTCGTTGGTCGTAAGTGAAAGACGAAATATTTTTATTAATTCCAGGTTAAGACATACATTATTTGTGATCTTGAGATTTCTAAAAGCAGGAGAAATTCATGAACTCAGTGATGAATAAGATCGCAATCAGTTATCAGTTTAATCACAAAAAACAATGAGCAATTATGTAGAGTAAAATTTTATAAATTATCATACATAAACACAAAAAAACAAAGCATGAGAAAGTTATTATGGCGAAATTGTTCGCGAAAATAGCTGACCAACACATTCTCTTTTTTTAAGCTTCCCGAGAGAATTCCGCAGATTAAATATTTTCAAATCAGAAGTTTACTCCAAATGTTTTCATATGCTATTTTATGGAGAGTCCCGATTTCTCTGTTAGTAAAGGAATGATAATATTAAAAAAACACTTGGAAAGATTTTTATTGCGAAAAAATAGTGAAGGGAATGAGTATCTACCTGAAAATAATTGTTGTTATCATCAATATAATGCACAAGGCGGACACTTCTTCGAATATCACATCAATTCTGTTAATGGAAGAATTGAAAAGATAGCAAATAGATCTGTCCCCTCTTTGTTAGCAGCTTGCCTTTGAAATTTTTCAATTAATTCTTCATTCCAGGATAGCTGATAATATGAATTTTGATGAAGGTGCTGCAGTTGAACCACTAGCTTGTGCTTGTCGAGCTTGTAGAAGAGGAGAAGTAAAAATTGGTTCAATAATTTTAATCCTCGGAAGTGGACCAGTTGGCTTGATGACACTAATGGCGTCAAAAGCCATGGGTGCATCAAAAATAATTGTTCTAGGTAAATTTGAAACTGCTCTAGGTACTCAACTCATTGTTCACAGGTTAAACTTTCTGGTGTTCTTATTTATAGACATAAGAATACCAGAAAAATAAATTCATTACTAAGGGAACATTCTAGAAATACCGACATTATTAGATTTTTTTAATTGTTGTGTAATAGTTCTAGTGTTATAAAATGTATCAAAATACTTTCAGATAATAAAACACACCGTTTGAAAAAGGCCGAAGAAGTTGGTGCAGATTACACACTAGATATCAGTCAAATGAAAGAAACTGAAATCATCAGCAAAATTATTGATTGCTTAGGCTGTAAACCATCTATAAGCATCGAATGCTCAGGAGCTGAAATTGGTGTTAGAATTGGAATGATGGTTTGTTGAACTAAGTACAAGGTCCCTCGATCCCTAACCGTAGCATTCGTTTACCTAACCCGAACATCCAACCCGTGTTCGGAAAGTACAGTGCTATTAACTCGATCACTATGACCCAGGTTGATCTATAATAACCCTACACGAGAGCAGGGTCGTAGAGTCACCGCATGCGCACTGCAGTTCAATTTTGTATTTTAACTATTGTAATCTTAGTAATTTCATATATTCCATTCTTAAAAATTAAGGAAAGAGAAGAGAATTTGGCTCGGTGTAAAATGTGCGGTTCCAAAAATAATGTGAAACAACTTCTTCATAACTTTGTATGTAGATCCTTCTGCATTCAAGCCTTATTTACTTCTTTAACATAGGAACTCAAAGATAACATTGAACATGCGAGGGCACACCAGAAATTATAATAAAGATTTCACAGAAGCCATAAAATCCAAGCAAAGCTAGAGACGATCAGTAAATAAACTGGAACTGAAAAAATAAATTCTCTACTTCTTTAACTTAGGTACTCAAAAATAACATTGAACATGGAAGGGCACGCCAGAAATCATACGAAATATTTTTCAAAAGAAAATAAATGCAAGCAAAGCTAGAGACAATCCGAAAATAACCTGAGACTGAAAAAATAAATCCATTAAATATTTGATTATGTGATTGATACGACTTTCACTTCAAATCCTAAACCTAACGTGTTCGTAAACTTAGAACCCGGGTCCGTGATCCGAGTAGATCCGTCACCTGACCCAATGGATCGAGTTAGTAACCCTGAGTAAGTATTCGAAAACGCCCTAAGTATTGTTTCAAGCAGGGCGCTCCCTTTACGATTATTGAACTACATACGCAAGGGTTTCCCCCGCAACGATTCGGTAAAGCCTTCTAAGTAGGATTTCCATTCCAACAGCGGTTTTTATGAATTGTTTTTCCCCAGGCCACAAGAACGGGTGGCAAATTCATCATCGTGGGATGCGGTGCGGATCAAATGAGACTGCCTCTCATGCCTGCGGTCCTCAGTGAAATTGATATGCTCGGCGTTTTCCGATATGTCAACGAGTAAGTATACCTAGTTGTCTTATAGAAAATCACTACCGAAAACAGCCACCACCAATTTTGGGAAATTTCTACACCTTTTACAGTAAAGTTGAACCTAATTCAGATAATCAGAGTTCAATTTAAGAGAAGGAAACATGTATTTCAGAATAGAATATGTGATTCAGAAAACATAAATTGAAATTCAGAATACCTAGTAAATTTAATTTCAGAAAAACGAAATTGAAATCCAGATTATATAGTTGCAAATCAGAAAAACAAAGCTGGAATTCAGAAGCGGCAAATTAAGTTTCAGAAAAAGAAAATTTAGAACTTATCAAATCAATTTCAGAAAATGTATTACAAAGGTATAGTAAGCAGGGGACAAACCAATAAACTATCTACGTACTTCGAGAGTCGACAATGCCCACAAAAACCATTACTATTTTGCGTTATCCTTTGAATAAAATCATTTGAATAACATAGATATTTATACATGAGTATAGCTATTCATTAATTCTGAAATATATTCAACCAATTCTGAATTACAATTTCCTATTTCTGAATTACAAATTTCTTATTCTGCATCACAAGTTTCTATTCCTGAATTCCAATTGAGTTCCTATTCTGAAATTCAACTTACCGTTTCTGAATCTATAAAGTTGTTTTGTTATTCTGAAATTCAAATCCCCAATTCTGAATTACAATTTCTATCAATTTGCTTTTCGGAATTACATTTCACGTTCTCTGAATTACAACTGGAAAATGTGTAGACCAAAAACCATGCCTGAACATGGTGTAGACTGAAGATATTCAAAAGAATTCTGCAAATCTCTTAGAATGAATAATCGAATTTGAAATAATCATTTCATAAAAGGGCGGGAAATAATTGTTCAGTATTTCAGGGAAACAATTGACCTAAGTTTATTATATCATCAATTAATGTTAAAAAAATCTAAAACAACAATATCTGAGACGTTGAGTCATAAGCATGGAATAGTTTGATACCATTTGGGCTCAAATTTTGAATATTATAGACTTTGGGGGAAAACTATAACACGCTGTTTTCTCAGTAACAAAATGTGCAAGAATATTTGGAAAAATAATAAATGATGAAATAGGACAAATTCTCAATAAATGCTTTAATCACTTTTCCAACAATTTAATATACTTCAACGATTCTCGTATTGTGAAATAATAAAAAGGTCTAGAATTCACTTTTTCCTGCAGTGACTTTAAACAACTATAAAGTCACTGTACTTTTTCTTGACCTCGAGTGACATCTCGTGGCAAATACTGTCATTAAAAATTTGTATACTACTGAAGGTTTCTGTTTGCTCAGTGCATTGTGCATGTAGTTTTCTCCTACTCATATCACAAGCTTTATCAACTTTTTTCACAGATGATATTCTTTGCTTATACGGCTCGTTTGTTGGGAAAATTCTGCGGAATAAGATAAATCCAGAATAAGGAATGATTATTGGCTTTATCTGGTTTGATCAATTTCTGGAATTTTGTTGGATTTCGCTAATCTCGAAAAGATTTTATCGAAATTGATCGACTAAGGGACCCCGCAGACTGCAGACTTTTAATCGGCCGATAGTTTAGTCAGGTTGGGCTGAAAATGCGCATACCGAGCCAACTTAACAAGTTTGCTCGGTGTGCGCACTTTCAGACCAACCTAACTATACTATCGGCCGATAAAAAGTCTGCAGTCTGCGAGCATACACTAAAACGGACCAAATTTCCGAACCCGAAGCTGATATGTTACAGTACGCCCAGACTACATTGAAAGAGCGGTGTCTCTAAGGGACCCCGCAGACTGCAGACTTTTAATCGGCCGATAGTTTAGCTGAGTTGGGCTGAAAGTGCGCACACCGAGCAACTTAACTTAGTTGGCTCGGTGTGCGCACTTTCAGCCCAACTCAACTAAACTATCGGCCGATTAAAAGTCTGCAGTCTGCGGGGTCCCTAAGGGAACTCAAGATTTATATTTTTTTATTATTTTATATCAACATCTCGCCCCCCTTTCGATTTGGATTTTCTGTACAAAATTTTCATTTCGAAGATAGATAGTACGGCATACCATTTTTATAATTCTATATACAGTGGTTATTCACAGTGAAATTATATCAATACCTTTTGGAGATTAATATTAATAGGTATTATTTTTGTAGATATCCAACAGCAATTGAGCTTATCAGTAGTAAGAAGGTGAAAGCCAAGGAAATAATAACTCATCACTTCAAGATTGAAGATAGTAATGATGCCTTTGAAATTGCTAAAACTGGAAAACAAAATCCCATAAAAATAATGATACATCCTAATCCAACATGGCAAGATCCTAACGATAAAAAAGGCTGTACTGAAATAATAAAAAAATGTGAATCTTACAATAATTGAGCCAATTTTAATAATATTGACTGAGTAAACTGAGTTGTTCAATCAAATAAAACACTAGAATCTCACCAGACTCAATGCTTTCTTAAATAATATGTTATTTCAGGCATTCCAAACAATGTATAAAAATAAAGTAGAATCAGAGAGTCTCTGGTAGAATTCATAAAAATATAATAAGATAAGATAAGAATGAACCAATCAAATCAAGTAAAGTCAATTTTAAAGCGATTTGATTGGTTCATTCTTGGGTTATGAAGTTTACTTTATTCTTCCATCAATTTTATTCGATTATCATTTCCTATCTTACCTACCTTAAATCTGGAAAATAAAAAAATTAACTGATCCAAAATTTGACATCGGACTCGGACAGCTGGCATCTGACAGAATTGAATGTCAATATTGTCAATTTGTTATGAAATTTATACTTCAGAATGAAAATTTTCCACCTGTGATTTTATTTTATAATTATCTTCGAAAGATTTGATAGGTCTCGCAGCTAATGTAATCACTTCACTTCACACAGGAATTTTAACAACCCAGGCAAAAGTGTCATCCTATACTTATGGGAAAAGCAATATACGTTCGTCAATATAAACTGCAATGTAGACATTTATTCCAGGAAGTATTATCACTCTTTTGATATTTGTTTATTTTTATATTGTTCAAAGAAACATGCCATTGCTTCCGACATCGACCCTCTTGGAGCCTGACTCAGGTATTTATGTTACAACAATAATAAAGTTGATGTCATCACTTCATTGCTCCTGTTTTCAGAATGCAGAAGTGCTACAGACAGTGTTGGATCTCATTCTGATGTATCAGGCCATACAGTTCAACCTCCTGCGATGGCAAGACCTCATATGGATGTAGTTTGTGTTATAGATATGTGCCAAATTGATCACCTTGCTGACAGAAAAAAGCTTTAGATGAAGTTAAACAGGCTTGTCTCCAAGTTGGGGCAAATCTCAATCATATCCAAGTATGTTATCGTCTTGAATTTCATCCATTACACAAATTGCTAACATTACGAAATTTTCCAGTTCAAAAACTTGGACTTTGGGGAAGCAAATGTTGTTAGTAGCTTTTACAATGCCGATCTTGCCATAGTTGACTTATCTGTTCTGGTCCAACAAACTACCTTATTTTACCATCTTGGAGTTAGAGAAAGTTTTAATATGAAACAAAATTTGCTTATTTACAATGATACAGATCGTGATGTCACATTGCGTCTGAAAGTGAGTATTTGGTGATGTTATACATCAAGAAAGAGTTTTATTATAGTTTAAATTTTCAGCTATCTTGTAGCAATTACACCTTCATGTCCTACAAGTTAACAGATGATGGTTTCCTCGTTGCAGCTGGTCCTAAAGCAGAAGATGGCATCGTTGAAATGTCACAAAAGTTGAAAAAACTGCTTCAGGAGGTAGAAATACAAACAAAGTTAGCATATATAAATTACAATTGAGTAACATATCAATTTAATGTTGATGTTTCAGAGCGCATATGAAGGAAAAATTTCTCTCTGATTTGAAGAAGATAAAAGAACAAAAAAGTGGACCAGAGAAGAAAGAAGCTCTACACAACATTTGTAAAAGATTAGATGATCCAAATGTTCTTTCTTGCGATGTTGTACTTGACATGTTACTATGTTTTCGTGATATTCAAGATTATGATTCTATGGTTCACCTAGTAGATGACCTACGTACACTACCCATGACAAGAAAATACCTTAACTCCTATATAAATTTCTTGTATGCTTTTGCTTTGAATAGAAGGAAGCAAACGGGAGACAGAGAAAAGGCTCTTGCAGTATGCATTGATGCTCTGAAGAAAAAGGAGAATCATTTCCCTGACATGTTATGTTTGTGTGGAAGAATTTATAAGGATAAGTTCACTGAATCTGATTATCAAGATACTGATAGCCTTCAACAAGCTACACACTGGTACAGAAAAGGATTTGAAGTACAGCCCAACGAATATGCAGGTGAAGTAAGATGAAGGATAATTTAAAATCTTGAAAAGTATTGAATTTGGCAACGATTAGTTAGTATTTTAGGTAGCGATCATGTCTTATGTTAAATTCATTTGATTACAGCAATTAACTTGGCTACTCTGCTGGTTATTGCTGGAGCAGAAGTTGATAAGTCTGAGGAACTTCAACACATAGGTATGGTTTTATCTAACTTAATCGGTAAAAAAGGGAGCCTCCCATCATTACAAGATTATTGGGATGTTGCCACATATTTTGAGTTCTCAGTTCTTTTCCAACAATATGGCAAAGCAGTTCAGGCAGCAGAATGTATGTTCAAACTAAAACCACCTGATTGGTATCTGAAATCAACTGTTGGTAGGTTCTTCATCGATTAAACTATGCAACCAGATTGTTAATTTGTTCATTGGTTTAAAGGGAATATACAGTTAATTGATAGTTATCGCAAAAGAAATGATGAGGCCACTCCAGATGAACAAATATTCAATTTTTGGATGGAATTTTTTCTTGAAGCAACTAGGCCACCTGAAGAAAGAAGTTTTAGGTTTCCAGCCCTTATTTTAGAACAAAGCAAAGAGTATATGCCCAGTCATGTTTGTATAAACTTACAAGCAGAACAACAAACATTAAAAGTGAGGCTTTAAATGAAAAAGAAGTAAAATTATTTCAAAATTTTAATTTTCAGCTTAGTAATCTTTGCAAAAAGTGCCTCATCGGTGATTGTACTCAAATACATGATTGGGAATTCCAGGCCAACAGTATTAGGAGTGTAAGTTTCAATAAAAGGGATGAAAGGTGCTTCTTCCTTTATGTCCATCACAATTCGGATGACTTCCAAATATATTTTCCATCTGAGGCGTGCAGGTAAGACTTCTTAAGCTGCTATTGGCCACCCTGTTTTACCTTCATTATATTCATTTCAACTTTTAATTTCCAGGCAATGTTTTTATGAATTAATACTAGAACTGACTGATCATCCTGAAGGTCTCATAGAGACGGAACCTCCGAGAGAAATAAGTTACGAATACGAGACAGATGAAAATGACAAGAGGATTGTATTAGGAAGAGGCACTTATGGTGTGGTTTATGCTGCTAGAGACTTAAATACACAAGTAAGGATTGCGGTTAAAGAGATACCTGAGAAAAACCTGGGTGCTGTAAGTAACTCAATTTTCTCCTTGTACATATTGATACAAATTTCATAAAATTTATTACGTTAAATTTTTTTTTCTGCTTCAAGGTGCAACCACTACATGAAGAAATTAGGTTACATTCACAATTGAGGCATCGTAATATTGTTCAATATTTAGGTTCAAAATCAGAAGATAACTATTTCAAAATATTTATGGAACAAGTACCTGGAGGCTCTCTAAGTCAGTTGTTACGTTCAAAATGGGGATCTCTAAAATCTAATGAGAAAATAATGGCATATTATACCAGGTATTTAGATATTGAAACTTCAATCTCTTCAATTTTTTATGTTTATTTGGTATATGTTTCAGGCAAATCCTTGAAGGTCTCAAATATTTACATGATCAAAAAATCGTACATCGTGACATTAAAGGTGACAATGTACTCGTTAATACTTATAGTGGAATAGTGAAAATTTCTGATTTTGGTACCTCCAAACGATTGGCTGGTCTCTGCCGAACAACGGAAACTTTTGCAGGTTATTATTCCTTCATAATTAATTATTTTAGATCGTGTATAAAATGTTACATTAAAAGTGAACAAAAATAGCCTTAGAAAAGAAACATCAGTTATCAATGAGGTCATCTATTTTGACCTCATGTTGTAAATAACAAAAAAAGAAGTGGCTCAGAACGGCTTCTGTTCAGTTATGAAGCTACATTAAAAAAAAATTTGAAATCAGGCGAAAGTGAAAGTTCAAGAGTAAATAAAATACAAACTTTGTTGATATTTTATCTTTCCCCTAATTATGCTTGTGTGTGAGGTATGGTTTTGTTAGGTAAATCTATTTAAATATTCATTAGGCACCCTTCAGTATATGGCACCAGAAGTCATTGATAAGGGCCAACGGGGATATGGAGCTCCTGCAGATATTTGGTCCTTGGGATGTACTGTGGTAGAAATGGCAACTGGTAAACCACCGTTCAATGAGCTGGGCTCTCCTCAGGCAGCTGTGTTCAAAGTTGGTTACTATAAAATTCATCCAGAAGTTCCTAAAGAGCTATCAGAGGTTGCTAGAAATTTTATTTTAAGATGTTTCGAACCAAATCCTGACAAACGAGCTACTGCGAGTCAACTATTAGAGGATCCTTTCTTAGGTAATTCGAGACAAATTAAACAACCTAATTCTCACTCCACTTGAATTTCTTCTTGTTCTTTTATAGGCTGTGATCGAAAAAAAAATGTTCGTCTAAACACTGAACTGAGCAGAAGCGTATCTGTACCTGTGGATAAGGTGAATACTAGACTTCCTGGTTCTAGTGCTCCAAATCAAACTCCAACCACACCTGATTCTGAGTGAGTAAACGCACAATTCATCAATTCGGCTATTCGTCATTATTATACTTTATTTCACGAGAGTATGAAGTGAGTGAAACTTTAGCCCCTCCTCCATAGAACATTCGATAGTTGTCGTTCATATTCGACCGCGATCGGAATGTGCCGGCGGTTGATTGGACTATAGTAAAGAAACATAGATGCCTACTCTGCCTCGTTCGCGATATATAGAGAGGTCATAGCGATAGGAGGGGCTAAGAGGTTTCATTCACTTCATACTCTCGTGAAATAGGCAATAGAAAGTCTTATTGGGATATGTCATAAACTTCTATACCGCTAACATGGATCCACTTCTCTATTACAAATTGAAACAGCGATCACGTGGTACAATGGCCCAATGAATTCACTGGGCAGGCGCCAAAACATAACCTCGAATAGTTTAAATTATTACTTGTCAAATGAAAATAACTTAAAATCATAACCTCAAGTTTTCACGTTTTGTCAAATTTCGAGTTTGAACATGCGCAGATGATTGAAGAGACCATCAGAAATGGCAACTAGATTGCTTCTACTTTTATTTCACGTTAGCAGTATAGAATTTTATAGGTATATGGGATATGTTTGCTCTCAGTAGTCGCAGTATTGACAGTTAGCTATTCTGATCTCTATCATTACATGGTATACTTGGAAAATCTATTATTTTGGCTTTGAAAAAATTATCATCTGACAATCCCTGTACATATACCTATATTAAAAATATAATATTACTATTTGGGTTGTTTCCATTATTTACTGTTCTGTTCACCAGGTGTGTATAGGAAAGTCTTTGTAAAAGTTTGGTTCTGTTAACTTTTATTTTTAACAATCTAACAATAGCAATTTTTCTGAAGAGGGTTGTTAAATGTGTAACAAAAAATCGAAAATCATAATACAAGTAATGGAACCACTTAAATGATAATACTAAAAATTTATTTCACTCTCAAAAATTTTAGATCAACAACTAATGTGTAAATAGTACCAACAACTTATAGTCTGTTCACGAAAGTTTGAGCCGTCGGTTGGCCATGACAATTTGGCATATTCCACTGTGTATATTAAAATTTTAGGTTATGTTGTTTATTTTCTGTCAGATTGGTTCACCATGTTGTCAATAGGTCATAGAGTTCTCTGATAACTAACATTACGGGAAACGGGAAGCTCGTCGGACGAGGCCGGGTACATTTGGCAACGTTGACTTTGTCCATCGTTATGACAGCAAATACTGCCAATCTCATTTAAATAAACAAACGCCTACTTTGCGCTCAGTAATATGTGAATGGAGTATATGTTTGGATCAATGTATTTGATTTGCATGTCTATTATGGCTTACATTACTCAGGAGATTAAAGAATAAGAGACACATTCAGAAAGCGGTTGAATTTATTTCATTTATTGGATATTCTGTGAGTAGTTGTTGAATTTGTTTATTGAAAATTTCAACAATTGCACATTTTTCTGACTTGATTAATAAAGTAATTAACTGAAAGATGAATTCATTTGCAGTAGCCATTCAGTCAAAAAAATATCAAAATAATTACCCTATCCATATTTGCACTTTTTTATTCAATTTTTGTGTAATATATCAATAAGTATATTATATTAATTTGAAAAAGTGTGAATGAAATTTTTTTCATCATTGTTTTTAAAAAATTTGGCCGAATTTTGGAAGAAAACTGTCAATTTTTATTAATTAACCAAATGAACATGTTCAAAACAATTAAAATTTTTTGGTGGTCCCTTATCTTTCTAACATGTTTTAGTTTTTTCATTTTGATATCTGCCATATTATGTTACTTCATGTGTTTAACTTCTATATTAATATTTTCTCTTCACATTCACTTGAAATAGTATGGAAATTTCAGCTAATAAGTGTGATCCATATTTTGTGATATGTTTGTGATGTTCTGTTTTATTTGTTGTGATCTAGTCGCAGCGGTGATTCCAGAAACCAGAGTAAAGGGGCTCTTTTACCACCCATCCATATGCCTAGCACCTTATCTTTCAACAGGTAACCAATTCCATTTAACCTATTCCATGATATTATTCCTTTGAAATAATGCTTTTTAACTCATAAAATGGGATTAAGCTGCTTTTGAAGTGGATATGATCTCTTTGTTATGGAAATTTTTTAGATCGCCAGAAATTTATAACCTCAAATAATCTGTTTTTATGATAACATAAGTGATTTCATAAACAACATTTGAAGAGGCGGTTTCTTTCTTAAAATGCAGATAGTCCATTACATCGTGATTATTTTCAAGTATCTTTATTCCTAGATATAAAGTATTTCGTATGATTGTACATATTTATTTTTATTAATTCAGATAACAGTTGAAATGCCCTAACTTGTTGCATGGCTATGATATTCATGTGTTTATTACATAACCATCCATTTAACCGGTATAATTATGTCCCATTACAGAGTAGAAACCGCAAATAACCATAAGGAGTTATAACTTTCAATTTTACCATTTTGATTTAAATCATCTTTCATACTTGGAAACCACAGGAATGAAAGTGTAACTGTTTTCTCGGGAAAATTATCTGATTATTTTTTTGATAATAAATAGGTCAAATAAGCAGTTTTTATTTAAATATTCATAATAAGCTGGGATACATATAACTTCAATCGTGTCGATAGATGTAATGTTATTATTATATCGAACTTTAATCCAGCAACGTATTTCTGCTATATTTATATCATGTAAAAAAATTTAAACAAATTTTGCCCTCTTCAAAAATGATATAACATAAGTAAATAATAAATTTTCTTATAGTTTGGCCTCAACTCCTTCCTTGGACATTGAGGCTACTCAGGAATCTCCGGAATACAGAAGGAACTCAACAGGTACCCTCCTGTCGCCTGATGCAGAGGGTGGTGCAGAAAATGACGGTTTTTATCTACTCAAAAAAGATTCTCAAAGAAGGCAGACTCTGACTAAAGTACTCAGCCAAGACGGCACCAAAATATGTGATATCTGGATGCAGAAAATAAATGAAAAAAATCAGGGACAAACATATCTGACTGTCCAGCACCTTTCCATGCTGATGGAAGGATTAAAAAACTATTTGACAGAAACTTCAACTTCTGTTATCGAAAATGTAATAAGTCGATTGAAAGAGGAGCTTCATTTTGAAGAAACCGCTGTCAATCAGTTGGAGTTTGCAGTTTACCTGTATCAGGTGAGTTTTTAGTTACTTTTTGATCAATATTATTCTGAAATTTGTGGGTCTTAATGTACAGTTTCTGTTTGAACTTTTAATGTATTGTTATTTTGGAAAAATAAGTTTCCACATGGAAAAAGTGTAGAAGGTTGTGAAATTTAAAGTGTTTTATTTGGCATCTGGATTTTATTGTCAAAATATAGCAGTCTTTTTCACCACCTTAAAATATTTTATTGCTAATATTCCATAATTGTTTATGTCGTGATAAATATAGTAATAGATATACGTCTTCTAGGAAGCGGTGATTGAAGTACTTAGATCACATCCAATAAAGCCTCACTGGATGTTTGCCTTAGATAACTTGGTAAGAGGAAGTGTTCAAGCTGCGATAACAGTGCTCTCACCAGAACTAGGTGAAAATCTTGCCAACCATAGTTCCCCTAGTACAATAAATTCTTCCAAATCAGCAAGAGTACAGGAAGTTTGATGTTCCTGAACAAATTTTACAATTAAGGACTGAGAACAATAGACTGATCCAGGACACTCTGGAAATCCATAAACAACTACAGTATCTTGTAAGTTTTTTTTCTACATTCCTTATGAGTTTTCCCTGTTTACAAGCAAATAATTTCACTACAATACTTGCACAAATTTGGAGGTGAATTACTAACAAATATTATACAGACTTTTTGCAGTTATTGCCTCAAAATTCAAACAAGAAAGTGGCGGTTGATATTAACATTTTTAAGAATGATATGACCATTTCCAGATGAAGCAGCTAGTGGATAACACAAATCGTATGTTGAACTGCAGTTGTCAAGTCCAAGAAACACTTCCTGAAGATCCCAGACTTAAACAGTGGTTGAACCGCTTAGGAATTCATGAAGTGGCTCAAAATAAGATCCTGGCTGAAGGCTATACTTTAGATGAATTCCTTGGACACATAACTAGAAGCGATTTGAAAAAACTGAAACTAAGGGGGTCTTCAGAGTTGAGAATTTGGTTGGCAATCCAAAAATATAGAGATAGTTGCACAATCAATAATTCTTTGAACAACGGAAATGTGTATTGATGCTCAAAGAAAATACTATGTTGGAAAATGACACATCAAAATTACTGTGTAGCTCTGAATTTCCTTTCGAAGTTTTTTTCATAAATCTTGATTTTCCAAAATGACTAATTTTATGATAGCAATAACAAGAGTTCACTTGTAATTCAGATGAGATAAATTTATCATCAAGAAGTACCTGTTTGATAACCATTAAAGGACACAAAATCTCCACTAGTACAAAATCAAAATTAAAAATGTAATTTGAAATCTTTTAGAGAGGCAGATTTTATAGTTTTTCAAAAATTGAGGAATCATTTATGTGTTTGAAAAGTAGAAATGTGCCTTATGTTTTAACTGACACTAACATCACATTAGAGTGCCTTTTAAGAATTCAAAGAAAATATTTTATGTTGAATTAGTTTTTTTAATTCAAAGAAGAATTAAACTATTGTTTATATTTTAAATTTTATCATAGGTTGTAATATGTAAGTCTAATATTGTTGACTAATGATAAAACCAGTTAAAAAATATTGTTGTTTTAATTCCTAGCATCATTCAAAATGATCTATGCTATTAAGATAATAATTCTTCATAACAAAGATGTTGAATCGAAAGAAAATTCTCAGGCAATAATTTCATTATTGAATTCATAAAAAACAATAACAATTCCATATTTGCTTAAATCTTATATTGCATATCAAATATAAACATGTTTCAATTTATTAAAAATAAATACTCTTTCATTTTACGATAGGTTTCAAAACTAATAACTTCTATTTTCCCAAAATGATCTTTCTTGATGCGCCAAAGTTTTGGCCAGCCTGGGTAGCACCCTTGTTTGTACCAGCTTGAAGTCCAATAATTCCTTCACTTGCCCTCAATGTTTGTTCGGAAAATTCTCTGCGATTTTCTTCTGATGGCTTGGGTCCTAAGCATGGTCCTCTCCATTCTGGATGCTTGTAAGCAGTACGACCAATTGCAAATATTGTTGTAGTAACAAGAGCGATATTTTTTTGGTCCCATAAATCTGTTGTTTGGAACAAATCTACGTCAGCCACTCCATAAGCGACACAAGCCTTATGAAACCTGAAAAATGGTTAAATGATGTATTACTCAGAGTAAGAAGTAAACATAGAGATCCAACGCATAACGCATGAATAGCACTGCATTGTAATCAACCAAAAGCTAGAGTGAGATGGAAAGAGTTTCACTGGGGTGAAGTAATCAACAGGTTAGATTTTCATTTTAAATATAATACAAATTTTCGTAACTTTGCCATAGCATTGTTTAAGGAGAACCTCTCCTTAAACAATGGCCATAGCTATAATTAACGGACTACTCTCAAGCAACAATAAACTGCCAACAAACCAGTAAAATAATTCAGTTTATGAACGTTAAATCGAAACGAAAATATAAACAAGGCCCATCGGATACCTAAACAGTAAGAGAACGATGTTGCCAAACTGATAAAATTGTCTATAGCTGTTAGTACCATAGTAGGGGAATCTTAGACTAATTATCCCAATACGGAACAAAGATACGGCAAGTTCGCAACGCCGAATGTTGTTCGCGTTCATGAACAGATTCTACTTGGCTGTATCAACAAATGCGTGAAGGCATCTTTAGGTTTACTTTTTACTCGTGTATCATATTTGTGGTCAGGCCAAGTAACTATATCGAAATTGGTATACAAAGACTCTCCCTGATAGTGTTTACGAATCTGTCGAATCATGTGAAATATTTCGAAAGATAGTTAGGCCAAAATTGATCTCAATGTCAGGCCAGCAAAGTGCCGGACTTCTGTAGAGTGTAGACACCATAGAATGGTGTGCTTGCCGGATCTTACTGAGGATGGAAACAAAGATTTTAAAGAATTTCCATTATCTTTGGATGAAAATTCAAATTCATTTTATTAACCCTTGTTGAAGCAAGGCTGTAATTTAGTTACAAAAGAACCGCTCAAGAAGTTCAGGTACCTAACCTATTCCTTACCTAATAGAAAAAACTATAATAATAAAAATAAGTACAGTGGAACTTCCCTATAACGAAAGCGCTAAATATCCGCAAAGAAATTCGTTATATAGAAAATTTGTTTTTTAAGGTCGACAATGTTGCGGTCGACTTCACTGATAAATTTAAGTTTATCATTAAAACTTAAGCACTTAGGTACTTTCAGCCAGGGGTGTATTTAAAACTGTTTCAGAAAGATCTTTCTGCCCGCCGTGATGATGGTCGGGATTTATTACGTAGGTACGACCGGAGAAATTTCAGAAAAACCCACTCCTTATATCTTCTTATAAATACCCATTCAAAGAGTAAATGTTCTTTGAATATTTCGTTATAGAGAGAATTTACTTCGTTTTAGAGGGTGTTTTCAACATGGAATTTGGGTTCAATGTGCAATATCTTGCAGGAAAGTCGTTATACAGAGAAATTCGTTATACAGACGTTCGTTATAGGGAGGTTCCACTTTATATAATTTTAATGAATGGCTATATGAAGATTAAGTTATTATCTCCAAAGCAGGAGAATAATATTCTATGTTAAAATAATCAAAGGAAGCATTGAAATAAAAAATCTGAAGAATTTTAATTGAATACTGACTGGCTCAGGTTGTCCATCATCTTATAGTCTCCCCCAGAAGTGTTGATTTTTGTGATAATTCCAGGTTTCAGTCTATTCATCAATTTGCAGAGAATTATTCCATCCCGAAGAGATATTTCATAGGGGACACCTGGTGGAAATCTCTCACCTATTACCGTTTCAATCCATGCTTGTGCTTCTTGTTCTTGTTGTGGGTCGCGTTTACCAGCAACCTGGAACGATAAATTCCTCTATAAATAATTAAATAATTTATGCTGAAAAATACAGACAAAAACAGTAATCACATGTTATATATTGAACAATCAATTTTGAAAAATGCATTAAAATTTTTATTCGAAAACAATAGTAGGGGCTCGTAGGGGTTGATTTTCGTGCGACAAAATCAAGTGTTATATTATTTTTATATGGGACATCAAGCAGTATGAATTCACCAGAAAAAAAAATCAATTTTCTTTTAATTCTGAAGAATTTATGGATTTTTCTCTTAAATTAATATTGGGGCTCGCAATTCTAATAATGTAAAGATTGTCTTTCCAATTCCAACAATATAATAATATAGGTTCTCAACTCTCCATAAACACCTATTATATCTGTCAACAATATATGAAGGTATTAGGTATAGGTACAGTGTAAAGTATAAAACTGGTAACTCGAATAAGATAATAAGAATGACTAAAAACACCTTTCAACATCCCAAAAACGATCAAAGATGAAAGAGTATTCATAGTCATCCCTCAAGGGTAGGGTAAGTGTGAGTTTGAGTGTCAGATTTCCCTTGAGTAGCTGTAGCCGTTGCATAAAGCATACTAAGTTAGTGGTGTGCGATTTTTGCCAGCCTTAACTTGAGGGAAGGCGCTAGCACCATATACCAATTAAATTTTATACGTATATGGATAGTACCCTCAGACAAAGGATGTCTAAGATAGCACCCATGAAATGAGTATGCTTTATGTAACGGCTACAGCTACTCAAGGGCGATCTGACACTGACACTCACCCTAACCTTGAGGGATGACTATGAACACGGCCCTATCTTTCAAATAAACATCAAAACAACTGACATATTTACCTATCGAAAAAGTAATCTCCGAAAAATGAATACAGAAAAGAAGAAACTGCCCTATATTGCACCATTCGAAGTGGTTGTCCACAACAAGGCTTCAGACTGCTGGGTATCGGTTCTCGGCAAGGTATTTGACATTACCCCATTAATTAAACAGTATGAAGGACAAGCTTGTGTCAAACCCCTGATTGCTTTAGCAGGAAAGGACTTGAGCCACTGGTTTGACGCAAAAACTGGAGCAATACGTCATAGGATTCATCCGGTAACGGGAGTTTTGACACCCTATTGCCCAAATGGGGCATTTCCTGATGTCCAATGCCAAGTTCCTGACTCCGAGTGGAGGGCAATCAATGGCCCGCCATGGTGGGATAGACCACAATACCAAATTGGTATTTTAACGAAACGAGTGAGATCCTTGAAGATTATAAACATGCTGACATTCCATGAAGTTCAAATAAACATATGTTGTGAAGATACGTTCAGAAGAATTCAAGAGCGTTACTCAATCTTCAATAAAGATCCAGATAGCTACTCGTGGCGATATTTCGATCAAGAAATCGACTTGGACAAGACAATGGATGAAAATGGCATACCTGATGATAGGGATAAATTCACGGAGTATGGCATGCCACAAAATTTTTATGTACCTGTCGTCTTCTTGTTCTACAAGGACGATTTGAAATACTCGCAAGGCGAAGAAGAAAAATTCACGTATTACAAAGATTTATCAGAGGATACGATTTCAGGATTAGGACAAGGAGTGCCTTACAGGTTCCTGACTTCACCGTTTCAAGCAATCGATCCGTGTATTTGCGACGAAGTTGAAGAGGAACATCGTCATGATTATGATAAATATTTGAAGCATTTAGAATTTAATGACGTGGCAGAAGATTTAAGCTGCAAAGGCGACTCAGATAAATAAAAATTCATATATTTTCTATTGAAATAAACAATATTGAATGGAACACATAGTGCTTCATTTCCACATTCAATTAAAGAGTATGATGACTTTATTATAGGAACTTACGAAGACCAATATCTCAGTTGATGTTTCAAATATTATATACAGAAAACATCTATATAGGTACCACAACACCAAATTAGTATTTTAACGAAACGAGTGAGATCCTTGAAGATTATAAACATATGCTGACATTCCATGAAGTTCAAATAAACGTATGTTGTGAAGATACATTCAGAAGAATTCAAGAGCGTTACTCAATCATCACTACATAGTATAAAACAAAGTCGCTTTCTCTGTCCATGTGTCCCTTTGTATGCTTAAATCTTTGAAACTACGCAACGGATTTTGATGCGTTTTTTTTTAATAGATAGAGTGATTCAAGAGGAAGGTTTATATGTACAATAACATCCATTAAATAGTGGAGAAGTACTGTTATTTTTGAGGTTTCTAATGTGATGTCGTACCGTGCGAAGCCGGGGCGGGTCGCTAGTATTCAATAAAGATCCAGATAGCTACTAGTGGCGATATTTCGATCAAGAAATCGACTTGGACAAGACAATGGACGAAAATGGTATACCTGATGATAGGGATAAATTCACTGAGTATGGTATGCCACAAAATTTTTATGTACCTGTCGTCTTCTTGTTCTATCTACAAGGGCGATTTGAAGTACTCACAAGGCGAGGAAGAAAAATTCACGTACTACAAAGATTTTTCGGAGGATACAATTTCAGGATTAGGACAAGGAGTGCCATACAGGTTCCTGACTTCACCGTTTCAAGCCATCGATCCGTGTATTTGTGACGAAGTTGAAGAAGAACTTCGTCATGATTATGATAAATATTTGAAGCATTTAGAATTTAATGACGTGGCTGAAGATTTAAGCTTCAAGGGCGATTCAGATAAATAAAAATTTATTTATATTTTCTATTGAAATAAATAATATTGAATGGAACACATAGTGCTTTAATTTCCACATTGTATTTAAGAGTATATGATGACTTTTTGTTAGGAACTTAATGAGTTGTTCGAAGGAGACCATATTTCAGCTTAAGTTGCAAATACAGTAGAACTTCCCTATGGAAAGCGCTATGAAATCGCAAAAAATATTCGTTATAAAGAAATTTCGTTATACAGAAAATTTGTTTCTATAGCCGGCAATATCGCGGTCGACTTCACTGATAAATTTAACTTTATCATTCAAACTTAAGCACTTGCTTTTAGACATTTCCGCACAACTTTTCACACTAGCGTAATGGTTAGATTGAAACCAAACAATCTGAATATAAAACTGTTTCAGAAAGATTTTTCTACCCGCCGTAATGATTGAGTTTAAGGTAAGGATTTATTACGAACGTCAGGAAAAATTTCGGAAAAAACCCACCCTTATACCTTCTTACCAAAATCATTTGTTTAAGGATGTTCCTTAAACAATGCCAATACCCATTCAAAGCTAGAGTGATGTCCTTTGAAATATTTCGTTATAGAGAGAATTTACTTCGTTTTAGAAGGTGTTTTTAACATGAAATTTGAATTCAAGGTGCAATGTCTTGTACTAAATTCCTTATACAGAGAATTTCGTTATAGGTACAGACGTGCGTTATAGGGAAGTTCCACTGTATTATATACAGAAAACATCTGTAGGTACCCAACTTTTCAATAATTTAATCCTCAGTATTCTCTGTATACACTATGCAGTTTACATTTTGTATACCTACATATTTTTTTTAAGTAAGGATAATTTTTTACGAATCTATCGACCGAGGTTTTTTTGACCCCAACTTCATCGTTTCGATATTGAGCGACAAATTAACTATACAGTTCTCTGTAGGGAGTATATCTGTAGATTTACTGGTAGGTATCAATAAATCTGTGTCGGGTATGTAACCTATTCAGTATCGATTTTAATCTTCATTGATATAATAATTATCTGGATGAAGCAATGCCATTTTGGTTCCACTTCATATATCGATTAAATTAATTGATCTATTTACATAGGTATCAAATTAATTGCAAGTTCAATTATCTTCATCTATTTCTGATCTATGATTCTATGATCGCTTGTTACTCTGGAATGAGAACGCCATCATCAGTAAGTCAATGGCTTCCAATTTCAAAAGATAACTGATGAATTACGCCTTAGGTAAACTTACCTACCTTCCGAAATTCTTCAGAATTGAAAAAAAAATGATTTTTTTCATCATATCTATAGGTACTGCTTGATGTCCCCCATAAGAATAATGTAATACTCGATTCTCACGGGCAAAAATTAACCCCACATATGAGCCCTATCATTGTTTAAGGAAATTAAACAATGGTCCCACTATTAATCCAGAAGAAAAATTCATAAATTCTTCAAAATCGAAAGAAAAAATTTCATATTTTGCGGGCAGATCCATACTGCTCGATGCCTCATAGAAAATTCAATAGAAATATTAAAGAAAAATCATTATATTACCACAACAAAATATCCTCAAGTACGCGAATAATTTTTGGGATTTGCGTTAGTACAGCGAAAGGATTGTGCAATCAGAACCTAAGAATTTTGATATTTTTAGTAATCGATTTTTCACATACATAATATTTAATTTTTTGAATAATTTCCAGAATTTAATTCGTATCTTGCTGATATTTTGCATTCGTATATTTAGTAGCAATATCGAGTCGTTTACAAAATTTTGAAGTAATATTCTTATTTCTCATGGCTTTCCTTAAAATTATGATTTCCGGAATATGCCTGCCGCGAAAATTTTTCTACTGATAATTCATTCACTAGTGTTTAATCGATTTGAGATATCGATTCCCAAATTCATTTTTTTCAAAGGGGATATTTTCTGCATGTAATCATCACTAACATATACTTTGTAATAAATCGACCACGGCAAAAAAGCAAATCGATTTTCACTCCTTAAGTAATATATCACTGAAGTTTCCGCTCTCAACCGCAAACAAACGTAAAATTAACTAATTGACGAAATAGCAGAAAATATGAATGATGTTAAAAAACATATGTGTTCCGCCTACGCAGGAAACTCAGGAATAAAGTCTATCATCCCAAAACAGACGCCTCAGTTGAAATCATTCCGACGCCAAAGATAAACTACCGACGCTCCAATCATGTCTGGCGTAAGTACTATACTTTTTACACATTGCACTCAAATTTCTTCTGCTTTGACATCGGGAAAATAAACATAATAAAGATATCAAATAACACAATATATTAACACTGTTCTTGTTCTGAAGGAAAAGAACGGCAAATTTAAGTCCATTATTTTATCATGTTATTTCCCAATAAAACAACGATAATCATTACTTTTTAAAAGAATTATCACTCTTATGTATATCTTCACAATGTTAATTCTAACTTGATTTTTCGATTTAACGAAATATTCATCTGTTGATTAATTTCATCCATGTTCTATTTCTGTTGTTATGTTGTTAAATTTTGAAAAGTTTGGGAAGTTATTGAATAAATAAATGTCCAAATTCACGGAATCGTACTAAATTCGAATTGTTTATATTCAATTCTTCTTGAATTTTTCTGCATTATCTATATTTTCATTATACAATTTTTACACATTCCACTCAAATTTCTTCTGCTTCAACATCGGGAAAATAAACATTATAAAGAAAACATATACATAAATAACACAATATATTAACACTGTTCTTGTTCTGAGGAAAAAAACGCAAATTTCAGGCCATTGTTTCACCATTTTATTTTCTCATTTCCCAATTGAACAATAGTAATTATTAACTTTTCAGAATTATCACCCTTCTGTATATTTTCACAATGTTATTTTCAACTTGATTTCAGTATTCAATTCTTCTTAAATTTATTTTTTCTGTACTATCTATCTATATTTTCATTAACTAATTCTACGAATAAAAAATCCTTTCATCTCACTTCCCTTAAATTTTGTGTTCATTACTTTCTGAAATAGAATGACAATTCAACGCATTATAAATGTGCAAATCAATAAAAAGATGAAAACCTGAGCAAATATTTGTGAAGATGGTAAATTAAGGTGAAGTCAATAACTGCGCGAATTATGAGTGTATGAAAAATCATTGAAAAAATTAGGTAAATATGAATAGTTCATCATTCATGGATAATATTTCTAGACAAAAATATATCTTCAAATAATTATCAATTTTTTGGAGTCAAAGTGAAGTACATATATAAAAATCTTTTTTTTCTTCTTAAATTTTCAACTATGATGATGTTATTCAAACATTGAAATCAGAAAATTCTTGTTCTTTATTTATTAAAATGGATTTAAAAGTGGGTTTTACCATTGAGTATACATCAAATAAATTCATTTAAACTCAATGGTTTTAGCCAATTACAATTTCCATGCACGCTCTTTTTCACCTATAATTTAATAATAATTACCATACTTTTATTTATCTTCACTTTTTTTAATATTATCTTTGAACAATTTTTATTATCTAACGTTTTAACATTTCATTCCTGGCACACTTTATCATTAAAAACAAAAACATAAAACATACATCAGCAGTCAAATAAATTTCACCAAAAAATACAGCATTTCGATGTTATTCATTGTGTTTCTGGTTCCAGTGATTTTCTCACTGTAAGGAATGCATGCATCTGCTGTAATTTTCATATTTTTCTTTATGAAATATCTAATACTGATAAAAAAGATTTTATGAGGTACTTATAGATAAATTATCGAAAGATTATAGTGTAAGTGAAGGATGCTACACAATATTCGTAAGTAATTCCACATCTGCATGAAAATTACCAATAATTTTGCATGACAGCGTGTTGTCAAAAAACTGCATGAGTCATTTTCATTTTTCTTCAAAAATTAAAACGACCGAATGCAGTTTTTCAATGACAAACACACTGGAATGCGAAATTATCCTGTTATATCGATGCACGTGTGAAATTCGGAGGAATATTTTTCGAATGAACTGATAACTTGTGAAATTGACGTTATCAATTTAATTCTTAGCTCGTTTTCGCTAAAAATCCCTAACTGAATAAAGAAGCGACTGAGAAATGATTTTGTTTAAATTTTTTCCATTCATATATCTAGGATATAGGTATGTCAATTTTGACACAGTGCAATTATCGCTGGGATCTTCCGCTTTCTACAATGCAATTATCGCTATAATTATAAGATAATTGCACCCATTTGCATAGAATTTTTGACAGGAGGGTAAATATTCGGTATATTTCAATTTATACCTCAATCTCGCCTTTAATTTATTTAAAGCAAAAAACTACATTATGCTAATTTTCCTCGTATAACTAACTCCCAATGATTCAGGTGACACTCAATATAAATACCCTTTTCATAAAACAACACCTGTAGGTGAAACAGTATCGAAATAGCTCAACTTTATTTGCCAAAAGTTGCATTACTAATTGCCTGTCTAAATATAATTTTTTATAATTTTCCAACATCCTCGAATTAATCGAAAAATGCTCTAGAAAATTAAGCGATTATCCTCTCACAACATGCCGTATCTATAAGCTTATTTTCTATGTGGTATTTTTGGAGATGATCCTCTTGCATTTACTTTGGTTTTATGGGTTTTAAAATTAGTTATCTGGAGTAAACGCCTGCATTTGATGTGGCGAGATCTAAATATAATCATTGGTTGGGCGTTTACTGCTTTTCCATCCACAAATTTTGCGAAATTTTCTGTATTTATTCAAGCCTCTCGAACTGAAGTTTTTTCAATGATAGTATGTTGAAACATACTTACTTTCATGACCATCATATATTTCATAAATAATATCCGTCAATTTGGAAACAATCTGTTTTATGTGATAGGTATGCTGAAATAAGTTATGTATCATTCCTCGAAGCAGAACTCATTATTAATGTGATAATGAAATCTTCAATCCGCACATTCAGTGATGAACGGATTAGTTCAGTACTTCAGTAGTGACATTCGAGGACGCATATCTGACGAAATATTCAGATACTCCACTTGAAAAAATCTATTTAAGGTAAATGTACCAATTATCGACACTATAGTCGAAACTTGGGAATGTACAATGTTTTCGGATAGTCAACAAATGTTTTTTCACACTTAAAAGCCAGTTTTCAACTCATTGTACCTTTAATTCCTCAAAACAAACACGAAATCGTTAACAGGAAGTTTTGATATTAAAAAAAAAATACAAATCAAGTTGAAAGTCAGATCTCCCAATTATCGACAGTTCTGGAATTGAAATTACCTATTATCGACACACATGAGGACCAATTATCGACACTGTGAAACCAAGAAAAATAAAAAGTTGTATGGATAAGAGTAAAATAAATATTTAATCGGATCGATAAATTCAATGAATGACATCGTGAAATCTGATAAAATAACATATACAGAATGTTCCAGAATAACGTTACCAAATGCCAAAAGGGAATTCTCAACTTATTTTAAGAAGAAAAGTTTATACAAACATGGGTCCGAAACGGCTTCGTTACCGAGAGACCGGATGTCAAAATTCAAGAAAAAAATTTTCTTTATATTTCAAATTTGACTATTGCTATCGTTTTAAAATTTGCATACCGACGCTGAACTCATTCAAAGTGCTCTGTGAAAATTGAGAAGAGATTAAAAATTTCAAGACAGAGTCGTTGAATTTGGCAGTTTCTTAGTGGATTTTCACCTAAATTCTTGACAGAGTAGCTTTGGTCATGAAAGATCTACATTTCGCGACGTGAAACATCCATTTCACCATTAATAGTTCATCTTTCTCTTTGGTTAAGACAATCTTCTGTCTTCGTAACATTTTATTATTCGGAATTTCGGAATAGACTGAAAAAATAACGAAACCATTAATCGATAATGTAATGCACTCGTCATCGACTTCTGCGAAAAAGTATAAAATAATATCATAAGAGTTTATCAACATTTGGTGTCGGTTTGTATGGACTGAAACTTTGAACATTTTCGGTCAAAATGTCGAAAAAAAAATATTGATAGGGCTCACCAATTCCACAAAAAATACATTGAAAAATCATGTAGAGGTGCCCTATCATCGGCAAAAAATTAACCATTGTTCGACATAGAATTGAACTTATTATCGACATTTTATTTTATAATTGGAAAATTCGAGGAAAATCATTATGTCGATAATTGGTACATAATAAATAATGATTGAATCGCATACAATAAAGTTACTTTTGTTCCCAAAAATATATAAGCTCCAGGAAGTATTTCAAATAACACCACACTTTACCCAATTACCGACACTTGTGTCGATGTATGGGGATGGTCATGTTTTAGATGTACCTATTATCGACACCCTTTTTTAATGAAACTACCACAGAAAAATTTAGTTTATTGATAAAACTGAAATCAACCATAAGAAAGTGTGTTAATGTATAAAAAAACTTATATCATTTGAATCTTGCGAGTTTGATTGGATATGATGAGGAGGCTTTCCTTACTGAATTTGTAACAAACAGGCTGTTAACTCAGTTGAGACTGAAACTCAACTGAATGAGCGCACATTTTGCACTGAGATACTCAGAAGAAATCGGGATAATATTCAGATATGTTGAGAAAACTAAAAATTACATATTCGCGAAGAAAATAATTCTATGGCTGTTCCCGAAACCTTAATATATGGAAAAGAAATGAAAAATATCGATATTTGAGACACTGTCGATAATTGGTACATTTACCTTGAAGAAGCTACATCAATAACCCTACCGGTACCGGATTAGAATAATTACAGAAGTATTGGTAATACCTTGAAGCGCAGCTTTAATCAGTTTGGTTTTATTTCATATTGAAAGCGCTCTACGATATAACTTCGAAACCAAAGTTCTCTGTCGACACTGGACTTTTTTAAATAATAGTATGATGATATTGTGAATATCTGAACTGTCACAGTGTGTTAAGAACAAATATTTCTTTATCTTCTCACAATCATTTGTCATGTCACTATAAAACGGATGATAGCTTTGGGATACTACAACAAAAGAATTGAGCATTATTCGTCATTAATAATAATATTACTTCAATCTTTGAGATTCTGCCAAAAGACTAAAATAATTTCCATTGATAGGTACAGCTGTTAACCTGTAAACGCATCAATCATAGCAGGCCAAATAGTGTTATGCATCACATTAAGGCTGTTAGGAATTGTTTTGATAATTTCCATAGTAGTTGATCTTTTAGGCGTTGATCCACATGAATTATCGAAAGAAAGTTTCGAAACATAACAACTCCAAATTAATGCCTCAATTTATCGAAGAATACATTTGAAAATAGCACCTATATGTTAATTATTAACAAGACTGGTTGTCCCAGATTTACCCAGGCCATTGATCTAGCTTTTGCATAATCAACAAAAAAATTATTGATAAAACTAATACTCTACTGCAGGAAACCAGCTCGATTTAATACTCCATAAATTCGAATACCTAAATGCCACAAAAGAGTATTGCCGGTCGAATTTCTCGATTTTGAATCCGAAACTATGTAACTAATTTTCAAATGAGTGAAATTAAAAAAAACTTTTCCTTTAATACCTTAATAATTTTCCTACAGAAAAGGGATAAACAACTCGAAGCCGAGGTCTTGAACTGGATCTTTGCAGTTCTTGGCGAACCTGTCCCAAAAGGAGAATTCGAAGATATTCTGAAAGATGGTGTTGTCCTTTGTAACTTGATCAACAAACTGGCACCTGGTTCCGTTAAAAAAATCCAGTCCAAAGGAACGAATTTCCAGCTGATGGAAAATATCCAAAGATTTCAAGCTGCTATTAAAGCATACGGTTTGCCACAAGAAGAAATTTTCCAGACCGCAGACCTTTTCGAGAGGAGAAATATTCCACAGGTGATCTTTTTGTTTCATCTCATACAAGTAGTGCTGTCAATAATCGAAGTCGTACATATTAGAAAAATTGAAAATACAAGCAGGGGCCTTTTCACTTCGCACTTGGCATTCTGCCAAATTTCAAAAGTGAAAATTAGGTATGTTGTACAACATTTTTTCCAACATTTAATTTCTGCGGAGCACTTTTCACTATGATGCAATTGACTCACATTTTATTTTTCAATTAAACTTAATTCATTTGAAAAGTGACAAGTGCAAAGTGAAAAGTTGCTAAGTATGTGGTGCAAAAAAACCCCTGGGCACGGCATATTGAAAAACTGAAAAATCTTCGCAATTAATGAAGACGAAATCGCTATAAACAGATTCATTATCATAATATTATCCAAAGTTAGAGAAGAACGAAACCAATCGAAATGAAATTTTGCGACCACATGCAAGATGTTTATAGTAAGCCCTATGCAAAATTTTGTGGCCATAGTGTTAACAGAACCGTGGAAAATTCAAATGGAATATTGAAATGAAGAAACTTTATATCATTTCATAAGAAGATATCCGATTCGAGTCAAATTTGTTATGAGAATGGAGATTGGTATACTGAATGTTCATGCAAAATTTCAATTAATTTGTTTTTCCGCCGACCTCGAAATGAAAGGCAATTTTAATGTGAACGAAATTGAGCATTAATGACCCATTTTAATGCTCAATTTCTTATCCATTTCAATGTGCAATCCTCATGGCAACCGTACACAAATTATTTAGAAGCACTACGAGAAATGTCAAAACTGGAAAATAGAAACATAGAAATTCCATTATGTCAAATGTACGTCTTGTGCAAAATGAGAATGTATTTCAATCAAGAATTTATACACTATTCATGTTGAGATCATCCGAAAAATCTAGTAATCAACACGGTTATTAATCTAGCGACTAATGGTCTCGAACTATTAACGCGTTAAAATATCTTGATCATTAGTCGCTGTATTTAATAACCTAGTTGATTAAATGACTATTAATTATTGATTTTTACATATTTCATTTTTTGAATGATTTCCAGAATATAATTCCGATTGTGCTGAGATTTTGTATTCATATACTTAGCACGAATCTCAAGTCCTCATAGGCGTGTCTGGCAGCGGCCCCTATGTAGAAGAAGTTTTTTTGTGATACCTATGCGTAGTTTTTGATTAGAATCTTTCAGGAGGGGGCAGAGGTACATCAGGGGTGGCCTGGTCCCCCCTTGACCCCCCCCTAAATACGCCAGTGCAAGTCCTATACAAAATTTTGAAGTAATAGCATTATTACTCCACCAATGAACGAGCACTCAAAAACACCTTTTATTAAATTTTTATTTTTAAAGCCTCGCCCCCTTCAGCTAGTGGAAGGCTGCCCTTGACTGGTATACCATTGTATTCTTTATACAATACATGGTACCATCCAATTATATGAAGATTCATTTATACAATGCCTGTACTGCTTTTCAGGTAGCACTCTCACTTTTTGCCTTGGGTCGTATCACCCAGAAGCACCCAGAGTGGACAGGACCCAGTTTAGGGCCCAAAATGGCCGAAAAGAATGAGAGACAATTCACAGAAGAACAGCTCAGAGCCCACGAAGGAGAACTCAATCTTCAGATGGGCTACAATAAAGGAGCATCGCAGGCTGGTTGTGGATCTTTTGGAAACACTAGACACATGTAAATTAATTTTAAAAAAGGAAGATTTCTTGATTTTATTTTGATGTAGCCCTATCAATAATATGACCCTAATATTTCAAATATGGTTTGACATATGACACATTTTGTATATGAGTAAGTTTATTAACTGAAACATTTGTTTGTTGCTAAATGTTGAACACGCTTCCATTACAATTTAGGCTATAATATTGAAAAATATGTATTATTGATTAGTTTTAAAGTTGCATTTTCTATATTGTATATTAGCTCTTTTATTTGCAGCTATGAAGATCATTTTAAAAAATTCTATTTTTACGATTTCCAATGAACGGGATATAATATTGGGAAGATGTAAATGTTAAGAAGTACAGTATTTTTAGATTTAAGAGTAGGATTTTCAATCGTACAAATACACCCACGTTATGTTTTGGCAGAGATATACATCATCATAGATTGATGTTTTTTTCAATTTGTAACCAGAAGTGTTTCATCAGTTCGATTCACTGTTTTTACGATGTTCAGTTGGTTGAAGACAGAAAATAAAGTCATTTTATTTTCAGTGTGAAATAAGACATGATTGATGTTATTGTGAACGAAAATATCTCTGGAAACAATCTTCTTACATAAACTTTTTTATTATTTTTCATATTTCACTGTAAAAATACGTAAATATGCAATTTTGGGACAAAAGTGAGTTCCAAATTTTAACTCTTCTAAAATATTGATTGAATAGATTGAGACATCATTCTAACATAAATTAACTAACTAGGTAGAATACCTAATATAGATAGAAAATCAGGAATGACGTAATATTTACCACTACATCTATCTCGGATTTATTCGATTATGATGAGAATTACGAAAGCAGTTATGCAGGAAACGATATAAAAAACTAAATAGGGCAAAATAAATGCGTGTTAGCAAATCAATCTTAATTTATATTGTATTTCAAACTCATAGGACTTTGACAGGTCGTTGTGATTTTCAACAATTTGTTGGAATAACTTGAATAGGTATTCGTTTTTTTTTCAATAATTTATAGTGTTGTGAAGGTGACAAATTTTGCATTATGTACCGCTGTGTATAAATGTTCATTTAATTATTTTTCCATTGCTACTTGATTCTTCCAGTATTGATTAATTAGAATATAACTCAGTCAAATCAACTTTTCTATCTATTTCTCATATTTTCATCACGACATCATCTAGCAGAGACAATAAATCATTTGTCAATAATGTTATAACTGAAAGTGAAATTCAATTCGTAATTTTAATGAAGAAAACTATTACAATTGAATTTAAAACAGAGTGAGTACAACTGGCCTAAGTTGTCATGTTGTAACATGAAAAAAATTTTGATTGGCACAATTTTTCATTAACTACAATGCGTTACGATATTGTAAACATATCAAGACATGTTGAGAGTTTTGCAGTGGTTATGCTAGGGAGGGTCACTCAAATTCCACTGTTTCTCTTATTTTGATTTTAAGGGCGAAATATCTAAGCTCAAATCTTCGAGAGATAATTTCCCAGTTTTAAGGATCCGTAGACAGATCCGTACACACTATTCGTCAAAACTAAATAGTTCAAATAACACAAGCAAAATCGGCATTATTTGCTACTTTCTTTTTGTGTTTTTTCTTTGTTCTCTTTTTTTATAAGATGAAATTTTGATTTTGAGCCAAACCGTATAAGAGGAACTAGATTATTATACTATTTTGACGTATGATATCAGAGCACAAGGAAAAACCTCAGTAGAAAAATCCGTGTCTCGCCGTTTTTACAAAATTAAAACTTAAAACTGTTCGAATAAATACCTTCAATATTCAGATACAAAATACATAATTATTGCTCTTGAGCCAGGAGGGTGTTTTAAACCAGGTCTGGCGTTCCAAGTGATGATTTTCGAATCTTCTGTTCTTCTAAGATCTAATGAAGGGTAATCATCTCCCATAGATTTAAATAGTGGTATTTCATCCTAAATATCGAATTCAACTTCGGAATAATAATAAAAAACGTGTGACAAACTTATGTCAAAAATGAGAGAATAAAACAAGTATATATAAATATTATAAATCCATTATCGTTCACAAAAACAAACGAACAGATTCCTAAGAATGAGACGTAAACAACAACGAGAGTGGTCAATGAAGATGCTTAAGTATTACTTAATACGCCTGAAAGAAGTATTTCACCTACTGATATATAAACTGCTAACCGAGATATTCAGATACACAATAATTATGCAATACCGCATGCAACCAGAAAAGTATACAAGTGAAAGTAACCCAAGATACCAACCCAATACTGCTTCAGAGGTTCAGTAAGATGTATCTCACCACCCTATTAGTTTGTTTTTTCGCCAATTCTGTCTATGGTGAACATTACAAAGTACAACGTGAGTAGATATTTTTAAATTTTTTTTTATTTTATTTATATATTCTTTTGAGGTTGGTGCAAAACGGGGTACCATACTATTCTATCGTATGATACACAGGGAAAAACCTCAGTAGAAAAAACCCTGCCTCGCTGTTTTTACGAAATTGAAACTTAAAATTATTCGAATGAATTCCTTCAATATTTAGATACAAAATACGTAATTCTTGCTCTTGGGCCAGGAGGGTGTTTTAAATCAGGTCTGGAGTTCCAAGTGTTCATTTCATAAATCTGTAGGATCATGGATATTTGAGGCCAAGAAGTTGAATATACACTTTGTCTGAAACTCTCTATTTTGTCTTTTAATAATATGAACTAAACATTCTGAAATATTTTTCGTTTTATTGGTCCAATTTGATTCCATCAAATGCAAAAAAAATATTATTAAAATTTCAAAGTTTTTTATTGAAATTATAACTATCCAAGAAAAGCAAAACAGTAATCACAAAATTTAAACATTGGTTAACCGTTTTTCGTATGTGACCAAAAAATTAATTGCTGCGAGAAAATTTTTTTTTCGAACTATCAATGATTATTTTTAACTTGGTCGAAAACTAAATTGTCCCTCTGATTTTTCATTGAACTTTTTCTCATTCTATAATAGTGAAGAAAAAGTGAATATTGTCACAAAAAAAAATTGAGAATATCCCGAAAAAATACAAAAAGCAAAATATAATTGATGAGAAGAAATTCAAATCTAAGTGCCACTTTCACGAAATTTTAGATTTCATTCTATATGTGCCAAGGCCAATAGTGTACAAAACGGTCTATGTGCTATCCGCTATAGACAATTATCATTTCTGATGAACAATTAATTTTCTATTCAATCTTTTTCATATGTCCTAAACATGTTTTATGAAATATCTCAGTTTGAATTTTTGGCACTTAGACCCTTTTGAATCTCAACTCTTCAATTATGTTTCAACTATTATTGTCCTCAGAAAGTAATTTGCATTTTAGAAAAGATAATATTTTCTTCTCATACTGAAATGGAATTTTTTTCACTCATAAGCAAAATCTACCTCCCAGCTAACGAATTGTTTACTTAATTTCATTTTCTAGACTGTTTTAGATATAGATGAAATAATTAAAATACCAGTGTATTTTTACTTTGCTTTTAGTCAATCTACTAGCTGAAATATTTAATTTTTTTTTCACTCAGATAATTTTGCGAATCAGAAGTTCACGTTTATAGTTTGTCAAGCAAGAAATCTCCTACTGTTACTGGAACTATGTTCCGGAAAAATTTTCGATAATACAAAGAATATAATACATTAAATAATTTTTTTATTCAAAATGTATTGGTTGTTATGCTCTTTATTGAAATCCTTAGCTTTCGCCTCCTAATTGTGGGGCATCCTCAGAGGTTCAATGTGAGCTCAACCCTTTGAGCTGTAGGCATATTCTTCACCAACTACAATGAGACGTTGGTAATTTTTACAATTAACGCTTTGTCAACACTTAAAAACATAAAAATATTACAAAAACACTACACAAATGCGGCAGCCGATTGTGACATATCAATTAGGAGGCGAAAGCTAAGGATTTCAATAAAGAGCATAACAACCAATACATTTTGACTTCATTATAACCCGACAACCACCACTATTCATCATAATTTTTTTATTGTTGAATACATGGGTGAAGTTTCTGACAAGCTATGACCTACATTTCCCTTAGTTGCAGTAGTTTTTTTTTTCTAGAGGAAATTGGAATATTAATTATTTATTGGTAATTCTTCAATGATATAAGTGATTATTTCAATAGCTAATAGCTTCTAATCAACCTGAAAGTTCCGTAATTGAACATTATTGCGATAATTATTATGGAATTTCCTCCAGCATTACTGTAATTGTTCAAATAGTCATTGTTTACCTAAATGGATTTTTTCGGGTCAACCTTGACATTATTAGTGTCTCCACAATTAAAAAAATCGGTCATTTTAATTTGTCTTATTGGCTTTTACTAGAGAAAGTGAAATAGGATTCGAATGCAAATATTTAGTAGTTCTCGGGAAAGAGTAAATAACCCGATGTCTACAATACATTTCGAAAATGTCAAATGTGGAAGAGAAACGATTGCAGCAATTCCAAATCGTTATAACATAGAGATAACATGTTGAAATCCTATTAGAATGAGAATTCCCAGCTCTCAACGTTGCAAAAGAGCCAGAAAATAAATTTCATGCCGTATTCGGCGGCACTTTTTCCTTGTATTGAGTCAATATGAATTTTTAATAGGCTGAGGCCAATTAGTCAACATCTATTAATGTTTTGCTCTAGTTTAACAAGAGAATCGAGAATAACTCAACAATGAACTGGCATTAAATGTTTCCGATTACCTGCTAGATTAGTAGATTGATTCTAAGGATAATAATACGTATAGAAAACAAGTGACCCCAAGTCGGATATTGCAGAATTCCATTTTGTAAAATTGTTTACCTAATCCGCCCTTAATCCGCCGTTTATTCACAATCTTCCACATATTGCTTTAAATTTAGTTTTTTCATTTTCTCTTGTACTTAAAAAATGACTTTACTTCCATAAAATTTCAATTTTAACATCAATAAAAATAATTGCTTACAGCTGAATTCGTAAAAACATGTTTCAAAGACGACCCAGGGTTCATCAACTGTTCCACACATGCTGTACAAATTTTATTCAACAAAATACCAGAAGGTTTACCCGAAATTGGTTTGCCTCCTCTTGACCCACTACATTTGGATGAAATCAAAGTAAGTACACAGAAATTCACAATTTAATGGTTTTCCAATATGAGGTGTTATTTAGACATTCAAAGAAAAATGCCATTTTTCAATAAAAATGATCGGATGTTTAACACAGTCCAGAAACTTTTCCCGCAAAAGATCAGTGGTTTCGTTGCTTGTCTGGCACGAAGCGCCGTCTTGTTGAAAGTAAACGTTGTCCAGATCAATACTATCCAATTTCTCTCTCGATAGCGCAATCCATTCACCGTAACTGTTGCTTTAGCCTCATTTTCGAAAAAGTAAGGTCCAATGACTCCGTCGGACCATAAACCGCACCAAACAGTCACACGTTGAAGATAGAGAGGCTTTTCAACAATAACTCTGGGGTTTTCCGAGCCTCAGATGCGACAATTTTACTTGTTGACGAAGGCACCGAGGTGGAAATGGGCCTCATCACTCAAGATGATTTCTCGATGGAATTTCTGATCATTTTCATGCATTTCAACGACCCAATAAGCAAAGACACGACGTCGTTGATGATCGGCCGTCTTGAGTTCTGGTGTTAACTGAACTTTATAAGCCTTAAGACCCAAATCTTTATACAAAATACGGTGTAATGACGTTTGTGGAATGCCTTATTCCAAAGAACGAGGAGGAATGGACAAACCTGAGTTTTCTTCAACACTTTCGGCTCAGCAGCAATATTCTCGGCTGTTCTTGGGCGACGTGCACGGTTTTTATTCTTCATATCACTAACTTGTCCCAACAGCACGAATTTTTCCACCAATTTCTTTATTGCGGTCCGACATTGTTTCACGACGACCCAAAAATGTTCGAGTTTTACGAAGCGTATCTGCCGAACTTCACCTTTTTATAGCGAATTTTGATAATTTCAATGCGTTGTTGAAGCGTGTATCGTTCCATTTTTAGTAATGGCGTAGTTTCTACTTGTCACATGTCAAAAAATGACAGCTTCAAACGTGATCTACCGAAATAGCGGGCTATTCGAAATAATACCTCTTATTGGAAAACCCTTTATTTCGAACATTGGAGAAAAGCATGAAATCATGAATTCAGTAAAGATCTCTCTGCTCCTTCACCGTGAATGTAAAATATCTCTAAACTTTTTGGGTAAATACTTCTTGAATCATTCTCTGAATCTCGGGAAGTTTTGTACAGTCACTTGAATGTTATTTATTACCTAAACTTTGAATTAAATCGAGAATATTTTCACGGAGTGAAGAAAAAAAACTCAAATTAAAAACCTTCAAGGACAGAAAACTAGATCTTCCTTCTTTACTGCTTCAAGTATCATCCTTTAATTTAATCCGCATTTTTGCCTGAGAACGGTCAAATGGATGAAATAAATATTCGAACAGAGACAAGACTTGTCTCTGATTCGAATTTGATAACGGTATTTTTCGTGACTCTAATACAAAAAGAAACTCAATCAATTTTTTCCACAGATTTTGCAGGGTGGTGGAGGACCTGTTACTGTGAATGCCTCTCTTACTAATGTCACAGTTAGAGGATTTGGAAAAACTAAAATTCTGTACAACAGCGTCGATCCAAGAACTTATGATTTCGTGACAAAACTACATTTAGATAAATTGAGAATGGAAGGAGACTATAAACTGCTCGGTAGGATTCTGGTTATTCCCTTGAGAGGCAAAGGAAATTGTTGGTTTGATGCCAGTAAGTATATTGAGACAACGATATTGACCAATTATAGTGATTTCAATCTACAATCTTTGTATCTGTCCTACAGATAGATCATCGATACAAATAACTACAGTGGAACTTCCCTGCAACGAACGTCTGTAAACGAATTTCGTACCAGACATTGCACCTTGAATCCATATTCCATGTTAAAAATACCCTCTAAAACGAAGTAAATTCTCAAATGTGTTGTCCATCTTAATAATTTGAGTAAGTAATTCTAAACAAATTAAAAGATTTTTCGTGTATACTCCGACCATCAATTTAATTGAATAAGTTGCAACATATGTTTCTACCCTCACAAATTTAGGGTCATCCGGACTCCAGAGTCATGATTTGATGTTTGTGAATTGTTTTTCTGTCTCAAATAGCATGAAGATGACCCTAAATTTATGAGGGTCGCAACATATATTGCAACTTATTCAATTAAAGCGATGTTTGAAGTAGACACGAAGAATCTTTTCGTTTGTTTAGAAGCAAATTCTCTTTATAACGAAATATTCAAAGAACATCACTCTTCGAATGGGTATTGATAAAAAGTTATAAGGGTGAGTTTTTTCCGAAATTTTTCCGGGCGTACGTGATAAATCTCGACCTTGAACTAAATCATTAGGGCAGGCAGAGAGATCCTTCTGAAACATTTTTAAATACACCCCTGGCTGTTTGGTTTCAATGTAACCATTACGCTGGTGTGAAAAGTTGTGCGAAAATGTCTAAAAGCAAGTGCTTAAGTTTGAATGATAAACTGAAATTTATCAGTGAAGTCGACCGCGACATTGCCGACTATAGAAACAAATTTTCTGTATAACGAAATTTCTTCACAACGAATTTTTTTTGCGGATTTATCGCTTTCGTTATATGGAAGTTCTACTGTATTTTGTATGTCCCGATCTATTTCTCTTAGAAACAAATATGAAGCTTATTCTTCCTTATTTTTCATACAAGTTTTCCACGGTATGAAATAATATTTAATCTAGCAGGAAAAATTCCATCCATATAACATCCTTTGTCTAAGTAACATACACATTCTTGCTTTTCTAAAGAAGATAATGATGAGTATTTCTGATATCTGATTATTGATTCCATCTATAATATTAATTTATTTTACGATTCAGTTGAATTCCACAAAGCATTGAAAGCATGATATTGATGAAACACTTTATTACTCATAACCTAAGCGAAGGTAGGAATATACTTTACACAATATTGTAATCACTGAAATGATTCTTACATTATTCGCCAATTTTTTCCATGAATTCCTCAATTACGCCACTAGTATTGCGTGTGGAGTTTTTGAGACATAACCTGATAATATTACGAAAACATATCTAATTATCTCAAGATATAATTTATAGTGTTCAAGGTTTGTTCGTATATTTGAACAACCCTGTATGATTAGGGATGTATTTTAATACTCGGAATATTGGTAATACATATATAGACTACAGGCCCGTGTTGAAAAAATTATGGGTCATTTGAACCACCAGGTGACCTATCTAAAACGATATAAGAGCATAAAATAATAAGATTCAGCACTATGCCGTCACTTGTAAGCTGTCCAACTGAGTGCAGGTGAGGATTCGAAAGTACAGGTAGAGTGTGTACATTTTGGTCACATATTTTTGTACGGCATTCTTGCCATCGATTGATCCCTGAAAAATAATAAGAAAACGCGTAGCGCCGTAAAAAAATGTGGAGCCACAAAGTCAAAATTTTTTTTTATTTTCCGACAATTACCTGGGTAAATTTGGTCATTTGATTTTGTACCGCATCTGTGTCATACTATTTTGACTTTGTGGCTCCACATTTTTTTACGGCGCTACGCGTTTTCTTATTATTTTTCAGGGATCAATCGATGGTAAGAATGCCGTACAAAAATATGTGACCAAAATGTACCCACTCTACCTGTACTTTCGAATCCTCACCTGCACTCAGTTGGACAGCTTACAAGTGACGGCATAGTGCTGAATCTTATTATTTTATGCTCTTATATCGTTTTAGATAGGTCACCTGGTGGTTCAAATGACCTATAATTTTTTCAACACGGGCCTGTAGTCTAATATATTCGAAATTTCAGCTTTTTAAGGTTTAATCTACCGTGCTAATAAATAATGTTCATTTGAAATTATATAAAGCACGAAACGAGAAGTAAATCAATCAAATATTGAAAACTAATGAAGATAGAGTCATGGGTATAAAGAAATTAATGAATAAAATGCATATCAGGACTACGGCAAACCGAAAAAGGGTATAATACAATACAGGATATTCTTTTTGATAGGATATTCTTCATGATTTAGGTACGACAGGCAGGTGGTTAATTCCTACCCAAATAACAAATTTTCAATGAACTTCGTCTCCGTAAAAGTGGAAGGCACTATTGGCCTTGGTACCAACATCCTGTATAGTAAAACGATGAAGATTGAATGAAAATGATTGAGTTGTTTCAGAACCAACATGCCAATGTCAAGGATAAGTATTTTTACGAAGCTGATAAATTAACTATGGAAAACATAACACAACTGAAGGAAGATTGATAAATTGCGACCTATTTTCCAAAGAAGCTAGGATTTATATCTTTTTATTTTTAGATCTCGTTTCGTTTTCAGCTTCCAGATTACTTCGTCTGAATCAATTCTATATTTACTTTCTTTATTTTGATTTTAATATATTTTAATCGTTACAAATATATGAAAATGTCTGAATCCATATGTTTCTTATTTTTCAGAAAATATATCGATAGTAGCCAAAAGTGACGTAACACTAATGAAGAGACATGGTTTCACGTTTTACAACATTACTGATATTCATGTAAAATTCGATATTGGAGGACTCAAATTCCACATGGGAAACCTCTTCGACGGCATAAAAGCTTTAGGTATGTACTTACAAAAATAATAGAAAAACATTAAAGTGAACCATTTGCAGAGGAATCAACTAACGCTTATTTGAACGCAAACTGGAGGCCCGTAGCAGAATCCTTAAACCCAATTCTGACCAAGACTGTCGAAGACCTCATGATAGGAATATTACGGACAGTGTTTGATAATCTACCCGCTGACTTTTTCTTGGGAGATATTGGAGAAGATTTAGATAGCAACGTCCAGTAGTAATTAGGTCGAACCGCAATTGCGCAAATCTGGTTTAATTCTGATATACAAATCATCTTTTCGATCGAGTTGTTCTGAGTTATTTCAGTATGTATGTAGTAGGTTTCACTTAAATTTAACTCACGACACGTTGTTTGGATCTCATGCCTAATTAGACTTGCATACCGGTGTTATGATTAGGCGTTTTGAATTTCAACGAAATTTTGCTATTTTTGGATTGTAAACTCGAATTATTCCATTGGCAAAAATTGCTGTTTGGATGGAAATACAGTGGAACTTCCCTATAACAAATTTCTCTGTATAACGAACAAGACAATCCATCTTGAATCCAAATTCCATGTTAAAAACACCCTCTAAAACGAAGTAAATTCTCTCTATAACGAAATATTCAAAGAACATCACTCTTTAAATGGGTATTGGTAAGAAGGTATAAGGCTGGGTTTTTTCCGAAATTTTTCCGGGCGTACGTAATAAATCCCGACCTTAAACTAAATCATTACGACGGGCAGATAGATCCTTCTAACAATTTTAAATACACCCGTGGCTGTTTGGTTTCAATCTAACCATTACGCTAGTGTGAAAAGTAGTTCGAAAGATGTCTAAAACTCTAAATGCAAGTGCTTAAAAGTTTGAATGATAAACTTGAATTTATCAGTGAAATCGATCGCGACATTGCCTACTTTTTTTGCGGATTTAGCGCTTTCGTTGTAGGGAAGTTCGACTGTATGTAGATTTAGGAGATAGGCAAAATGTAGATACTGTATATAGGTTAAAGAGCTGAATTGCTTTAATATGACTTTAATGTAAGTACAAAAGTATTGAGTTACCAAAATAAAACTAGTTGTAAAGAGAAAATCTTCGAATTTCATCTGTAAAATTGAATGTTATGTTGGTATTTGCGATTGTCGCACAAGTACAGAATAATATATTTCTTATAATAAAATAGTGATTGAAACAAAGCTTTATTCCTTATGGTTATACATATTTTCATCGACAAATAGGAAAATCAATTGAAGAATTCTTCTTATATTTTCAAGGTATTAGCATGTCAGTTGAGAATCAAGCTTTATCCAAAAGCTGATGTGTTATTTCGTGAATTATTTCACAGGCCAAATACATGTCTCATGAGGAAAAGTTTTAGATATATTATTTGCTATAGTTATTGCGGTAGACTAATGAAAAAAATTTGAAAAACTTATTCGAAGTAATTGGAAGATAATTTCGAAAGAGTTAATATCCGAATCAATTGTTCGAGGAACCCACATTTCCTTCAACTGTCGTTGAAATTAGATTGTAAATGTGTGTTAAAAATATCTTAAGTTTATGCTAGCCATAAATTTAAATACATCAGACAACAGGGTATGTAGAAAACTGTCAAAATAAATTTATTCAAGTGGTTTGGAATGTAAGTGCGATTATGAGAAGCTGTTTTTTCACGAAAAGTTATTCTGGAGCTAATTGAAGAAGCTTTCTTCTAACTCTTTCAAATAAAATATGGTTTGGATCAAAAATAGAAAAAAACATATATACGACTACGAAATGGGATTTCTTAATGTAGAAAGAGATCTACTTCAACGAAAATAAAGTTTGTGACGTCAACATTTGGCTCATATTTTAAAAATTTACTGCTTTACTGCATTTACTTGTTTTTACAAGAAAAAATCGCTCTGACAAAATTATACTGGCATTGCTCCAATCCGTTATTGTTGAAAAATAGGTTACTTATAATATCTGAGAGATAATTTCAAATAATGGAGAATTTTAAGAAGTAATTCACTTATACAAAGTTTTGTTGAATTGAATGTTCGTGTTTGTGTGTCTGAAAGCATGGGATTCAAGAGATCAAAACCACTGACCTGCCAGAGGGGTCGGGATGGTCCAGGCATTTCCAAAAATGGTCAAAAAAGATTGGTAAACACTCAACAATGACTAAGGTCTGGAGTACAACTAGTGAATTTTCCCGAGAAAAACGTTTTTATAGTGTTCCATTTTCAGTGGCGACTCGTCTGACGCCTACGCGGGGTCCCATATCGAACACAAATCTAGATGACTCACCTCATACCTACCTTGTTATGACGTTTTATTTTTGTTTTGATTTCAGTCATTCCCAGAGATCCCGATTCTATTTGGAACATTCGCGAAGATTTTTCACCATGACAATGACCCATATGAGATTGTTACGAAAATAGTATAATTGTTATGAACACGTGTTGAGACTCCATCATTCTTCATTATTGACTTTTTCAATGACCTGTTAAGAGAATTGGGAGAAAATTATTTTTGGAAACCCAACATTCAATCTGTTCTCATTTCAATAAAATCTGAGCACAACCAGAGAGCATGATCATGGCGAATAAAATACATGATCTGTCTAGAATAACTCCACTATATTGTCTTTCAAAATTCAGTCAGATTTTTGAAGAAAACGGTTTGTTGGTGATCGAAAAATGTATGGTAAGCTTCGCTTATACAGTGTGGAAAGAAATCCAGCCCAAAATGAAATACTGAAGATAAGTTCAAACTTCATAATTTAATTTTACGCTCTTTACGGGAAAGGAGCCAATGATAATATTTCGAATATCGAAAAAACTAAGAGAACCTAACGAAAATATACAGGGTGTCTCCGAAAATGTGGGAAATCTCTCCGGATTCAGATAGAACATAAAAAATGAAGATGATAAGTTCCCTTAATTTTTTCCTAGCGGCTCTCCCTACGAAGATACGACCTCCTAAATGACGCCACTGGAAATCCATTTTAGTGGAATAAGTTTCAAACTACTAGATATAATTTGATTAAAATTTGACATGATTAATAGTATTAAGGACCTCCTAAATCACCGCACTCAAATTTTAATTAGCTCGGTCGGTGCACCAGGTGCGGACTGGGTTGTTCATTTTAATGCTTACATTTTTAACACCCTGTATAAGGTTCTCAAAAAAACAAATTTGGATACTTTGAACCTTAAGTTAAAGAAAAGGTACTCTTGTTCAGTGTCGATAAAATGAAAAGTTTTCGAAAAAAAAATAACGAAAGAAGTAAGTAATTGAAATTTATTCCACTAAAATGAATTTCAAATTGCATCATTAAGGAGGTAGTATCTTCGTAGGGAGGGCAGCCAGGAAAAAAAATATGGGAACTTGTCATCTTATTTTTTTATGTTCAATCTGAATCCGAGAGATTTCCCACATTTTCCGGGACACCCTTAATAAAGGTAACCTTTGGGCTATTAATAATTAATTAAATTCAACCTCTTGTTCTTTAAATCCCTCAGATATTCGAAAGAAACTGCTTTACAACTAGAATGGTCTATCAAATCCAGTTTGGTTCTCCAAATGGTGTTTCTTTCAGAACTTATTATCCCATAAATTCAAACAATGATATTCTGCACTAAATATAATATTACCCTGATTTATCTTGATAGAAAGATAACTGTATAAATTATCTTTTGTTTCCTCATCGACTCACTATATCCACACAAGCCCAATTGAAGAAAAAACAAGCTTTGAAAACGGCAATCGGTTCACTACACCATTTTTACCAGAATCTCCAGAAAGGTTCATAAACTATTAAGCTTTTCCGAGTTAGGTTCAGAAATAATTATTGGATATGTATTTCGGAAGTTCGAATTGTAATTCAGAATAGTAATTTGAAATTCAGAATAGGGAATTTGAGTTTCAGAATAAGAAGAAACTGTAATTTGAATTTCAGAATAGTGTTATGTAATTCAGAAAGGGCAAGAATGATTTCAGAAAAAATGAATTGGAATGGAGAGTTGATGATACTAGATTCAGATGAAGGAAATTGAAATTCAGAAAAAAATTGTAATACAGAATTGGTAAACTGTAATCCAGAATAAATAAATGAGAATGAATAAATCATATAAGAACATGTATATCTACATAGAGTTACATACATAATATGTATGTAACCTACATTTTCATAAGCTATTTTACATCACTCGATAATATTCTGAATTACATTCATACATATTAGGTACATTTACTGAAATTGAATAATGTCGAAAACTTTTCTGAAATATAATTTCTGACTTTCAATTAGGTAGGTTATTCTTAGTTCACAACTCTGCTTGGCCGTATTCTTCCTTATCTGAATTTCAATTTAGTTTTTTTGAAATTAAATTAACAATTTAATCGGGAACGACGTTATGATCCCGATTATATAAACAAATAATTCACAAATTCAATTTCTGTTTTCTGAATTACATAATGAACATAATGAACTAAAGGGTTTTTCAATTGGCGCGGGTAGATTTTGGCGGCCCGTGGCTGCCATTATGTTTTGGTGACCATTGTCAAATCTTTCGCTTATTATTCAGTTGCTTATGCCAAATCACCATGGCAGGTTACACGATTGAACAGCGCGTACAAATGATAAAATTTTATTATCAAAATGAGTATTCGTTAGTGCAAACGTTGCGTGCATTTCGCCCATTTTACGGTAGACGTGGTGGCCCTTCACAGTCGACTCTTCAGCGTTTGGTGGCAAAATTTGAAACAACCGGTTCGTTAATGGATCAACACACACCTGTACGTTCAAGAAACGCAAGATCAGCCGAGAACATCGCGGCGGTCCGTCAAAGTGTACAGCAGAACCCGAGGCAGTCGATTTCTCACCGTGCACAAGAACTCGGCCTTTCGCAAACTTCAACTTGGCGAATTTTGCGACGGGACCTAGGGTTATACCCGTATAAGATTCAACTGACCCAGGGGCTCAAAGTTCATGACCATAGACAACGTCGTTTGTTCGCTGCCTGGGCTTCGAATCGTTTGGAAGAGGATCCCAATTTCGCGCGAAAAATCATCTTTAACGACGAGGCGCATTTTTGAATGAATGTCTTTGTTAACAAACAAAATTGCCGTATTTGGGACGACACAAACCCACACGAGGTTCACCAGGTGGTAATGCATCGTCAAAAAGTTACGGTTTGGTGTGGATTTTGGGCCGGCGGCGTCATTCAGGCGGATCTATGCGGAAGAGTCATTGAAAATTGGACCACTCGGATCCGTGCCACTGTGAGAAGCCGAGGCTGGGATTTGAATGATGCCATCTTCCATACTTAATGGCATATATGGGCCTTTTAAATAAATAAAAAAAATTGTTGATACCTCATACGCAGCTTGTTTAATTTCGTTTAAAAATCTACCCGCCCTTATTGAAAAACCCTGTACATGTTACCCTTCCTGAACTTTAACTTTGATTATCTGAATAACAACTGTAAAAGTTCTATAGACGGCACGTAAAAATTGCCATCCTAAATAAAAAAAAATTCAAGAAAAAAACTAAGCAGGAGCTTTTGAGCTCTCGTTTTTTGGTAGAGCAATAAGACTTCAAAATTTTATATGGGATTTGAGATTGATACGAAATATATAAATGCAGAATCAGCACACTCGGAATTGTATTTTGGAAATTGTTCAACAAATGAAATATGTAAAAAATAAATAATTACAAAAATTGAATTATATGGTTCTGATTGATGCGATCTTGAAATTATGCATGAACATTCAGTATATCAGTTTTGATTCACAAAATAAATTTCACTTCAATCGGTTATCCTGTTATGGTAATATAAACATTTTTCTTTTCAATATTCCAATTGAATTTTCTTTCGTTCTAATGACACTATGGCCACAAAATTTTTCATGAACATTAAGTGTATCAATCTTCATTTATAAAATAAATTTCCTTCGGATCGGATTTTATAGAAAAATGGAGTTTCTTCTTTTCAATATTCCAATTGAATTTTCTATGGTTCTGTTTACACTATGGCCACAAAATTTTTCATGAAGCTTATTATGAGCATCTTGCATATGGCCGCAATATTTCATTTCGATGGATTTCGTTTTGTCTGAGATATTGAGGAACAAAAATTTTGAATGGCCATTTTTTATGGAACACTCGCGGCATTTGGGAACCGAACTCATCCTGAAAATTTCAAGTCTCTCGGACAATCCCTTCGAAATTTATTGGGCAGAACGGACGGCCCCAAGGACAGAATTTAATTTGTCCACGAATTCGTCATCAGAGAGTATTGAACCCTATCGTTTGAGACCATTTTCGGCTCAGAATTCGAAAATAACAGACATTTGGTCGAAATTATATAGCACTCGTTTAAGTAGAACAAGCGCTCAAAAAATATCTAGATAACTTTGTTTGGCGTATGCACCAAAAATTATAGAAAGATAGAGATTACCTTTGGTATGTATGCACGAAATACCCAACGGAGCACCTCAACGCCTGGTGGAATCTCTCCGAAACCACTCAAGCATCCGAAGAATGCGAAAACCGGTATTCGTAGACTCCAAGTGGCCCGCTAAATATCAGGAGAGCAGGAGTATGAAGAGCTAAACCCAGATTGACTATATAGAAAATTTAAATTACTCTAAATATTTCATTCTTGACAATGTGTGTACGGTCGAATTAAGATCACTATTTCCAATGCGACACCCTATCGAGATCACACATCTCATTCTGTGCCATGAAATGTTAACAAATAAACCTGTAAAAATTCATCGGAAAGGCAGCGGTTCTTCTGGTATTGATCGGATTTGAGTTTCATGGCTTTGAATATCGGAAATATTGGCCGGTTAACAGTTATCTCCTACGCAGCTCTGGTATCCTGTCAAACCAAATCAGAACCTATTGCAATAGTTATTGGCCGGCATTGATCTTATCGGTTGCTTCGGTTTTCAATACAGCCGATATTTGGTTTTCGAGGATGCGCACTCCAACAAATCTGGAGTTTCAAATTTCTGTTGCTCTGTTGACGGATTATTGGAAAATGTGAAGGATGTAATTATGCAACCTACATTTTTATCAGTTGAATCGAGAATTGAGGAAATCAGAACGCTAAAAAATACGTCTTGGATTCCGCAGATGTCCGTTCACTCAGCGCAAATTCGGACGTTTTTTTAACTACAAAATTCTCAAGAATGTGGACGCTATGAAGATGGTTCAAAAAAATGAAAAAATGTAATTCCTTGTATGCTCCACTGATTTCATTTTTCCGCCGCCGCAATCGATTTCAAATCAAAAATACTATAAGAACATGACATATTTTCCAATAACAGACAGTGTGGAACAGCCGAATGGAATAAATTCTATAACAAATAAATGAGAGCGTGTTGGGAAAAATGCTTGGACACGTCGATTTGTATTTTTAGATGCGCATTTTTTTCAAAAAAATAATTATATAGTATGTGTCATGTGACAGTGGCCGATACCAACTTTCTTATGTTAAATACATTAGTTTCTTGGATTCTTCAGAAAATTCTAGACATAATTCATGTGCAATGTCCCATACCTATCTTTAACTGTTTCGGAAAAATAAAGTGTTTTCAGATGTATCACAAAAATTAACATAAAAAAATTATTTTAATTCACAAGACTTTCGCGGCGAACATTTCGACATCTCTTACATTGGAATTAATATTTTTCTGTTTTTTTACATTATTCGTGAAATAAAATAAAATAATAAAAATTTCCCATATACAATACAAAATATGAAGAAAGGAAAACAGGTCATACAAAAACAAAAATTTTCAAATATTCGCTACAATATCCCTACAATAAAATTCTTCAATATTGTATGGCTCAAGCATTAAAAGAAAACGATACAGAGACTTCCCGAAAGATACATGACCATATAATCTTTGAATTTCTACCGGTAAACTGTTAAATAGTTTAATGCCCATGTACAATGGTCCCTTTTCAGTTAAAAACATAGAATGCACCGGAAAAACAAATGGGTGCATTCTTCTAGTATTATTTACATTTAAATGACTACGAAAATAATGCTGATGTTTATGCATGAACATCAACATATGATATATGTACAGTCCATAGATAGTCAAAATGTTATTTTGCTTGAACTTATTACGACATGATTCTCTGAAACCCAAACGAAATATTACTCTCAAGGCCAACTTTTGTGTTTTCATAATCTGATGCGATCCAGAACTGCTTCCCCAAAAAATAATGCCTTAACTTACTTGTGACTGGAACATAGCATAGTAAACCGTTTTTAATACATCAATATCCACCTGATCTCTAAGAACCCTTAAAGCATAAATAACCGATTTCAATTTCTTATTGATTTCTTCGACATGGGTATAGTATTTCATGAAACTATCTATATGAACTCCCAGAAACTTAACACATTCGCTGATCGGTACTTCATTGTTATTGTAGTTTATGCTTTCTGGATAGCTACGATTTGTTCTATCAGTCTTAAAAATAATACATTGGGTCTTATCATTATTTATTACTAGCTGATTTTCAATACACCATTCATTTACTCTATCCATAGCATCCTTAAATTCCCTTATACCGCTCAGAATATTCAATGCAGAGATGATAATTTTTGTGATACATCTGAAAACACTTAATATTTCCGAAACAGTTGAAGATAGGTATGGGACATTGTACTACATTTATGTCTAAAATTTTCTGAAGAATCCAAAAAAACTAATTATATACAGGAGGTTGTATTTAAAATGAGAAAGTTGGTATCGGCTACTGTCATATGACACACCCTATATAATTATTTTTTTAAATGCGTTATTCCCAACTCACTCGCATTTATTTGTTATCGAATTTATTGAATTTGGCTGTTCCACACTGTACACAGATAAGTAATTAGTATATTACATTCTATTTACTCATAATTTTGTGGGTGTTTCTGAATTATTTATTTATTATAAGTTAGGAAAAGGACTGAATTCATTGTTGCTCTTGATAAGGTAAAACATTTTTTACCGAGTTACTTCCATAAACACTATAGTTGAAAATTAAATAAATCTAAAAAAACCTGACTGTGAGTTTCCCTCAATAAACAATTTCTAAAAAAAATGAATTTCACTAGTTTCAGTTTTACCTTATCGTGATCATTTCATGAAAAATTCAGTGCCTATACTTGCAGAAGTAAAAAAGATGTGGCTATTCTTTTTATGCACACAAATTTTTTAATCCAATGTTTTTCTGGATGTCAAATTCCAGCAAATCAGGTTTTAAAATTGTATATAAGCATTAAATAATAGAGAATTGAATGAAGAATTTTTTTCAATAGTTTTAAATGATCTGGAAAGCTCGTGGACAATTTTTTATTTAATCCGCTTTCTAAAAAGGTACAAATATTACTTTGATTTTTATCACAGTTATAAAGTTGTTCCTGAGATTTTGATTGAAGCTGATTACACACACAACCTTTAAATCAAAATACTGACACATAGTTGGATTTTGATTTGTGAACTCAATGGTAGTGGTGAGGTGATAAAAATCAGAACATAAATCAAGTAACCCTATTTTAATTGAGGTCTGATATTCTATTCAGTAAAATAAAGCTTCGATATTTAAATATTTTTTTTCATTTATGGCGAAAATAACAAAAAATTCCATTATTAGTGCATTTACAGAATATGTGCCTACATTATCAACATTAAGTTTTAATGACATTCAATAATTAGGCTTAATAACTTTTGAATAATGAATATCCTGGTTTTCGTCTCTATTGATTATTATCGTTGTGTCTGAGAGCTACCACTTGTTGAATTGTTGCAAGCGATGAGAAAAGAAATTTATAAATCTGCAAATAACGAATGAAAGGACGATTAAAATAAGGAATCATTCAAAATATTAGAAAAAATTTTAAACCATTATATAAAGGGTCAATTTGCAGAGGAACGTTTCCTAGGCATATCAAATGTCAATTATATGAATTCATCATATAAAGAGATATTTTTGAAACTAGTGTACATACCAATCCTCTTCATTTGGTATGATGCTAATCGAAGAAACATTAAGCCTATTCATACGTTGGAATTTTTAAAATACATTAAATTTATGCTGTCGAATAGCCATCAAAATCCTTACCTTCAGTAGAAGAGTTGCATCCAGTGCAAAATACCCAATAAGGTTCAGATATAATGTCTTTTTCGTTGTTATCATGAACATTTGCAAAAGTCTGCTATTTTTTCTGCTATATTCATACCATCGCAACAAATACAGAGATCTATGGATATTCTCACACTGAAACGGGGAAATTATTGATAAATTAGAACATATTTCTTATGTTATTACTACTTCGGTTATGTTTTTTGTGAGATATTTCTATTGAATAAAGATAAATGAATAAATTAAATATGATACTCTGAGCTCAAAATTCTTGAATCAGTGTATGCGAGGCTATAGAAAAGTTTCTTATTACTATATCTTTTATTTATGTATATTGACAACTGATTTGAAAAGCATTCAAGTCCCAGAATAGTGGTGCCATTGTATAAAGAGTCATTATCCACGACTATTTTATAATCCACCCATTATACGTCTGTTTGCTCGGCCATAATGATACCCATTAATCACAAGTGAATAATAAAGTTATAATTCACTGCTGTCAGATGGTTCATAGATTTATTTTTATTATTGTATTCTTTGAATTGATATTTTTTCAGTATTCTAAAGTATTTCAAATAACAGATATGGGTATACCTTATCAATCGAGGACCAAACCTACTTTTATCACATCAATTGAAGCAATTTTCATTACAAAATGTACTCCAAAATTTTTCCTAGACCTATATCAACTTGATTTTTTCCACAATTGTAATAGAAGGGTCTTATCACGGTCAACAAATGTTAAAATCTTCAAGAAATATATTCATTAGTCGTGGATAAAGTATAGTAGGTATGCTATACTCGGTATAATGGCTGTTATTAGCTGGGTGATTTGAGCCACTCGCCTACGGCTTGTAGCCTAAACTTCACCTCATGTATAATAGCTATCATTATACGCTTGTTGCATAATATTCTATTATACAATGGTAGTTTTGAAGAGAAAATGAAATCAGCCCTCAAATTTCCTTTGTATCAGTGAAGTTCAACGATCGATGGATTTTGGGATAAAAAGAATGTACCTATTTTATAGTATCATTTTCAGCAACTGGGGACATATTTTTTTCGGGAATTCCTATTGGAAATAAATAATTAAAATTTTGTAGAGAATTTATACCTGATCTACAAGTCCTTGTCCAGTTATTGCATAAATAAGGGAATGACATGATGCTACCAAACCTAAGGATAAAATTCTTGGTAAAGCTGCTATAGATGCTTGCTGGAAACTAATAGAAAGTCACATCACAGACAACAAGGAAATTATTATTTTCATTCATATATTGATTCAATTGAGAAATTCATACCTATACTCACCGCTATAGCAAAATAACAAAAACTCAATAGCATAACAAAACTTCCACATACTGCAAAAAACATTGGTTTTAAAATCCATCCTCTAACATCGTTCATACATCTATAAGAACAAAATTGTCAATATATTTTTGGTAAACTTTTATTTTCATTGTTGAACTTGCAAATTTCATAGTAGGTAAACTTTTTTTTGAAAATGCATTATTGTTTTCGAGGTGTTTTTAATTTTTTAAATTTCTTCTTATGGAAGTTTGTGTTAATATTTGATATTTAAGTAGAGTATGGACACCCCATGGTAAACTAAACAACCTAATACATTTAAGGGCAGTTTATCAAGTGGTCCTTAACTACTACTGTTCATCATACTAAATTTTCATTAAATTATATAAGTAGTTTAAGATTTTTTCCAGTAAAAGGGATTTTCAGTGCCATAATTTTCCCGGAGTCCCTGTTTGCAATAAAAATACAGTGGAACGTCCCTACAACGAAAGCGCTAAATCCGCAAAAAAAATTCGTTATAAAGAAATTTCGTTAAACAGAAAATTTGTTTCTATAGTCGGCAATTTCGCGGTCGACTTCACTGATAAATTTAAGTTTATCATTCAAACTTAAGAACTTCCTTTTAGACATTTTCGCACAACTTTCATACTAGCGTAATGGTTAGGTTGAAACCAAACAGCCAGGGGTGTATCATGTATTTAAAACGGTTTCTGCCCACCGTAACGATTTAGTCGGAATTTATTACGTACGGCCTGAAAAAATCCACCCTCATACCTTCTTACCAATACGAAATAGTGATGTTCTTTCAATAATTCTTTATATAGAGAATTTACTACGTTTTAGAGGGTGTTTTCAACATTTTTATTCAAGGTGCAATATCGTTATAAACAGAAATTCGTCTGTATAGACGTTCGTTATAGGGAAGTTCCACTCTAATAAGTCTTTATATACGTACGTGGCCACATTCAAATACTGCTTGGTGCACAGTATCAACTGTTCCTTTACGACCTCGTCGCTCATTGAAGAATTATCAATATCTCCAATTAGATCCTCTAGCGCAATGAGATGCATTTCCATACGGGTTAAATAATATAAAATCAAATTAACTGGAACTATAGATGTAATAGCCACCGGATAATATGATAGGTAAAAACACAGACGAAGTGAGTTGGCAACAAATTTTCCCAAGTTTGGTTTTACGTATTCTTCGAAGAAAAATACTGGGAAATAGTATTCGTCCTCATAACCGAACAAGGGCATCAAGAAAATGAAAAGCAGATGTGCAGCCAACACATTCAATAGAAAAAGATATCTTCTTATGGTTACATTTTGAATGATTCTTTGGTAGGTAGTCTCTTTCACAGAACTGAGTGGTATAAAATGAGAATCTAGGAAATCAATTACTTTCTTCGCTTCAGTTTGGTATGTGATAGTTACAAACATTGTATAATAACCCTGCAAAGAAAATGGTTCGAAAATTAACAATTTATGAAGCATAATAATGAGACGGTTACAGAGATCATTCTGAAATTCCGCTGCCTTCTAGAAAAAGGTTATCAGTTGGAGCTAATAAGGAATAATAATCATTTTCAAAAATCCCTCTATATTCAAATAAGTAGTTTTTTCTGCTGAAATTTTTCTCTGAGCTCTGGTATCATACGTAGAATAGTATGATACCCTGTTTTGCACTAGCCTCAGCTTAGCCTTTCTTAATTTATATTTTGCATTCTGTTAACTCTTTTGATTCAAAAGATTGAACACATGGACTTCAGTTTCCAGTTACACTACATTACGTGATTATTTCTACAGACCTCTGTCTCTTTTATGTATCATATAACATACAATATTATATGATGAAAATACTAATAGTGAAATAAAAATTTAAAACAAATCTTTTTAATATATAACAAAAAATGAAAAAGTGAAATTGTTCTTACTTACTTGTAAAGCACCAACAGTTAATGAAAAATATTGAATGAATTGTTTCAAGTCGAAATTCACAGAAAAATATATTATTTGAATCACTAATAAGATAAGATTGTAGCCCAGACTGAGAGTCAGCAACAAGTTGAGTGATTTCCATTTTATGAGATCTGTGGTAATAGCTCGTACCGCATATAGAGGATCATCTGCAATATGTAAAATACTTTCAAGTTGAATAAAGTATTTGAACATAAAAAATGTTTCAAAACTTCATAATTATTCTATTATTTTTATGAATCTGCATGGTGTTAATTATTTTCTTACAATTGTCAGTTTTACCGAGAATATGATTATTTTCTAATCGAAATGATTCAAATGTAAAGGGTTTGCCAATAAGAGGTGTTATTTTGAATAGCCCGCTATTTCGGTAGATGTCACGTTTGAAGCTGTCATTTTTTGTCATTTGACATGTAGAAACTACGCCGTTAATGGAAATGGGACACGCTTCAAGAACGCATTGAAGTTATTAAAATCCACTATAAAAATGGTGAAAATTTGGCAGAGACGGTTCGTAAAACTCGAACATTTTTGGGTCGTCGAGAAGCTCCTTGTCGGACCACAATGAAGAAATTGGTGGAAAAATGCGAGCTCTTGGGACAAGTTAGTGATGTGAAGAATAAAACCCAAGCACGTCGCTCGAGTACAACCGAAAATATTGCTGCTGCCGCCGAAAATGTTGAAGAAAACCCAGGTTTGTCCATTCCTCGTCGTTCTTTGGAATTAGGCATTCCACAAACGTCATTACACCGTATTTTGCATAAAGATTTGGGTTTTGAGGCTTATAAAGTTCAGTTAACACAAGAACTCAAGCCGGCCGTGCCACACAAGCAACGAAACCGTTGATCTTTTGCGGGAAAAGTTTCCAGACCGTGTTATCTCTCGAAGAGTTGATCACAATTAGCCACTGAGATCTTGTGACTTAACACCGTGCGACTTCTTCCTTTGCGGCCACGTGAAAGAGAAGGTCTACGCCAATAGCCCAGCGTCGATTCAAGACCTCAAAGATGGAATTCGTGAGGCTATCGGGGACATAGGGCAGCCACTTTGCGATTTAGTTTTGGAAAATTTAATTAAAAGGATATTGTCCTGTAAGCGTTGTCGTGGTGGTCATTTGCCTGATATTATTTTCCACTATTAACGGCATAGCTTCCTCTTTATAATGAAATAAACATCATTTATCATTGAAAAATGGCATTTTTCTTTGAATATCAAAATAACACCTCTTTTTGGAAAACCCTTTGTTCAAATTTAAATAAATACTTTCACTATTTGAACAAACGCACAAAAGCTCCCGACTTCACGCCATTTTTCAAATCGTTTCTTGATCAGAATGTTCCTAAATTAGGTTTTCTAGTCTCGATTGTATAATATTCACCTCTGTTGGAATTCAACAGATCATTCAATTTTTTAAGAGCACAACCAAAATAGGACAAAACCATCATTCACTTGTTGAGCTTCATTCAACTATCTGAACGTTTCTATTGAAACTGTTAATTTGTTCCAAATATATTACATCATTTTATTATATTGCTTTTCGTTCCATTGAAAGCAATGAAATTGGTGATTATCGACAATTAACGGAACTGAAATTATGGTATAGGTACTAGGTACCGTTCGAAACAAGCATAACTCCAAATTAAGTGAATATCCTTTTTTAATGTCACATTGTCCATCTGAATATTATATTTTTCGTTACCGATAGAGTAATTTGTCAGAGTTTACAAATAGACTCAATTATTGTTCTTCAATTATTGCTGGCAATGAATTGAAATTGTTAGTGGTCAAATAATATTTGCGAGTTGATAACTTCTAAAAGCAAAAAAAGAATTTATTCACATTCTGTTCAGCTATTTCTTTGTCGATATAATTAAATAAATCCAAAAAGAAAAATTACTGTGAAGCTCTCTCAATAAACAATTTCTAAATAAAAATGAATTTCACTTCGGTTTGACCTTATCGTGATCATGTCATGAAAAATTGAGTATACTTGCAGAAGTAAAAAAGATGTGGCCATTCTTTTTTTGTACAATGAAAATTTTTTAATACAAGGTTTGGGTGGTGGTCAAATTTCAGCAAATCAGGTTTTAAAATTGTATGAAAGAATTTATTCACAATAAATAATAAGGGATTGAATGAAGAATGTTTTTCTATAGTTTTAAATGATCTGGAAAGCTCGTGCTCTTATTACATCGGCTTTCTAAAAAGGTACAAATGTTACTTTGATATATATCACAGTTATAAAGTTGTTCCTGAGATTTTGATTGAAGCTGATCACACACACAACATTTAGATCAAAATACTTACACAATTACACATAGTTGGATATATTTTGATTTTTGAACTCAATAGTAGTAGTGAGGGGAAAAAATCAAAGCATTCAGTAAAATAAAGTTTGGATATTCAAATATTTTTTTCATTTATGTCGAAAATAACAAAAAATTCCATTATTAGTGCATTTGCAGAATATGTGCCTACAACATCTCATTAATTTCTTATGACTAATGACGACTAATTAATTTTTGAATAATGAATATGCTGGTTTTCGTCTCTATTGATTATTATCGTTGTGTCTGAGAGCTACCACTTGTTGAATTGTTGCAAGCGATGAGAAAAGAAATTTATAAATCTGCAAATAAAGAATAAAAGGACGATTAAAATAAGGCATCATTCAAAATAATAGAAATAATTTTAGAAAATTAATAGGTCTATTTGCAGACAGAACATTTCAAATTCGTATCATATGCCTATTATATGAATTCATCATATAATGAGATATTTTTGAGACTAGTGTACCTACCTCAGAGTAAGAAATAAACTTTACATTATTATTTTTTACTCTGAGGTACCTACCAATCCTCTTCATTTGATATGATGCTAATCGTATGAACATTAAGCCTATTCATATGTTGTAACTTTTAAAATGCATCAAAGTTGTATAAGAAGGGAAAACACACTAAGTTTTAATTAATAGTCTATTGGCTATCGATTTCGGCCGTTGGCCATCATCAGGCCAGCGTCATATTATGAAACAACAACAAAATAATAAAACGAGATACATCAGTAGGGTGTTTTAACAATTACTGTAAATATCCGGCGACAATTGTACTCTATAATTCTGGGTTACAGGGTTATTATGTTTTTAATCTACTAAAATGACTTCAACATCAAAGTTATACTGTCGAATAGTCATCAAAATCTTTACCTTCAGTAGAAGAGTTGCATCCAGTGCAAAATACCCAACAAGGTTCAGATATAATGTCTTTTTCGTTGTTATCATGAACATTTGCAGAAGTCTGCTATTTTTTCTGCTATATTCATACCATCGCAACAAATACAGAGATCTATGGATATTCTCACACTGAAACGGGAGAAATATTTGATAAATTAGAACATACATATTTCAAATGTTATTACTACCTACTTCGGTTGTGTTTGTGAGGTATTTCTATTGAATGAAAATAAATAAATGAATTAAATATGATACTCTGAGCTCAAAATTCTTGACTTTACATCAGTGTATGCGAGGCTATACAGAAGTTTCTTATTACTATATATCTTTCATTTATGTATATCCTTAATTATATGCTGAATTGTTACTATTTAAGTTTTAATAATGGGTATAGCAGCAATGTTTTCATAATCAAATTTATTTTTAGTTTTTTCACGATATTCCTATTCCTCCAACTTATTGATGTTTTTAAAGAAAAACGAACAACTAATATTAATTCTCAATTTCTTCTCCTGACGTAGAGAAAATATATTTCTCGAAAGCCCGGCCAAGAAAAAATAGTAAGTATTAATAATAATAATAATATATCTTTATTTCAAAAGAACCTGTACAGAGAACAAATGAAATTGTGTCAAACATATTGTATACATATTCACAAAAAGTCTTCGATTTTGTATGGTTCCATTTGTATAATATGTTCATGTATGGCCTTCTTGAATTTCTTGAAATTTTCCTCTCTTTGTATGGTTTCTGGTAGCGAATTGAAAAATCTCAAACACCTATATTCAATTTGGTTCTGTGTTTTTGTTAGGTGTACTTTAGGGTATGTATAGTTTAGATTTCTTATATTGTATTTATGTTTATGGAAGTTGATGTGTTGTGAAAATAGATCTTTGTTTTTATGAAGAAAAACGAGGCATTCTTGAATGTAGATACTTGATAGCGTAGATGGTCAGCATGTTATTTTCTTTGAAAGTACCACGGCATGATTCCAATCTTCCCAATCCAAAGAGTATTCTCACTGCTTTCTTTTGTAACACAAATAGCGAGGATATATTTCCTGAATCAAAGAAAAGTATCCCAAATCGCAGTCTTGACTCTACTGTAGCATAATATACTGACTTCAATGTGCTTGTGTCTAGGTATCTGGATACAACTCTTAGTCCATAAATGCTGGAAGAGATCTTTCTTGAGGCATACTCTATGTGGAATTTCCATTTCAGATCTTGATCTATGTAGATTCCAAGGAACTTGACATGATCTTGCAGTTTGTAGGTATCATTTTTTAGTTTGATCACACTTGGATTTTCATCTTCTGTTGTTGTACGGTGAAATAACATAACATTTGTCTTGTCTTTATTCAATATCAGGTTGTTGTTATTGAACCAGGAGGTAGCTAGATCCAGTACTTCTGCTGCTGTAGCTGTATTCTTCAGTTGTTGGAATTCCTTCTCAATGGTGAGGATATTTGTGTCGTCAGCATAGTTTACAACAAGTCCATCGTAGTTATTTGGCGTTATTTCTTTGGCTAAATCATTAATGTAAACGAGAAAGAATAGTGGTCCTGCCATTCCTCCCTGAGCAACGCCAATCAAGATTTCCCGCATTTCCGACATGAAGATTTTCCCATCAACTTGTATTTGAACCCTTTGAAATCTCTTCTTGAAGTAAGACTGAATCCATTTTAGAGCAGGTCCTCTTATTCCATATCTTTGAAGTTTTCCTTGTAGTTTCTCAATTTTTACGCAGTCGTAGGCTTTGGACAGGTCTAGGAACAGCCCTAAGGCTAATTCATCATCCTCGAAGGCATTTACTACTTTTTTGAGAAATTGGTATACTGCTGTTTGAATAGATTTCCCTTTTATATATCCATGTTGATTGTTCGCGATGATGTTGTTAGTCAGCATAATATATTCCATTACTTGAGAGCAAAAAGCCATTTCAAAAATCTTCGAAAATGATGGCAAAATACTAATTGGTCGATAGTTGTTGAAATCTGTTTTCTCGCCTTGTTTTAAAATTGGCTTCACTATTGCTACTTTCAGGTCATCGGGGAAAATTCCTTGTTTCAGAGATTTGTTTATTAAATATCTCAGGGGTTCTTCAATTTCCTTTATTGTTTGTTTTATTAGGAAGTTGGAAATGCCGTCTTTATCACAGGTTTTCTTATTCTTCATATTGTGCACGATTTCTTTCAATTGTTTTGCGGAGATTGGTTTTACGTACATGGATTTATCTAATTCATCTGTTTTCATCATTGTTGGTTGATTTCAGTTGTTCGGTCATACTTGCAGCAATATTGATAAAGTGTTTATTTATATCATTGACAGTTTTTTCTGGATCATCTTTGATGGGGAATTCTTTTTCACAATCTGTGTTTTTTATGGATCTAACGACTGACCAGAGTGCCTTGTTTTTGTTGTCCGAAGAGGCTATTTGTTCGTTATATAATTTTGATTTTTGGGTTGCTAGTTCTCGATCATATTGTTTCTTAATTTCCTTGTATGTATTTTCAAGAGTTGGGTTGTATTCAGTTAAAATCAGCAGTAAATCCAACTTTTCCTTGAGTTCCACAATGCTTGGTGATGTTTGTTTGGGGTTAGTTCCGTTTTTCTTTCGGATTGTTATTCTCCTTAGAGGAAAGGCTGAATTGAAAATCTTAAGATATTTGCTGTAAAAGATTGTGAATGAGATGTTTGCATCATCATTGTCATTGAATACCAATGACCAGTCTTCTTGTTTCAACATTGTCCTGAAGCTTTCAATATTTGTTGTCGTGTATAACCTTTTCCAAGTGAATTCTATTTTGGGTTTTGATATTTGATAGGTAATTTGTTGTGCCAGGTGGTCTGATATATGTGTATCCCAAGTTAGTGTTTGATACGGTATGTGTAAGTTGGTGAAAATTCCATCTATGCAGCTAGCACTTTTCTCTGTTATTCTTGTGTTGTCAAAGATTGTTTGTTTAATATTGTAGCTGTTCAATTATTAAAAACATTGCTGCTATACCCATTATTAAATCTTTCATTTATGTATTGACAACTGATTTGAAAAGTATTCATACCAAGTTTCAGAATAGTGGTGCCATTGTATTAAAAGTCTTTATCCACGACTATTTTATAATCCACCCATTATACGTCTGTTTGCTCGGCCATAAAGATACCCATTAATCAAAAATGAATAATGATTTATTATTTACTGCTGTCAGATGCTTCATAGATTTATTTTCATTATTATATTCTTTGAATTGATATTTTTTCAGTATTCTAAAGTATTTCAAATAACAGATATGGGTATACCTTATCAATCGAGGACCAAACCTACTTTTATCACATCAATTGAAGCAATTTTCATTACAAAATGTTCTCCAAAATTTTTCCTAGACCTATGTCAACTTGACTTTTTCCACAATTCTAATAGAAGGGTCTCCTCACGGCCAACAAATGTTAAAATCTTCAAGAAATTTATTAGTCGTGGATAAAGTATTGTACGCTACCCGGTATAATGGCTGTTATTCGCTGGGTGATTTGAGCCACTCGCATACGGCTTATAGCCTAAACTTCAACTCATGTATAATAGCTAACATTATACGCTTGTTGCATAATATTTTATTATACAATGGTAGTTTTGAAGAAAAAATGAAATCAGCCCTCAAATTTCCTTTGTATCAGTGAAGTTCAACGATCTATGGATTTTGGGATAAAAAGAATGTACCTATTTTATAGTATCATTTTCAGCAACTGGGGACATATTTTTTTTTTGGAATTCCTTTTGGAAATGAATAATTAAAATTTTGTAGAGGATTTATACCTGATCTACGAGTCCTTGCCCAGTTATTGCATAAATGAGGGAATGACATGATGCTAACAAACCTAAGGATAAAATTCTTGGTAAAGCTGCTATTGATGCTTGCTGGAAAATAATAGAATGGCACAGACAACAAGAAAATTATTATTTTCATTAATATGTTGATTCAATTGAAAAATTCATACCTATACTCACCGCTATAGCAAAATAACAGAAACTCAATAGCAAAACAAAACTTCCACATACTACAAAAAACATTGGTTTTAAAATCCATCCTCTAACATCGTTCATACATCTATAAGAACAAAATTGTGAATATATTTTTGGAAAACTTTTATTTTCATTGTTGAATCAACTTGCATAGTAGGTAAAATTTTTCTTGAAAATTCATCATTGTTTTCGGGGTGTTTTTCTTTTTTTTAATTTCTTCTTATGGAAGTTTGAGTTAATATTTGATATTTAAGTAAAGAGTATGGACACCCCATGGTAAACTAAACAAGCAAACTTAAATTTAAGTGCAGTTTATCAAGTGGTCCTTACCTACTACTGTTCATCATACCAAATTTTCATTAAATTATATAAGTAGTTTAAGATTTTTTCCAGTAAAACGGATTTTCAGTACCATAATCTTCCCGGACTCCCTGTTTGCTATACAAATACAGTGGAACGTCCCTATAACAAAAGCGCAAAATCCGCAAAAAAAATTCGTTATAAAGAAATTTCGTTATACAGAAAATTTGTTTTTATAGACGGCAATGTCGCGGTCGACTTCACTGATAAATTTAAGTTTATCATTCAAACTTGAGAACTTCCTTTTGGACTTTTTGGCACAACTTTCATACTAGCGTAATGGTTAGATTGAAACCAAACAGCCAGGGGTGTATTTGAAACTGTTTCAGAAGGATCTTTCTGCCCGCCGTAACGATTTAGATGGAATTTATTATGTACGGCCGGAAAAATCCACCCTCATACCTTCTTATCAATACGAAAGAGTGATGTTCTTTCAATATTTCTTTATACAGGGTGTCCCGGGAAGAATGCGACAAAAGGATACCATGAATCAAGTACATCAGGAAGGACTCTCATCAAGAGGTTTTAATCGTTTGAGAGCCTTCGTTTGGAATATACAGGGTGATATTCATTTGATGGCTGAAATTTTAAAGTTGAATAACTTTTGATCTTTTGGACCGAATTATTTCAAATTTTGTCACCCTTTACGATTACCATCTTTCAATATTTCAGAATTTGAAGAAATCAGATCCGGACTAGCAAAATTTTCTATTTTCATGAATTTTGGAAAACCCTGTACGTGACCATTATGTTCTTATTACATTTTCGTAATCACAAAGAATCCATTATCGATAAAAATTCAAAATCTCTGCTTGGCACGGTCATACAGGGTGATCAAGAAGTGAGCAAAAAACATTACCTCATGAGTGAAATTTCAAACTTCATTAACTCTTAAATTATTCGACCGAATGATTTCAAATTTGAATGTTTTGTCACCCTTTACGATTACCATCTGTCAATATTTCTGAATTTGAATAAATCAGATTCGGACTAGAAAAATTTCAGACATTCTCAATTTTTGTTGATAGTGTATCACCCTGAACGTGAACATTATTTTTTTTTTCATTTCAGTAACCATAAAGAATCATATAATGAAAAAAATTTTAAATCTCCGCTTGGCACTGTCATACAGATTGTTCTAGGAACATGAACTTATGAGTTAAATTTCATAGTTCGAGAAATCTTTTTGCTCACTTCTTGATCACCCTGTATGACCGTGCCAAGCAGAGATTTTGAATTTTTCTCTTTGATTGATTCTTTGTGGTTACGAAAATAAAATAAACATAGTGTTCACCTACAGGGTGTTTCAATATTCATGAAAATAAATAAACCCAAAGTTTTTTGAGTCCGGATCTGATTTCTTCAAAATCTGTAACATTAAAAGACGGCAATCGTAAAGGGTGACAAAACTTCCGAATTTGAAATAATTCGGTCGAATAGTTTGAGAGTTATTGAACTTTGAAATTTCAGCCATAACATGAATGTCACCCTGTATATCCCAAACGAAGGCCCTCGAACTATTAAAACCTCTTGTTGCGAGTCCTCCTTGATGTCCTTGATTCATGGTTTCCGTTTGTCGCATTCTTCCCGGGACACCCTGTATAGAGAATTTACTACGTTTTAGAGGGTGTTTTTAACATTTTTATTCAAGATGCGATGTCGTTATACAGAGAAATTCGTTATACAGACGTTCGTTATAGGTAAGTTCCACTGTTATAAGTCTTTATATACGTACGTGGCCACATTCAGATACTGCTTGGTGCACAGTATCAACTGTTCCTTTACGACCTCATCGCTCATTGAAGAATTATCAATATCTCCAATTAGATCCTCTAGCGCAATGAGATGCATTTCCATATGGGTTAAATAATATAAAATCAAATGAACTGGAATTATAGATGTAAGAACCACCGGATAATATGATAGGTAAAAACAGAGACGAAGTGAGTTGGCAACAAATGTTCCCAAGTTCGGTTTTACGTATTCTTTGAAGAAAAATACTGGGAAATAGTATTCGTCCTCATAACCGAACAAGGGCATCAAGAAAATGAAAAGCAGATGTCCAGCCAACACATTCAATAGAAAAAGATATCTTCTTATGGTTACATTTTGAATGATTCTTTGGTAGGTAGCCTCTTTCACAGAACTGAGTGGTATAAAATGTGAATCTAGGAAATCAGTTACTCCCTTCACTTCAGTTTGGTATGTGATAGTTACAAACATTGTATAATACCCCTGCAAAGAAAATGGTTCGAAAATTAACAATTTATGAAGCATAATAATGAGACGGTTACAGAGATCATTCTTAAATTCCGCTGCCTTCTAGAAAAAGGTTATCAGTTGGATCTAATAAGGAGAAATAATAAATTTCAGAAATCCCTCAATATTCAAATAGTTTCTTCTGCTGAGATTTTTCTCTGAGCTCTGGTATCATTCGTAGAATAGTATCATGACCTTAAACAATATAGTATGGTACCCTGTTTTGCACTAACCTCTGCTAAGCCTTTCTTCATTTATATTTTGCATTCTGTTAACTCTTTTGATTCAAAAGATTGAACACATGGACATTACGTGATTTTTTCTACATATACCTCTGTCCCTTTTATGTATCATATAACATACAATAATATATAATGAAAATACTAATAGTGAAATAAAAATTTCAAACAAATCTTTCTAATATAAAACAAAAAATGAAAAAGTGAAATTGTTCTCACTTACTTGTAAAGCACCAACATTTAATGAAAAATATTGAATGAATTGTTTCAAGTCGAAATTAACAGAAAAATATATTACTTGAATCACTAATAAGATCATATTGTAGCCCAGACTGAGACTCAGAAACAAGTTGAGTGATTTCCATTTTATAAGATCTGTGGTAATAGCTCGTACCGCATACAAAGGATCATCTGCAAGATGTGAAATACTTTCAAATTGAATATGGTATTTGAGCTTAAAAAATATTTTAAATCTTCATAATTATTTTATTATTTTTATGAATCTGCCTGGTGTTTATAATTTCATTACAATTGTCAGTTTAACCGACAATATAATTATTTTCTAATCGAAATGATTCAAATGTTCAAAGGTTTTCCGATAAGGGGTGTTATTTTAATATCAGTTAAGACAAGAACTCAAGCCGGCCGTGCCACACAAGCAACGAAACCATGGCTCTTTTGCGTAAAAAGTTTCCGGACCGTATTATCTCTCGAAGAGGTGATCACAATTAGCCACCGAGATCTTGTGATTTAACACCTTGCGACTTCTTCCTTTGGGGCCACGTGAAAGAGAAGGTCAATAGCCCAGCGTCGATTCAAGACCTCAAAGATGCAATTCATGAGGCTATCGAGGACATAGGGCAGCCAATTTGCGATTTTGTTTAGGAAAATTTCATTAAAAGGATATGATCCTGTAAGCGTGGTCGTGGTGGTCATTTGCCTGATGTTATTTTCCACTTTTAACGGCATAGCTTCTTCTTTATAATGAAATAAACATCTGATCATTTATATTGAAAACAAGGCATTTTTCTTTGAATATCAAAATAACACCTCTTATTGGAAAACCCTTTCTTCAAATTTAAATAAATACTTTCACTATTTGAACAAACGCACAAAAGCTTCTGACTTCAAGCAAATTTTCTAACCGTTTCTTGATCAGAATGTTCCCAAATAAGGTTTTCTAGTCTCGATTTTATAATATTCACCTCTGTTGGAATTCAACAAATCATTCAATTTCTTAAGAGCATAACCAAAACAGGACAAAACCATCATTCACTAGTTGAGCTTCATTCAATTTTCTGAACGTTTCTATTGAAACTGTTAATTGGTTCCGAATATATTATATCATTTTATTATATTGCTTTTCGTTCTATTGAAACCAATGAAATTGGTAATTATCGTCAATTAACGGAGTTGGAAATTATGTTATAGGTACTAGGTACCATTCGAAACAAGCATATATATCCAAATTAGGTGAATATTCTTTTTCAATGTCACATTGTCCATCTGCATATTATATTTTTCATTGCCGATACAGTAATTTGTCTGGGTTTACAAATAGACTCAATTATTGCTGGCAATGAATCGAAATTGACATTACCAAATAATATTTGCGGGCTCTTCTAAAAGCCAAAAAAAAATTTTTTTTTCACATTCTGTTCAGCTATTTCTTTGTCGATCTAAAAAAAACTTTTACAATGTTCATTGCATCTATTTAATGGGTAATTGAACTCACAACAGCCTACTTATGAAGAAATTATCCAAACATAAAAATATGAAAAATTAAAGACATTGGCCTTCCATAATTCATTTTCCCTTATTGTGTACCAACAATAAATTCTTGAAAAAAATTTTGACACAACAAGCCAAAATGATTTTCTACAACCATAAAACGTGATCGCTTTTTGCCATACTTTTAATTCCAAAGTGTATGCAGAAATGTGGAATGTGAAGATTTAAATATTCACATATAATAATAATGATGATGATAATACTTTATTCATTCTCATGATGTAAGTAGGAATATAAGAAGACAGTTAGACAAATATAGGTATGTACTTTCATTTCAACTATTAGCTGTGAATATATGTAGGTATATGGATAAATATTGTCCTAATAATACTGGTGTTCAGTCCATATGTCGCACTGCTACTAGTTGTTGAATTGTTGCAAGAGATGAGAAAAGGAATTTATAGACCTGTAAAGAGCACAATATTATAGTTATTCATTATATGAGGTTAAAAACGTATCAAAATTTAGCTCGAGGTTATGTTGTCTTCCGACGTGAAGCGGAGGGAGATAAAAAACCGAGAGCTAAAATCTAATATTTTTCCCGCGTATAATACCACAATTCTTTTCTGTAACAGGAAAAAGGCCATTTAATAGTGAAAGAAATATAACTTTTCATGAAATTACTTTTTTCCCCAGGAAAAAAGTGAGCACATACTTTTTTCCTGGGAAAAAATAATTTCGTGAGAAGTTATATTTTTTCTGTGACGGGAAAACAATTTGACATTTTATATCTCTTGACAGGTCACAAAATATAACTTTTTACGAAATTACTTTTTTCCCTGTCAATAAAGTGAGTGTCTATATATCCGGGAATAAAGTACTCACTTTTTTCCCGGGGAAAAAAGTAATTTTGTGAAAAGTTATTTTTCTTTCACTATTAAATGGTCGTTATTCCTGTCACAGAAAAAAATAGTGTATTATACACGGAAAAAATATTTGATTTTAGCCCTCGTTTTTTTTCGCCCTCCGCTTCGCGACAACATAACCTTGAGCTAAAATCTAATTTTCCCTTGTATAATAAATACCTATTGTTACCTGTCAACAGCGATAATATGTCAATTTTTTTCCATCACAGAAAAAAAAATATTTCAGAGTATGAGCAATACTTAAATAATGGTAGTGTGTAGCAGTTCGCTAATACCTAGGTATATTGTTCTCCTTTCCTTAATAGCTTTCTTACCTTCATAACCATAGTTGCATCAATCGCTATATAGCCAATCAAGTTAAAATACAGTGGTCTATATGTTGCCATCATAAAAATTTGCAGAAGGCGACAATTTTCTTTGTTATACTTATACCATCGTATGAAATACAATGATCTATTTACATTTTCACACTGAAATAAAAAACACAATTTTTTTTCATAGTCTATGTGGTGCAGATATACCTACATATCTCTATAGTTTGATAATAACTGTAAACGTTCATTTCTGATAGGTTTCTTAGATTTTATCATAGGAACTTCTATTTTACAAACCTTTGTCACACCTGCTCGTGAAGTAATTCGAATATCGAATAAAGGGATGAAAGCTATCCTAGTACTCAATTATTGGTGTCATTTTCTCTGTTTACTAAAATCTGTGCTACGTTATGAACATGTGTGACATGACAAAATCAGTTATTTTTGCTTTCGTGAACAGTGATTTTTAATTCACCAAGAGTTTTTGTATTTTCCGTTTCGAAAATTAGTGCTGCAGCTTTCACTATTTGGGAACCAGGGACGGGCCGAAGAAAAATTTGGGGGGTGGGGTAAAATTTCGAAAATTTGCCAACTGTGCTTTGAAGGCCCAGAAAACCGATGGTGAAGGGGGGTGATATTTTGGTTTGGATAATATGTGTCCTGCCATTGTTCTGCCAACAAATTATTTTTTGAAAATCGTAAAATAATTCCAGTTTCATGAAATTCAACAGACATGAGCACCTCATGAATGCATATCGACGGGATGCGCAGTCACTGAAATAAGAAAAATATTCCAGTGACAATAACTTCGAAACTATTGAATCGACGATCTGATCAGCTGAAGAACTTTAATGAGATATTAAGGTTTCACACCAATCTTGAAAATTAGTACTTTCAAACTCTTTTTTTCGAAAGTAATTTGTGTTTAATTCCAAACCAGCTATAGTAGCCAGAAATTTTAGTTTTCTCATAATCCTTTGATGATACGATCCTGACAAAATGTAGGAGGAATATACTCGTCGCAGACCTAGTTCAAAATAAGTTTGACATTGATCGGAATCCACTACCGCCGAAAACAACAGACATTTGGGCGAAACGACCGCACCGCTATTCCCCTAGGAAAAAGAGCGCAAAAAATATTGCTCGATATTTTCAAACTTTCTTTGAAGATGTCAAAATCAATCATATTTTATGACAGTTTTTCGGGAACATGTATTTCAATTTGATAGAAATTTTTTCAACTGCTTCCAAAATTTTTCCGATTGCTTCGAAGTTTTGTCAACCGCTTCGAAAATTTACCAACTGCTTTGAGAATTTGCCAACTCTGATCAATATTGGACACGCCTCTAGATCAATTCCGTTGACATTGTTCCAACCGCTTCAAAATTATACCAATTGTTTTGAAATTTTCCAACTGCTTCGAAATTTTGTCCACTGTTTCGAAAAATCAACAACTGATTTGAAAACTTGCCAACTCTGATCAACATTAGGCCTGTATCAAATCCATTGAAATTTTTCAAACTTTTTTTGAATTTTTCCAATCGTTTCGAGAATTTGACAACTCTGATCAATATTGGGCATGCCCCTTTAGTCCAACTCAATTGACACTTGTCCAACTGCTTCAAAATTTTACCAATTGTTTAGAAATTTTTCCAACTGCGTCCAAAACTTTCCAACTGCTTCGAAATTACCAACTCTGATCAACATTAAACCCGTCCCTGTATCAACTCCATTGAAAATTTTCAAACGGTTTTGAAATTTTTCCAACTGTTTCGAAAGTTCACCAACTGCTTTGAAAATTTGTCAACTCTATTCAACATCGGGGGGATCGAACCTCCAACCCCCTCCCTTGGGCCCGTCCCTGTTGGGAACATTCAGCTAAAAATTTGACAAATAGCGACAAAAGTTTGTATAAGTAGTATATACCATATTATATGACGCGCTATTTCTGCTATGTAAAAAAGTGAATATTCTACGAATCTCCTGATTAAGGAATAATTGACAAATTTATCGTTCTCGTTTTAATTTCGGGGTCAATATTAGCAATGCTTTTTAATATTCTAGTGTTTTACCTGATCCACTAGTCCTTGCCCACATAGTGCATACATAGTGCAGGCGGACAAACATGCTATACCCAATGAAATAACTCTTGGCACAGCTTCCAGTGATGCTTGCTGAAAAGCTTATAATATGTAGTATATATCAAAGAAGAATATCAAACAATATATACAGCAAATAAATTAAAAATTAAATGAATAAAAAAACAAAAAGTCAATATCGATCTCCTTAAAAACCGATCGATCTTTCTTAAAAATTTTGATATCAATCCATTTATGAAATTCAACTTTTCTCCTGAAATCGCAAACCAAGCTTGAAATTTCAAGGTATTGTCTTGTAAAACTGATTTGTGTAAACGCACTCGAAACATAACTCATGTTCAACTATCTCATTCAATTTTGAAAAGTTTTGTTTTTATTTTATTCGCTGTATATTATCTCAGTATAAGATATATCTGAACTCACTGCGAAAACAAAATAGGCATAACTCAATAACACTATGAAGCTTCCTGATACTACCATAATCATAGGCACAAACATCCATTCCTTCATAATATTCATTTTTCTAGAACGAAACTAGTAGGTATGGTATATGAGTCAGAATATATAATATCATTGAGTCAAGATGACACCAAAAAAAGCGTTTATGTCCTAAAATGTCTAAGGTTTGAATGGTATTCCCATAGAAATATATATAGTCCGTTCACGAAAGGTTGAGCCGTCGGTTGGCCATGGAAATTTGGCATATTCCACTGTGTATATTAAAATTTAGGTTATGTTCTTGTCAGATTGATACGCAATGTTGTCAATATTGCATAGAGTTGTCTGATAACTCGCAATCTCGTCGAACGAGGCCGGTTACATTCGGCAACGTTGACTTTATTTTACGTTATGACAGCAAATACTGCCAACTTCAGATAAATAAAAAAACGCCTACTATGTGCTCAACCTTTCGTGAACGGACTATACATAATATAATATGTATATATTTCTATGGGTATTCCTGAGTTTAGAATGAGGTGCTGCTCTGTGTTCCTATAGTCACTCTTCGTGCCCAGTGTCTTTTAATGCTGAGTCCTTTTATGGTAGATGATCACCCTCCAGTAGGGTCCTGGTAGATGTCTTCGTAGGGCAATATAACCGAAAATTCATCGTTAGGAAGATCAAACTTGGTTTCGAACAGCCTACTGGCCAAGGAGCAAGTAATACAGTATTGTCTCTGTATATTGAAGGTGTTTTGTTTTGAGTTTCAATTTGGTAAAAACGACGAGAAAGGGTTTCTTCTACTGATGAGGTTTATCCCTGCGCTCTGGTATCATACGTAGAATAATAGCTATGCACTTACCTCAGCTAGAGTTTTTTTGTTTAATGTATTTTACATATTATGTTAGCTCTTAATTCATTAGAATATACATTGGAACTTCCCTATAACGAAAACGCTAACTAAATCCGCAAAAAATTCGTTATAAAGAAATTTTGTTATGAGTACAGAAAATTCGTTCTATAGTCGAATATGTCGGGGTCGACTTCATTGGTAAATTTAAGTTTATCATTTAAACTTAAGCAATTGCTTTTAGACATTTTCGCAAAACTTTTTACACCAGCGTAATGCTTAGATTGAAATCAAACAGCCAGGGGTGTATTTAAAACTGTTTCAGGAGGATCTCTGCCCACCATAATGGTTGTTTAAGGTCGAGATTTATTACGTAGGTCCGGCAGAATTTTGGAAAAAAACCCACCCTTATACCTTCTTACCAATACCCATTCAAAGAGTGATGTTCTTTGAATATTTCGTTATAGAGGGAATTCACTTCGTTTTAGAGGGAGTTTTTAATATGGAATTTGGATTCAGATGCAATATCTAGTACGAAATTCGTTATACAGACGTTCGTGATAAGGAAGTTCCACTGTATACAGGGTGTTCCGGAAAATAAGGGAAATCTCTCGGATTCAGATAGAACATAAAAAATAAGATCACAAGTTTCCATAATTTTTTTTCTAGCAACGCTCCCTACGAATATACGACCTCCTAAATGACGCCAGTGGATATTCATTTTAGTGGAATAAATTTCATTTACTTACTTCTCCCATTAGTTTTTTTCGAAAACCGTTCATTTTATCATACCGAACAAGAGTATCTTTTCTTTAGCTTAATATTCAAGGTATCCAAATCAGTTTTTCTAGCACCTTATCATACAGGGTGTTAAAAATGTAAGGATTAAAATGTACAAACCAGTCCGCCCCTGGTAAACTGAACAAGCTAATTGAAATTTGAGTGCGGTGATTTAAGAGATCTTTAATGCTATTAATCATATCAAATTTTATCGAGTATAGTTTGAAACTTACTTATTCCACTAAAATGGATTTCCAGTGGCGTCATTTAGGAGGACCGCTAGGGAAAAAAATTATGGAAACTTGTCATCTCCATTTTTTATGTTCTATCTGAATCCGAGAGATTTCCCACACTTTCCGGGACACCCTGTGTAATGGAGCATCGATTTGATGGGCCTGTCTAATAGATAAAGACATGTTTTTTCTTAAAAACAATCCCCTCAATTATCGAATGGTTTTCAAACATGTCATGTCTTAAACATTAAATCGCAAGAGCAACAAATTCTTTTAGGAATTATACCTACTTTTTCACACAAAGGTAATGTTTGATGCAAACTTTCAACTTTTCATGAACAAGTTTGTTGTTCAAAGGTCCATCATCAATACCTCGTATAGTATCCTCTAGAATAATCAATTGGAATTGCATATGGGATAACTGGTATCCCACATAGTTGACCTGCAGTGAGCAGCATATTATAGCTGGATAAAATGTTAAATAAAAAAACCAACGAAGGATATACACCACCAGTTGTCCAAAGATAGGTTTGAGGTATTGATTGAAAAAAAACACTGGAAAGTAGTATTCATCTTCGAATCCAAACACTGGCCAAAAGAAAAGAATTACTGCATGTGCTCCAATAACATTCACCAGTGAAAGATATCTTCTTCCAACAGCACATTTCATAATCTTTTCATAGGTACTCTTCTTGACCCTCGTTAGTTTTATGAAGCGAATATCTTGATACCTCACTGAAGCAACAGCTTCATCCTCATATGCAAGAGCAATATACATTGCCATATGACTCTGAAACAAATAATAAAGAAACCGAAATAATAGAAAAAAAACAGAAAAAATAAAAAAAATAAAATCACTGAATTGGTGATGAGAAGAAACGCTTCGTTTATTAAACCTTGAACTCGCTGATCTTGAATGACTGAAGATCCATTCAAATAAAATTCGGAATTCCTAAAAAACTTTATAGGTTTTCACTCCCAGTTTTCGATACGCAAAATGATTTGAGGTCCATTCTAGCCAGAATGAAACCAATGAATGATACACAAAATCAAAAATTTGTGTTTACAATATTGCTTGTATATGTGGAAAATCAACAGGAGAGTCATCAAGACCTTTAGAGATAAGAAAACGGAAACATAAGAACAACATAAAAAATAGAGACATAACAAGATCACAAATCGCTGATCATGTATGTTCAAATAGCGGAGATCATATGATGAACTGGAACAACACAAATATCCTAATGACGGAACCTGATAATTATAAAAGGAAAATTATGGAATCCTTATGTATTTTGTTAGATGAAGTAGATAGTAGTTAGTAGTAGAAGATTTTACAAGTTTGTCTGAAGAAGCTGTCTGATATAGACTCCGAAACGTTACATTATCCTTCTCATTTATTTCCTTTTTTAATTTTACTGTTAGGCAAACATTTTTTCAAAACCAATTTGCTCCTGACTAATAAGTGCAAAGATTTTCGCAGGCGCACTACATCTTATTTAGAATTTTTTAATTATTTCTGTTTCAGAGACTGGTAGTGAAAACCTGTAAAGTTTTTTAGAAATGCAGAATCCTACCAGATTATATTGGCGTTGGCGCATTAAAATAAAATTCGGAAACTACAAATTTGATGAGTGTGGTAGATTCATATCTATTGAAATTCGTCTGGGAGATATTTATTCAATTTTGCAGCTCAATACAAAACTTAAACATCCGCTTCTATTCTATTTGTGAGGTATCCAGTAAAGCTAATAAAAGCGTGAACAAAATGTGATGAAAATTTACCACATTCATGAAATAATCAAAATGCAAACTTTGCTCGAATATCATGAAACTATTATTTATAATCTACTCACATGTAACATTCCAAAACTCAATGAAAAATACTGGATGACCAGTTGAACGTCAAATTCAAGGAAAAATAGATTATTTGAATCCCAAGCAGAACGACGCAATAAATTAATGACAAAAGTACCAACAATTTGAGAGTTTTGTATTGTGCCAGATCGGAACCAATAAATCTCAACAAATGCATGGGGTCGCCTGAAATGCATAAATGTTAATGACATCTAAAGCAATAGATAATTTAAAATTGAAATGTCTTTAATGTTATGAAAACATCTTTCTCCTATATGATGACATACAATACTAAGCTGATTCTGAACTTTGGGCAAGAAAGATGTTCTATTATAAAAAATTTGAAAAAGCCCTGAGCAGGTGGACCAATGAGGCTATTACGTCAAAATATTGTATAGGACTTGAGATTGATATCAAAAAATAAATTCAAAATCTCAGCACAATCAAAATTCAAAAATTAAAATATGTAAAAATTCGAAAATAATTGTAAAAATTGAATTATATGGTTCTGATAATGCGATCTTCTTGAAATTTTGCATGAACATTCAGAATATCAATCTTCATTCACTAAATAAATGAACACTTGAATCGGATATCTTGTTATCTTGTTATGTAAATAAAGAGATTCTTCTTTTCAATATTCCAATTGAATTTTCTAGGTTTCGGATAATGCGATCCTCTTGAAATTTTGCATGCATCAGATATCTTTTATGAACATATAGAGATTCATCTTTTCATTATTCCAATTGAATTTTCTTTGGTTCTGTTCACACTATGGCCACAAATTTTGCATGAAGCTTATTATCACCATTTTGTATGTGACCACAAAATTTCACTTCGATTGGTTCCGTTTTGTCTGAGATATCGAGAAACAAAAATTTTGATAGGCCATATTTTATCGAACACACTGTACGATTTGGCTGGTAAACGAACTCAACTGAGACATTTGGTAACCGAACTCACCCTAAAAATCTCGAGTGTCTAGGACAAGTTAAGTACAAAAACCATGTAAGGATCGAGACAATGAGGTACTTCAAGAAATCGTCTATGAAAAAGATTCAAAGTATCACAGAAATCCTTCGAAATTAACACAATTGGTTACATGCGCTCAAAGTTTTGTCTGTCGTAATAATAAATGATTTCATGCTATTTTTGTTCGCACACGAATATGTCTCACAAACACTTTCAAAATGTTCTCTGATACCCCTCATTATTGTTATGACTTTCACGATATGGAAAAACCCGGATAGATGCCCCACTTTTTGAAATTGCCTCATATTTTTGAAAATATTGATTTTACATGAGTAATTTCTATGAATGTAGGTAGCCCCATTATTTGATTTGAAATACTGAAACTTTTCTTTAACATAGCAATCCCAAATTCCCCGAAAATTTGATTTTTGTGGAACCCTTTCTTTGGTGATACTCACCTCTAAAACTTTAGCGTGTTTGTGAAGTTCGCTGCGGAGATAATCACACACGATAGCGAAAAACGACCTCACTTTACAATAACCCTTACAAAACTAAGGTCTAGGGTAACTGTGGCATTTACTTATAAAATTAATTTTTTGTTTTTCCGAAGTTTATTTTGTATTTTGAAAATGGGGCATCTATCCCACTGGGGCATCTATTCGGATTTTACCCTACACGAAAACCTCTTGAATATCAACTAATTCACTATTTGAATGCATTCGCGTAATACATGAAAAGCGCGAAATAGCAAGCAAACTCCTAACTTCGAATGACTGGACCGACTCATGTTTATGAAAAAAACAGGAGTTGATATTCCACAAAACTGTTACAATTCGTTGAGTTAACGAACCATCAACATTTCATGAATCCTATACCCTAAATGTTCCTCCGAGTTCTCCATATTTGAAAATTTAGCATTTAGCTGTTTGTGTAATGATTCAAAATATTTTCCGCATCTTTCGGAAGTAGGGTCACTCATATTTCCACGAAAAATTGTGGAAAATAATCAGATTTTTCTTTCTGATGTTGTTCCTATTTGTACCCTTTTCGAAATGTGTATATGTAAAAAAGAATATTCACCTTCCTTATAGTTCATCAGTTCATTTAATTTATCAAGCACTTTCTTGAAACCAGAAAAAATCATTTTGGTATTATGTAAGGGGTTCAGTCTTCAGAAAGTATCTGCTACATCTGGTGATTTAGTTTAATACCTAATATCGATATTTATTATGTTATCAGACATTACCTTGAGACGAAAAATAGATTAAGACTTACTGTCTAGGACTATGAAAAATAATATTTCTCAAGCCATTAAAGCGCGTTCAGTTATAAAAACGATTAAGATGTATAACCATTTGTACATTATTGACACTTAGCTGTAATAAGAAATGAAGCGAGAAATTTACAGTATCCAACTGAAAAATTTGAATTTGAAGACAACACAAATATTGATTGAATTTTTAAAGTTCTTCGAGTTATTCCTTGAAAAAATTACTGAAATACGGAAATTATTATTCCATCCATGTTACATGTTTCATGTTAAGTTGAGTTGATATTTGGGACAAATCACCATTTTAATCTATAGGAGATGATTACTTGGTATTTTAGGTCTGAACATATGGGAACCTGAAAAATGATCACTTGAAGAACCATCAAATCTGGGTTCACAAACCCCACTAGAGAAATAATTCAAAAGTCTAGAAAATGAGATTAAAGTTGACCGTAGTTTGTGGCGAAGAGAAAGAAGCCTCTGTTATGAACATTTCAGCGAACTCTTCACAATAAACTCTTTTTGAAAAAGAAAAATGACGGAAATTGCTCTTTTGGAAGTTCCGAGGCTGTATGGAGTATTTTCTGACGACGGCTGGAGAATACTGACCGAAACGTTGAGGAATAAAGTAATGAATATCTTAATTGTCCATCAACGACAACACCTAAAGTAAACAAAATCATGAAAAACTTTTCATTCCATACACATCAATTTTGATTATTTAAAAGAAGAATTCATCAGGATAGTTCGAGAACCACTTTGAGCATCTCAAACCTAAATCCTTGTAGAAACACATCAACGAGTTCCTCTTTCATTTTTGTTCAGTTAGTTGTAAAATTGAAATACATTCATGGTGGTACTATTTTATTAAAAATAATGATTTCACACATTCGTTTTATTTGGGTAGATTAAAATTTAATAGGATTTCCTTCTCCACTTATTGCAGTTTGGAATGCTTTGCAGGTGTCCTCCATTTTGAATTTATGTGTAATCAATGGTTTAACATTTATTTTGCCCATCTTGACCAACTCAATGGACAGGGGGTAGCTGAAAATATGACCCTAATTAGCGGGAAAACGTACAGCAAAGTATTTTTTGGGGGACAAAATAAACTGAGGTTTTTTCGAATTCAAGCAATTTTAATGTAGTAAGTAATAAGTTCTTGAGTAAGTTACTGAGGTATAAATATTTAGCAATAGGGTATATTACTCACTCATTGCAGTATCTGAATACTCCTTTAATGTCAATTTCCTGGATAAGGGCAGCAGTTAAAGGAACTGTCTGTTCGTCTTTTCCCATGCCAACTAGGACAGCAGTTCCGCCAGTTTTAGTAGCCTGAAACAAATTTTGGTATCAAGAACTGACCTAAGAAGAATTTTAGTCTTTTTCTAGTGTATCGGGTGTCCCAAGGTGAGTGGCCTAATAGATTATTATTTCCATTATTATGATAACTTTTTTGGTCCATCCTATATAACTGACAACTATAATTCAAAAGCAGTGACATAGATCAGGTCAATATCCAATGACCTGCCAAATTTCTGACTTAACTCTCAAATATTATAATCGAACTAGAGTCATTTTCGTAACACGCCAATTTAATCTACTAGGCCACTCACCTTGGGGCACCTGATTTACATACTGGATGGGCCATCCATAACTTTTAACCCCGAATTTTTGAGCTTTGTGATGGAATAACGAAAAAAACGCTTGGACAGGTCAAATTTTGTTGAAAGGGGGAGAACTGAGGGTGTTCAAATGAGTTTGATATCAGTACTCCTTTAGCCGCAACCCTTAACAGCTCTCATTTTTGAATAGGGAAAAGGGGTCGAGCAGCACCTTGTTGGAAAGGCAATTCAATTTCCTGCATGAGTGTTTTTTTTTACAAAGTAAATCGTGTGATTTCGTTTTAATTGAAATATTTGCTGGTAGCGCATAGAGGGTTAGTGAAATCATACACATATCAACACATTAACATATGTCCTTCTGTGATTAAAATTTGACTTGTTCGAGTGTTTTCCCCATCTCAAAGATCCAAATTCAGCATGTGAAAGTTATTCATCGAATACTGAGTCACTCTGTAAATGAAGCGATGAAAAAAATACACTCATGAAGGAAATTGAATTGTCTTTCCAACAAGGTGATGCTCGACCCTTTTTCCTATTCAAAAATTAGAGTTGTTAGGGGTTGCGGCTAGAGGGTTAGTGATATGGAACTCATTTTAACACCCTTATTTGTCCCTCTTTCAACAAAATTTGACCTGTCCGGGCGTTTTCCCGTTATTTCATCCCAAAGCACAAAGTTCGGGGTGGAAAGTTATGGATGGCACACCCTGTATAAGGTAGAGAAATATCTGTTTTTTGTGCTAAAACTTATACCATAAATATATTTGAAACTATATTTGACTTTGCAAAAAATGAAAAAAAAAACAACATTGACAGAATAAGATTTTTTGATAAGTAGTACTTGATAACTCGTATTGATTCAACTTGCACCATTGAGTATATATGTATATTTAAACTCAATGCTTGTAAGAACTCAGTACAGTTTTTGTTTCTTCACAAACCAGATCAGAAGAAAGAATAATTACACAAAAGTATATCTAATGTAGGATAAACTCACCTTCAGAGCAATTCTAACGCAAGTTTCAGCTCCGGTGCAATCAAAACTGATAGTTGGAGCTCCCCCCATAGTAGTTTGAATCGCCTTAGCAATGTCATCTTCAGTCATACTCTTCTCAATCTTGAGGACGTGATCGGCTCCTAGTTCTTTTGCCTTCTCCAAGCGTATGTCCACCAAATCTAAGATATATTGGGAGATTTTGAAGAAGAATTAAGATCAAAGAAACGATACCTAATTTATTCTAGCTTTGAGAACCGAAAATCTGGCTAATTCCCTATTGTCATATCATATTGGCCTCATTGCCCTCATTCTATTCTCGAAAGCTCATAATATTTTTTCGAAAGACAAAGATTGACTTAATATTTTAATGATTCTACTTTAATCTTTAGAACATCTAGTAACAGAATACCTCAGGAGAGACGGAAAATGGCTAGGTGAAAACATTGTGGAAAAAAACATGAATTATAATAATAATAATAACCAGGAATTCAGTACTAGTGCAGTACCGGAACCATTCCAATTCTCATATCAACCACAGGAATTATTCCTAAGGGCCTCAAGTCCAATCTCAAGGAGCTAGGTTTGGATGAAAACCTGTACAGAGTAAAGCAAAAGGCAGTACTTCTCGGTAGTGCTAGAACGGTAAGGAAGTTTGTAGGTCACGATGGACATCAGGAACAACCATGGAGGGAAATATTGCAAGACCGACTACCAGGACGTCAGCCGCGAAATTCAGGACCAAGCAACGAAGGACGAACAACCTAGGACCCACGAGAAGAAGAACACCGAAGACCTCAGAGCTCAATCTCCCTGATACTTGCTATCCGAGATGAGTCGATAATAATAAGAATTTATTGATCCTCTATGACACATAACAGTGTATAGGACAAGTATAATCGCAAAGAGAAAATCAGATGGTTGAATAATCGCAAAGAGAAAACATAATTAAATCGAAACAATTTTGAAAATATTCGAAAAGTGAATGATCACATAATTTAAATCCAAAACTTTTGGAGCGATTGGATAGGTAGAGTAACCAACATAAAATATAAAAGTCTGCAAATAGAGAAACTTTGGCGAAATTTTTCGGATATATTTTCTGAGCTTATTTTCCTCCCAAAATTTACTGAACGCATACTCAGGACAATAGTTCATTGGAGTAAAATATTAGTTATCTCTAGTACCTGCTATCAAGACTTTGGAAGCTCCAAATGCTTTGGCAGCCAACAAAGTAACCAGACCTATCGGACCTGCACCAAGAACCAGCACTGTTGAACCCACTTTAACGTCAGCTCTTCTACAAGCATGGACACCAACTGACAAAGGCTCCATGAGGGCTCCCTCCTCAAAAGACATGTTATCCGGTAGTCTGAAAAAGAATTATTGCTATATAGAATTAACCTCGAATAAAATACTAGTCTGTATATGTAAAAAATCTGCTGTTCGTTAGTCTCGCTAAAACTCGAGAACGGCTGAACGGATTTATCTTATCTTGGTCTTGAAATGTCCGTGGAGGTTTAGGGAAGGTTTAAAAGGTGAAAAAAAAATCATTCTCGGTCTCAGAAATGTCACTTTAATAATTTTGACGGTTTGAATAACAATTGTCAAATTTGAAATTCAGAATTCTCCTGAATGAACTGTAGATAAAGTATAGAAGCAATAGCAGACAAAGTTTGGTATTGTTTTATCAGTAAGTACAGTCAAAATGCGAGCAAGAAGTAGAGGGGAAAATGTGGGTCTTAGAACAAACCATTTTAGAGTATTTTACGAGATAGAAGAGCACAAAGGTCAGGCGGAGAAATCCAATAGGAAAACGCAGATGTGCGTGTTAACATGGCACAGGTGCTAGCTATTTATTAAAATTGTTAACATTATTAACATTGTTCTCCTTAAACAATGTTATTAATATTAATATATTCTTACTTGAAACAGAAATCTGCTGCATGGCAATAATATCTTGACAAATTTCCATGGTCTGGTGGAGTGGCACAAAATACCATTTTTGCACATAAGTGATACCTTCCTTCTTTGCAATAAGAACACAATCTGCATGGCACTCCTGGTTCGATTGCAACTCTGTCGCCTTAAAATTAGATGTTTTATGTGAAAAAGATTCTTTGAATATCAGAGGAATGATCATGTATCGATATTTCTGATTCAATATCATTCCAGAAACGGCTTTTTTTAAGGTGGAACTTATAGTAATGGATCATTTAGCAATAAAAACATTCCCGAAATTAAATTGGATCCTCTAAAATTTCGTATGTGTATTTCGTTGTACATACTACCACATTCAACGAAAAATCCGTCATTTGATTTCGAAGTTTTGAGCACCAAAGTGAGTCCATCGGTAGGTTATATCTCATGGTACAATGAGAAACCTGTGCGAAGTCTATTTGGCCTCAACCTCAACATGCATAATCAATAGAAAATATAGCTTATTAGTAGATATTGAAAGAAAACCTATTACCACTAAAACGATCTTGAATTATCATTGACACTTATCGTTTATATCAAGGCCAAGTTAATTCTTCAATCAACAAATCTCGCTTTGTAAATATTCCATTTCGAATAGTTATAGCAGTTACTTCGACAAAGTTGTCAATATCGCTACACCAAGGAAAATAATATTAACATTATAATACCTGGTTTTAAATGTTCAACATTTTTTCCAACTTTCACAACTTGTCCAGAAGCTTCATGACCTGAAATTCAAACCGTTGTTAATTTCCTTCAATCACCTCGCTGTGAAAAACTATTACCTATAATCATGGGTTCCTTGACTACAAAATGACCAATTCTGCCTTTCGTTAGGTAGTGAACATCTGATCCACAAATTCCCACCACTTCCATTTTAAGTAATACCTCTGCAAATGTTCATAGAAAATACAATTTTCATCATGAGTGTGATGAAAAATGATAATTTGAAATGAAGATTCGGAAATGAAGAAAATTAACACTTACCATCATCTTTCGGGGTCGGTATAGGTCTTTGTTCCTTGAAAAGTATAAGGATTTAAATAATTATTATATGAAGAGAATTAAATCAGAAAATTTTGTTTCGAATATTTTTTTCTTTGAAATATCTGAGAAAGGTATATTGAACATAAAATGATCTATTTTCCCTGATTGAATAAATTGAGTTTTTACTTGAAAATTATCGAAAGAAGCGAGAAATAATATAAGTGCTGTAGCAAAAAAAAACTTTTTTATTCGTTTTTTCATTTCGTTTGTAGAATTATTTCAACCATCTATAATAGTTATGTTGCTGCGGTCAATCTCCGAAATTAATTTAAATTCTACGCTAAAAAGCGACAAAAAGCATTGTATAAAGATGTACAGAGGTTCGGAGGCAGAGACCCAGGTTCCCCTGAAATTAATTTATTTTAAACAGTTTTTTTTCCAGAAAAGTCGCAGCGTTTTTCTCGGTTTTTCTTAATCCCGGAATCTCTAATAGGTACTACTGAGTCGCTACATAAAGTCGGAAAACAGAAAAAAGCGGATTTTTTTATATAAATCTGACACCCATATTACAAGAAATAATTATCATTGTTTTCTCGAAAGCATCATTAATGATTATTTTCAAAGGGGGTGTGTTACCTTTAACGTTTTATCATTTTACCTATTACCCACTATTAAGGCTTAGGGCGTACAACTATTTTGGTTTCGTATTTTCAACTGTCCGAGAACAACAAAGAATGAATATTGAGTGGCGAATCGACAGATTCATGAAATAAAAAAAAATATTTAATGATTATATTTCTTTCTCTATTTCTTCAAACTATTTCTTCTTCTCTATATTTGCCTCGAATCAAGGTGAAGGTTAATTGTTAGGTAAATATGTAATTCTATTATACTAAACATTCCTTGAATGATTTATGCGGTTTCTCTATATTTTTTATGAACTTCGTCAATTGGACAGAAAACATTTCGCCAGATTTTTTTATTTACCTCTCAGATTAATAAACATGTTTATTAATCTGAGAATTTTTCAAAAATTCAACTGATACAAATTTTTACCTATTGGATAAGTTGTTTGAGGATTTTTTTGCAAATCAGTTCTTTGCTGGGTAGACATAAATAACTGAAATCATGGCTGTAAAAAGGGCTAGAAGATTGCTATTATTATTTTTCGATATTTTTCATCGTTGTTATCCCTTCTCAGTGAGACAACTGCTGTATGTCTTCCAATAGCAATAGATGAATTTTAAAAATTATTCGAAGAAAATCTGAAATGTTTATTCATTATGAGTATTCTAAAACATGAGTTTTTTTTAAATCCATTTAATGAAGAAAATTTGAAACTTAAAGTCGTGCGCAGCGTATCAATAAATTCAACCTTGAGCAATAATACGACCTAATCTTACTGAATAAAGCGAATGCGTAGTTCAAATTAAAATTCCAATATTTCCAAGCTTACCAGTCTCATATCATTGATGCCGTGCAAAACAGCGGACAGGTTATCTGTTGCCATTATTACGTAATTGTATATTTTCAATGATAAACTTAACAGAAGATGCCTGTCTAGCCAGGAGGTTGTCAAAGCACTAAATGGTTTGTTCGAATTGTATTTTATAACTTGCATAAGAAGTGGGGGTTTTGAAAAACACCTTATCAATTTAAATTATGTGTTTATGTAGATAAATCTATATTAGTCAAAGTGGAAATTTCGATAATATCCAAAAGATACGTACGGAATATTCAGTAATAACCCTCAAACAATTTTCTCAGTATTTATGGAAATCTGGTCTTACCTTAGACAAAAGAAAGAGTCTTTTGTCTAAGGGTCTTACTGTTCTCTTCATCTTAATCTAATTCTTGGAAGCTGTTGATATAATTTCAACTAATAAATAAATGGTATAACTTACCTGGAATGATTAATAAGTGCCGAAAGATATTCATACAATAGAGGGAAAATTTTAAAAATTATATCATATTTATGAATAGTATATCTTAATATTAAATTCGAAATTAACTCTGTATTCTTGGGAGCTGATGTAGATATAATTTAACTTAATTCTTCTTGGTACAACTTAAATAGGATAAAAAAGTGACTAAAGATATTTATACTACTATACAGAGGAAATTTTTAAAATCATATATTCTGTATATTTTATATCATGCTATGGAAGTTTTTGTTTATTTGAATTCACCCAAATTAAATTTGTATTCATTAACAAACTCAACTAAATGTGAACTAATTGAGTGATTAGGAAATACATAATGCAACTTTACGTTTTCAATCAATTTCAATGATTTTTTAGCAGTCTTTGAAATTCATATCGTAGTATTGTCTTTTAAGTGATATAACAAACTTGAATTGTTTTCGCTTGCATTTCAAAGTTTATCAATAGCTCTTGATAATGATCTGAATACGCTTTTTCATGAATAGTATGGTATTTAGCGATAATATTAATTGCAGTGCTCTGTTTGAAATCGATTTCATTAATGACAATAGGAAAGCTCTTTGAAATGAGAAGTCTATTGAATATAATTATTACATAAATGAATAATTGTAGCAGAAAGTTGAATTCCAGGTAATAAAGTGGATTTCTTAGTCATGCAACTGACAATTAGGTCATTTTGAAATGGTGGTCAATACAACCAAGAAAATAACATTTTTAAAATTCATAATTCCAATAATTTCAAAGTAATCCATAGGTATATTACCATTGTATTCCTTATACAATGATATTACCTATACATACATATTAGCCATTTGGGCAGTAAGTTTTGCAAATTGAAATTTTCCTTCCAAGATTCACAGCTTCATCAGCAATAATTAAATTGAAAATTCAAAATACTTACCTTATCCCAATTCAAGTCCACACAAATATTAAATTTTTCATTTAGACCCAAAAATTCAGTCGCTCAAAATTGGTTGTAATGTTTATAATTTATTAAATAAAATACATACAACTAATAATAACACTTCTAATATTGGTATTGCATTTCTATATTCATGAATATAATACATTTAAAACTTTGCGACAAACACTAAGCATCACGATAAAATATAGTTATATAATCCATTGCTATAATAACTATCTGGATAATATTAGATTTATAATTATAATACAGCCTTCAAAATACCACAATAAAAATTCAACCATCATTTACTTGACGTCAATACCCTACAAAAATTTTGAATTAAGAAATTCTGATTCAGTTTTAATATTTCGGGAGTTTTTATGAATGTAATAAGATGTTCCATATTTAATGTTAACTTTTTTCTCATCTTCATTTTCAAGGTGGTTGGTTGATATAAATCTCAGTAATTTCACATATTAATGATGTAATAATGTTTCCCTATCTGGTAATTGTCTCACTTTCATACTGCCATCTGTGCCACAAGAAAAAAGTCTGCCATTCGCATCAAGATGAAGCTGAGTGACACCTTGACCGATGTTCTTGAAAAATGTGCTCCGGGAATGTTCAGAAGGAAGAGACATAAGGCAATGTGGAATTGTAACCCCCCATATCTGTTAAAATGAAAAATGCAGCTCAGAGACTATGCAACCCAATCCATCAAAATTTCAATACCAAAATACGAATATTTTACACTGCGAAAAAAAGTTAACGCACATTATGGAAATCTCAAATTTATTCTACAACTGAATGCATGCATATGTTATCCACTTTCAACGTTTTTCTTCAATACAGATGTTTTTCCCAGCAGGATTAAAAAAATATGAGATTATCAGATTTTGAATTTATTGGCTCCATTCTGAAATCAGTTGTTCTCGATCAATTCTAGTGATCTATAGATTTTATTTCGTTTGATTTTCTACACTCGATCGCTATGCAACGCGAAACACGTAATTTGACCCAAGAGGAATGTGCCAGGACAGGGTAGACCACGGGTAACAACTGCTATTCAAGAACGGAACGTTACTTGAGAGTTTCTTCGTTGAGACAATGGTTTGCAACCGCTCGCCTCCTTCAAAATCAGCTTGAGCAAACTTATGGGGTGCAAATTAGCACTCAGACAATAAGAAATTGCCTCAGAAAATATGATTTAAGGCCTCATGTCGCGGCAAGAGGTCCAGCTCTTACCCCACCCCATCGAAGGGCGCGTTTGGATTTTGCGAGAGAGAATATCCATTGGGAAGAGGCTGATTGGGAAAGAGTTCTCTTCACAGATGAGTCTAGATTCTGCCTCTACCATTGTGATCGACGTTCTGTTGTATACAGACGTCCACATGAAAGATATGCTCAGTGCAATTTCCTGAATACCTACTACTGGTTTCGGGGGTGGATCGATTATGGTATGGGGTGGAATATCTTTGACTGCTCGCACAGACCTAGTGGTCGTTGATAATGGAGCTATGAATGCTGATAGGTACATAAGGAACATTCTTGAAGAGCATGTTGTGCCATTTGCCCCATACATTGCTGGAAATTTCATCTTTATGGACGATAATGCCAGGCCCCATCGTGCGCGCATCGTTCAGGAGTACCTCGAAGAGGTTGAAGTCTCCCGAATGGAATCGCCAGGAAGAAGTGTAGATCTCAATCCAATTGAGCAGGTTTGGGACAACCTCAATAAAAGGCTGAGAAGTTCAGAAAATCATCCAGATACTCTTAATGACTTAGGAATCCAACTCAGAGAAATCTGGGAAGGATTAGATCAGAACATTTTAAGATCACTCATTTTGAGTATGAACCGTCGTTGCCGAGCTGTAATTGACGCAAGGGGTGGAAATACCAAGTATTAAATCACTTATCAGCATTCCAGTATTTTGAAATTGTTTATTTCTCTTCTTTCACATAGGATTCGGTGAAATCCTGAATTTTTCTTCCATTCAAAGTGGCTTGTTTCGTTCAAAACCTTCCCGAGAGAAATCATAAAGTTATAAAACCAATGTAGAGTTAACTTTCATTAAAATTGAGATCATCAGAATGTGCGTTAATTTTTTTGCGCAGTGTATTTTAGTAACGAACGGTAAAAAATAGCTAAAATGGCAAAAAAATGTTTTAAAACTTCTAATCACCTTTATATCACCATCTGCCGATCCTGTTGCAAAGTATTCTTCATGAGGATCTAAAGCAATGCACTTTACAGCGCTTTCATGGGCCATATATTTGTGCCTTATCGCTTTCGATCTGACGTCCATTATACAAACATCTCCTCTCTTTCCTGTAGAAATTATAATCTGATGTTGTGGGGCAAACACCAGACTGCTGGCTCCCTGATCGTGACACGTGAACGCTACTACCAAAGCTTTACCTTGTGGAAGAATAGAATCCCAAATAGCTACATTTTTGCTTTCAGAACTATGTCCGGCTGCAACCAAAACACGAAATAATATCAGATTAGTTTTCAGTTCGAACACTAGATTTAATGAACAATGAAAGCAGATAATAGTTATTTAATAAACTAGGTTATTAAAGACAGCTACTAATGGTCGAGATATTTTAATGCGTGAGCGGAGCGAACGCGTTAATAGTTCGAGACCATTAGTCGCTCGATTAATAACCGAGTTTATTACAAGATTTTTCCGACGATCTCAACATGAAAAGTGTATAAATTCTTGATTAAAATACATTCTCAATTCGCATAAAACATACATTTGACGTAAAGGAATTTCTATGTTTCTATGTTCCAGTAGAGTTTTGACATTTCTCCTAGTGCTTCTGAGTACTTTGTGTACGGTTGCCATGAGGATTGCACATTAAAATGGCTAAAAAAATTGAGCATTAAAATGGGTCATTAATGCTTAATTTCGTACACATTAAAAGTACCTTTTATTTCGAGGTCGGCGGAAATAATATTTATTGATTAAAATCAATCTATATTAATCTCATAGTTCAGAAACTAATTCCGTCAACGCACAAAGAACATGCATGGTGGTAATACCAAACAGAGCATCCATAGATAGCTATTCCGCCCTATTTGGGGCTCTTCAAGATGAAGAACTTCCTTATTTAACGAAATGTCGCTCATTTCTGAGTATAAACTTCTCTAGACGCCATCTCGGGGGAACCTTACGAACACCCACCCCCGATGCATGAACCTTGAACGGAGTAACGATATGTTAATCCGTTTTTCATACAAACTTCTTCTGTTTTCTTATTATAATCACCACATCTGGTTTATGACGATTAATCGTGCTGAAGGTTAAATCCACAAGGTTGGACCGCCATCAGTTTGTATGAAAAACGGATAGACATCTCGCTACTTCGTTCAAGGTTCATGCATCGGGGGTAGGTGTTCGTAAGGTTCCCCAGAGATGGCGTCTTGTTTAAGGTTATACTCAGAGATGAAAGACATTTCGTTAAATAAGGAACCTAGAATACCTTTTTCCGCCAGAGATTTTCAAGTTTCATACTGAAGAGCCCCAAATAGGGCGAAATCGAAATAGCTATCTATGGATGTTCTGTTTGATACCACATACATGTTCTTTATGCGTTGACGAGATTAGATCCGAAGTATGAGTTTAATATTGGTTGATTTTAATCAATTGATATGATTCACTGCTTTCATTTTCATATTATACCTGCGTTCCTATTAACGCGTTAATTTTCATTTCGTGCTAGATTTAATCTGTCTCACCTGTGGCTAATAAACTACAAGAGCCCAAGAAAACAAAATCATTGATACCCTTGTTATGGCACATCAAAGTCTGAAAAATATCACAAGTTAATAATTGAATGAAAACAATCAAAAAGAACCTACAAAGAATGGCCTGGTAGCGTTTGCGCTAAGTCCCACTTGGAATAAGCTCAAGTTACCATCGGAATCCGCCACACCAAATTTGTTTCCGTGTTGTGAAAATCTAACCCTTGTCACCTTAGCGTAGGTACCCGGAGGGCGTGGCGTAGCAACAGGTTGGGCGTGGCCCCACTCCCAAAGTTGTACAGAACCATCTTGGCCGCCAGTGAGATCTAAATAATCAAGTAGAAACTTAAGCAATGGGGAAAATACTGTAATTTACAGCTTTCAATCACACACAATCAATGATATACTTACACAATGGTAACAGAGGATGGGAACTGATTCGTCTCACATTATCAATCTTGTGTTTCTGAAGCTGAAGACAACAAAAAGATTAAATAAGAGATAAAATAAGAAGAGTGGGTAAAGAAAGGACAAATTAACATGCTACAAACTGGCTTTCCATCTTCATCTCAAAGTAGGAAGTGTTAACAGCAAATGAAAGTCAAAGCAGAAAGATATATCCCCCAAAGGTGGAAAATCAGTTTCATATCATGATGAAAATCTGATTTCGCTATAACTCTCTGATTGATCTGTCAAAAGCAAATCTCTATGCTTGATTATATTATCTAAAATTTCAAATATACCTCATTAAATTATATAGTGATATTACTAGGTTAGCATGCAGTACTTCTATTTCAGTTAATTTCAGTTTCCAGTCCACATAAACTAGCAATGGAGGTTTTTGTTTCAATCTCCCCAATTTTCGCCAATCATGCAGGAAAATTTAGAGTGCTATAATATGCTATACAATTCATTCCAAACCCAAAAATGGACATAAAGACCAAAAAATATATTCAAAAAAAATGATTACTTTCATATTCATTAACTAAGTTGAAGGCCATCGATTGAATAGATCTAAAATGTTCTTATTTTATATAAATAAAGATACATGTGAGGTAAAATAACGAATAATGAATAAAAACGTAAACCAAAAATTATATTGTTTGTAGATTCATTTGCAATAGTGGTAACAATAATTTCTTAATCTTCCTGGAAAAAAGTTAGGCATCCGACTCTTGATCGAATGAATTGTACTGAACAAAACTAAAAGTGTTTTGACTACAATGATCTAAGAAATTTAGCTTCGAGGACTTTCAGATCAACATTGTGAAACTAATTTTCTAACATCAACATATCTACAGACGACAAAACACGTAGCAACTAAACATAGGGGTTGAACAAGCATTAGACAAAAGGGTAAACGTTTTTGAATAACACACACCGGCCTAAGCATGTGTGCCGAACGTAGTAGAACCAAGTTGACAAAATTTGGATCGTGACAGCCTGGGAAGCTTAACCCCTTCATCTAAAGACAAAGGGTTAGGTTTACACATTATGTTGTTGATGGGGTTTATAATAATTCTATGAAATAACACAACAAAATCACTCACACTCAAACCAACACTATGAAACCCTTAAGATCTAGTCGAAATGTAGTTTTCATGATACAGTTTTTTCCATTTTATGTTGTATTATTATAATATTTGATATTGATCACGTCAAACTCTGTATTCAAGATAATGACGAATTAATGAATATTATCAATTCAGATTGCTCAATGAAAAATACCCAAGGTTAACATCCAAAACAGGAAGATCACTTATTAATCAAGAAAAGTTATGAATTTTGAATTGGATGAAACTAATGAAAGAAATATAATCCTGAACATTTTGTTATTCTGTTGCTTCGTTGAAATATATACAATATTAGATTCAATACCAAAAAAAAACGTGTTAGTGGAATTTTCAAATTTTGTTCAACCTAAACTCACCAGTTCAACCTCAGTAGGGTTTTGATAACCCTTTGATGAATACTTCAAATGAAAGTGTAGTGTTATTACATGTACACAAATGAAAATCGGTCCTACACAAACTATACTTTTAAAATATTTATTGATGGTGTCTATTGGATATATTTGGAACTTTCAATTATTATTATTTAGAACAATTTAGAATCATCGCACCCTACCTATTAATCTCAACAATGATATAAAATTATCCTTCAGAAAGCATTTTCGACATTTTTTTCGCAATTATGCGAAATATCAAATTAAGCCCTTCAGTGATATTCAACAGAAGATCATACATTAAATATTATGCCAACTAGGATTTGAGTGGTTAAAGCCTGGTTCTCAGAGCTTCGACGTGAAGCCGGCGACAACACTTCTCCTATTTTCTCCCTCGCTGTCGCAGAAATACAAGTGGAGTTGGTTTATTTCAACTGCAAAAGAGGCGTGTCGCGACAGATTTTGACAACCAGAAACCAAAACGAGGGGGTCAGGGGAAGTTTTGTTGATATTCTCTGATTGGTGGAATAACTGTCGCGAGCTTCACGTCGAAGCTCTGAGAACCAGGCTTAACACTCAATTATATTCATCAAATGTCATTTTGACATAAGTTTGTCACACGTTTTTTATCATTATTCCGAAATTGAAGAAGTCTAAGAAGAACAGGAGATTCGAAAATCATCATTTGAAATGCCAGACCTGGTTTAAAACACCCTCCTGGCCCAAGAGCATGAATTAATATACAGGGTTAGGATAAAGTTCGGCACCAAATTAATATCTTTGAAACGAAACGGGCGATATTTTTGAAATTTGGCAGATGAGTGTAATGGGCCACAATGCATCTGATGAGCATATTTTCATTAATGAGATACTTCCGGTTTAACCGCAAATGACCAAAATTTTTTTTATTTAAATGGAACACCCTGTATATTTCTGCGGATTCTGAAAACGTACCTTGTTTCGGATCTGTCCATATCTGGTTCCATGCAGAAATTCTTTGTAAAAAGAAGAAATTCAGTTTTTTTGTACATTTGAGAAAAAATCCATTCAAATAAATAAATCATTGTTATTTGTATCAAAAGTGAGAAATAAACTGAAATACTTTGTAGTAGAATACAATCTCTGCTTTTCATGACGTATTTTTCATGAAAATCTATAAAAAGAAGAAATACCGGGCTTTCACCAGTGGAAAAAATTTATTAAAATAATTTAAAAAAAATAATTTTAAATGTTTTAAGTGCTTGCCATTCACCTCCTGACAATATGCCAGTCCATTAACAAATATTTGAGTAACTTTTCTCAAGACTTTTCCATGTATTAATTCACATTCATCAAGAATCCGTTGTCTCAATTCCTGCAAGCATGCTGGTCGATTAACATAAACACGATAATTTTTACATGGAACCTGGTATGAGCAGATCCGAAACAAAGTGCTCTTTAAGAATCTGCAGAAATATACAGGGTGTCCCATTTAAATAAAAAAAAAATTTAGGTCATTTCCGGTTAAACCGGAAATATCTCATTAATGAAAATATGCTCATCAGATGCATTGTGGTCCATTACACTCAGCTGCCAAATTTCAAAAACATCGCCCGTTTTGTCTTAAAGATATTAATTAGGTTCCGAACTTTATCCCAACCCTGTATAAGTATTTCGTATCTAAATATTGAAGGTATTTATTTGAATAGTTTCAAGTTCAAATTTTGTAAAAACGGCGAGACAGGGTTTTTTCTACTGGGGGTTTTTCCTGTGCTCTGGTATCATACACAGAATAGTATGGTACCCTGTTCTGCACTAACCTCAGCTATGGACTTTTTCGTTTCATGTATTGTATTTTGTTAGCTCTCAATTCAAAAGAATGAATGAATCATTAAAATTACTGCTCCATTCATTTATGATATTTCATTAATCGTGAATTTTTGAGGTTAGTTCAATGATATCATTAAAGGATTTTATATGAAAATTTGCATTATACATACTGGATATATGTCCAATTATCACCTCTTTTCCCAATAGTTTTATCAGATAATAAATGATAATGAATAAATAGGCATTTGAGGAATTGGATTGAAAAAAAAACATTTGTACTCACCACACTGGTGCCACGACCACTCTGACTTGGCATTGAGCCTTGGGGACTTCCAGGTTGCGTATCTTTGGCCTTATCACCAGCACTCTGAATGACTAAGAATGGTGGTGCACTTGAATCAACTATTTCTTTATTCATATTGAGTATATCTAATTCACACTCATCCTCCAACCAAGCGGGTAGTTCTAATAATAAGGATATATCCATTTCTTGAAGTTCTCGAGGTGTTGCAATAACAATCAGTCCATTTGAGACCTTTGAGAGATACAAAAATGAAGATTACCAACTGAATCTTCGGGGACTAAATAATTTTATCCATTTACTTGACTACTTATATCATTATGCATAAATTTTTTTGATAAAAAATTTGTATTCATAATTTTTCAAATTTTATTGATGAGTTCATTAAAAATTGATGCATAAAAGCTTTCCGTTTGTCTAAATAATTTCTCTACATCGAATTGAAGAGAATTTGACAAATAAACTCACCGGCAAAATAATCGATCCACTCCAAAAATTGATGAACTTTGTTAATTCATAAATATGTTATTTCGAGTCAGATTCAATTGAATTTTTCTTTCAGTTGTAGGTAAGTTCCTACAGAATCAATCACCAGTTTTTAATTTCAAGAAAACTCGACGTACGTCATTTTATACAGGGTGAAACAAAATCGGTTTTTTTACCCTAACTTTAGAACCATCCCTGGTATGTTCCAGTTATTCCACCAAGTGATTTCATTCATCATCAAGACACATCTTCTCTTACCAGTTTCATTCTTCATTTATAACAATAGCTCAATTTTTGTTGAAGATACAGGATTTTCAGGGAAACATTGAATTCCACAACTTCGCTATGGCTATAAAAGGACGTTCGCAGATTTATTTTTAAATCCGAACGTAATGATAATAAACTGAAAAATAAGTGAAAAAATAAAACAAGAAAAGTTTTAGTGCCGCATATTGTTCCTTATGTACCGTTTATTGGAGACGACGGCTAATTGCTCAGTTGCAGGAACGTCCATTAAAATTTAAAGGTCCATTAACCCTTAATCCTCCATTAGTTCCTTGTAATAACGGAGGATTAAGAATTTAATGGACCTTTAAATTTTAATGGACGTTCCTGCAACTGAGCAAATGCATAATAATTGCAAGGATTGCCAGGGAGTATTTATCAGAGCTTGATATCCAAGAATTCAATTGACCTGCTCTAAACCAAGATTTGATCCCAATTGGGCATGTTTGGATGCTCCTGAGAGGAAAAGTCGATCTCCTGAAAATCTGCAGCAGCTCAGTGATGCTTTAATTGATTCAAAACCTTATAGAGGCCATGCCAAGACGAATTACACCTGTCATCTGCGCCTGGGTGGTAAACACGTTACGCTTTTCACTTAGTTTTAAGTTTATTCTCAGTAGGTCAAAATTTAAGGTTAAATTTGTTGTATTACTGTTATATCCTTAGCGAAATTCAATGTTTTACTGGAAACCCTTTATCATTAGCAAAAATTAATCTATTGTTAAAAAAGGAGAACGAAATTGTTGAAGAAAGATGTGTCTTCATGATTAAATGAGATATCACATAGTGGAATAACTGAAGCACACCACAGGTAATTTCAAAGTTGGAGTGAAAAACCAGATATTGTTTCACCCAGTATAAAATGACGTACGACGAGTTTTCTTGAAACTAGAAACTTTTGATCGATTCCGAATGACCTTACCTAAAATTGAAAAAAAAATTCAATCGAATCGGACGTGGATCGATTATTTTGCCGGTGAGTGTATAATTTTGGGAAGACAATCTACCAAGCGTTAAACTTCAAGTAACTAAAAATATTGACATAAATATTAATTAATTCAAAATCAATTATTAATCACTGAACAGAAGAAAGATAGCAATATCAGTTAAAACTGATATGCATCAGTTGTAAATCACAACATTATTGAATAAAACAGGAATCTTCTGATTTTGCATCAGTTTCGACTTGATGCAACGTCAAATTGAGTGCAACTAATAATCTCACCTGATTTAAACTGAATGCAGCAATGGAATCTTGCTCCTTGTGAATAATACGCACAGGTTCTTGCACTGGAGTTTCGGGTTGAGGTGAATCACCATCTATAGAATGTGAAGAACGTCTTTTTCCAAAAACTGCTCTTATAAAGATATCCTGAACTCCCTCTTGGTGCACTAAGTAAGTCCATAGACGTCGAGCAGCAGCGGCTGAATTTTTATTATTGAAAGGTGTGTTATGTGGCTCGAGTAGTTGTCTGAAATTCCGGAATAAATAAGCAACAACAACAACAACAACAATACAGAAGACTTTTCATTAATTATAGTCTATTTCACGAGAGTATTAAGTGAAGGAAACCTCTTAGCTCCTCCTATCGCTTTAACTACCTCCGACCTAAATTTTGACCGAAAAAAAATTTCGACCCAAGAAAATTTTGACCCAAAACGGTCCAAACATTTTGACCCAAAAAAATTTTTTTGGCCCGAAAAAATTTGATTCAAAAAAATTTTGACCCGAAAAATTTCGACCAAAAATTTCGGTCTAAAGAAATTATGGCCCAAAAAATTTTTGAACCAAAATTTTGACCTAAAAAAGTTTTGGTCCGAAAAAATTTTAACCCAAAAAAATTTTGACCCAAAAAAATTTCGACCCAAAAAATTTTGACCCGAAAAAATTTTGACCCAAAAAATTTTGGTCCAAAAAAATTGGTCCGAAAATTTTGAAACAAATAAATTTTGGAGTCATGAAAATTATTTTGGACCGAAATTTTTTGTACCAAATTTTTTTTGGGTCAAAATTTTTTGTACCAAATTTTTTTTGGGTCAAAATTTTTGGATCATTTTTGGCCAAAAAAATTTTTTCGGTTACAATTTTTTTTGGACCAAATTCTTTCCGACTCAAAATTTTTTTGGGCCAAAATTCTTTCGGATCATAATTTTTTTTGGGCCAAAACTTTTTTTGGTCAAAATTTTTTTGGGTCAAGATTTTTCTGGACCAAAATTTTTCGATTTTTAATAAATAAATAATCCCTTATCCTGTTCACTTGTGATATGGTTGAATATGAATTTTTCTATTAAAACTTATAACAGACCTGTATTTTTGTATTGGTGGCCCATGTGTGGTCTCTACAAAACATCCAGGAATGTACTCCAAAGGAGTTTGCCTCAAATCAAGTTCCCTTTTCAATTTTTCTTGCCAACTGGTGATTCTTCTCAAGCATGAGTGAATCAGCGGGCTGGCAACTGGTAATTCAGATGTTTCAATTCCTGCAATCTACAATAATACGACAATTAAAGTAACTTTCTTATGTAAAGTTATGAAGTGACAATCCTCAATTATTCAGTTGATACTTACCGTTAAGAATTCATTGAGCTTCATTTGAGCTATTCTTAAACTGGCAAGTTTCAGGACAAGCCAGGAGTATGAGTTTGGATCTGAATGCTCAGTATTTGTCGTTGATAAAGTAGGAACACTACTGTCAAAAACGTCTTCATCTTCGCTTTCTGAATCACTTGAACCTTCTTCGATGTCTTGAAGTGTCTCCGGCTAAAAATTTATTTTGAGTTACAGACCATTTCAATGATTATTGGAACAATGAAGATCCACAAGAAGGACACAATAAATATGACATTTTTTATGAAAGATGAATAGAATTTAAATTCTCATCTTGAAAGATTTTTATATCTCATTTATACCTATTTTTTTTCTCTCATCCCAATCTCTTTTATCAATTATTCCGAATATTCATGATTTGTGTTTTATGTAGTTATTGAGAAATTGTATTTTCCCTATATGAACAAGCACACAAAAGCTTCGAACTTCGCATCAGTGATTCTAATTTATAATATGTACACATAATCACAATATTCATAAATAATAATTGATATGCATTTTATTACAATTATACGATTGATAAATAGGTATTCTAAAATGCCTCAATCATAATTTCTTTGAATAAAGACTATAAAAATGAAGAGTTATTCAAATCTTAATTCAAAGCATAAGTCTCAAACAACTAAGGCCATCTTGCGGCTTATTATCGAACATACTACTACATCTAGCGGCGCAGAGTTGAACTCCTTGTAGCGTTCTATAATTGTGAGGTAGATTTTGTGACAACAATGCTAAATAGGTATGTTGGGTTGCTCAATCTAGCGTCCCTTCGGAATTTTCATCAATTTTTGCATTTCTTTCAGAAAAAAAGGAAATTATTGGTGCAATTCTTAATGATTAATTATATTGATACTTTTCTTCATCTTTCCTTATTGGTTTTTCTGAACCTGATGAAGCCCATAATTTTAAATTAATTTAAAACTTCACTACATAATACCCAGGAGCATTCGTAAAAGTTAGCGTATATACTGATATGTGTCTTGTTACATTCGGAGGTGTGTGTCAGTGATGGCACAGCTGAACATTGATCGCTCATAACTTGCTGCTGATCTGCTCAGTAAAGTGCGGTCACGTGGTCGATCCAGCAACCAACGGACTCGATCGTTGCCTAGTCGCACGGTCGTCATCTGCTGGTTACTTGAACGTCCGCCATTTCCAAATTAGGGGGGTCACGGATGGGTTTCATTTAAGGCACCTCCAAATGCCGGCACTACAGTTCAGTAGTATGCCATTTTTTGACACACAAAATTGACAATTTCTCATAAATACTACGAAAAAAATTCATAATGTCTTGGGGGAAAGATAATCAATATCTTTAGATTGCGGAAGATTAAACGCCCAAGCATTTCCTGACAAAGGCTTACATGAACTTTTAAACTGGAAATAACTCAGAGGCTGAAGAAATGTCCTTTTGTTCTCAATTGTTTATGTTCTGGTTCCCAGGAAAGGAGATATCCTGTGATGTTCAGAGAACATCGTGAGAACCAAGGGAAAGGAGGTCGGAATTGGTGTTCTTTTTGAATTTCTGGAGGTTATATGTCTTGGGGAACACATCCCCAGGCAATGTGTTCCAGAGCCTCGCTGTTCGTTGGATGAACAAGTCTTTGAAAAGGGATGTTCTGCAGGTCTCTAAATATATAGGGGTGCGAAGATCGAACTTGACGGACAACCTCGAAAAGACTGTCAAAGGAGGAACGATTGATGATATTTCAGAAGAGCATCGCCCATAAAAATATCGATAAAATAGAGACAGATCGCCAACTTTTCTACGTTGTTCCAGAGAAGTGAGCGAGTTAGTGAGGGATGCATCACCGAGACGAATTGCCCTTTTTTGGACAGAATCCAACAGCTTCAGAACATGTTTAGGTGCCGCATTCCAAATATGGGAACAGAACCCCAAGACAGGTTGTATCTGTGCCTTATATCTAGAATATATCGTGGAATTTTGAACGGACTAAAGAAAACAAGATTCTGTATATGTCCTGTAAAAATGTTAAAATTCTAAGATTATTTTTTCAATAGAGAGATATGCAAGAATCATTAACATAACTTGACGAAAAGTTGTTGCTACCTCTTCAACTGTTATGTTAAAGTTTTTACTTTTCACTTTTCATTATCGTTAATTTGAAGTTTTTTCAAAGAAATATAATAGTAAGTGTCAATATTTCTCTACTTATTCTGACATTCTTACCTTTGTCAATAAAAGAGCCAATATACTCATCTGGGGTGGCAAAAATTGTTCTCGGTATGTTGGTTTATCTTCTTTCATTAGTGAAGGTTGATGTCCCAGAAGTTTTGTGTTGAGCTTTACTCTTTGTTTATTCAACCAATTTGTGGCACCTCCTGTTTCTTCAGTAGGTGTAGCAGACTGAGATTGATTTCCTGCGGTAGATCCAGAAACACTTGCTGTTCTTAGCAATTTCTTTATTCCACCACCGAAAAGCCTAAAATATAGAGGTCAAACCATGTCATTCAACATGTATGACATATACTCACTGTCCCCAAACATCTTGAGTAAATTTCTGTCCTGTTACATGATATAAAATTACACAATCGCATGTACACAGTCCATATAGTAACAGAGATAGATAGGTTGCTGTGAAAGCTTCACATAAAACAACGTTCAGTCTTGGAGTATCTTCGTCCTTCTCTCTTGCTAACAAAGATCTCAAACTTGTTACTCCGGGCCATTTAGATGGCAGAGTAGTGATTTGATGGCCTTCATTCACTGATATTCTTCTTCTTCTACCAACTAAGTGGGTTGCATAACTCTCCTATTTAAAATATTCAGTATGATTATTGAGGATATTTTCAACAGAATCGTTTATGAAAGTTTTTTGACGAAAATTCCTCATAAAAGACATTTTCAAAATATTATTGATTCAGGCACAGACCCCAATTGTGCCATATATTTGACTTTCATTATATTCGTAATATGTATGTTTACCTGTTTTAATAAAGTGCTAATAGCAATTGCTCCCTAATTTACTAACATGATCTCCAAGGAACACTTTTCAACATGAAAATATTGTTATGCAAAAGAAGTGGTTCCAAAGCTGGAACATTTAATAAATCGCTTTATAGCTATTTAAAAATATGTTTTTCACTATGAAATAATAAATGTGGTCTTAGGAATTGCTTCTATTTACCTTTGCATCTTGAATACTACTCTTGAAAGTGTCTGAATCACACAAGGATTGATAAATGCAAGCAGACAATGCAATTGCAAGATCTCTGAGTACTAAGAGTTGACTCTGTCCCATTCCTGGTTGAGCTAGTTCTACCATCTAAAATAACAAAAAGAACATTTTATTGCATGATGATTTGAAACCCAAAACTACTTCAGAATGAAGAGAATAAGAATAAATTGATCCAGTAACTTGAAGAGAGATTTTTTTCATTACTAAATACTTTATGCAACTAATAGATGGAGCATATTTTGCATCTTCTCATGTCATTAGACATGTATACTTACTGTATGGAGCATATCATGTGTGAGACATTGTAAATATCTGATTGGGTCTGCAATTACAGTTTTACTACTGGCAACGCTTGCTGCCAGTAAAGGTAAACTTGTTGGGAAAGGCAGAGGACTCAACAGTTGATGATGCGTTTTTTCTTGTTGAAGTTCTTGCAACAATAATACTAATTCCATTCGAACTGAAGCCAAGCCTCCCGTAGCGCCATGCAATGAACAGTAACTGAGTAAAGTTCTCAGAAGAGTTTCGTTGGCTGAAAAAAAATGTTGTACTCTTTTTCAGATCAAGATCTTTCGTGAATACCTCTTAGCCACATTCTCCTTTTAACGGCTCTTTGTACTTTCGCTTCAAAATCAAGTTTTTCTTGAACCAAAATTTCATGAAGTGTTGGTCTCGCATTTGCTTCTCCAGCCTCAGGTTCCTGCTCTAGATCAGCCAACTCAGATACTTCTGTCGGGCTGTAGTTGCAAAGCTGTCTCAAAGCTTCAACTTCCCTTTCTAACCAAATATAAAGTTGGTACCTCAGTTGACCACCTAAAAGGAACGAATGAAAAATTTTAATATATAAATTCAATAATCAACATAATGAGTAAAATTGAGAGCAACATTATCAACATTATCAACATTGCTATGCAGAACTGGAGTGAATATTATTATTCAACACCAGTATATAGTTTAGAGCTTGAAAAAAATTGCTAATACAGTAAATGCTTGAGTTATGTAAAACATGAGTGGCTTGGTTATGAAACATATTAACATCAAATTCAAATTATTAAGAAACAAACCTTGTAAATGGTTATCTGCTATGCGTTTTTCGGAATCTTTAGTTTCCTACCTTGTAAAGGAACTGTAGTCAAACTTTCAAACAACTTTTTAAACAGAAATGCTACTGAAGAATAGACAGATATGTTAAGTTGGTGCGATAACTCATAATTGATATTGTTAAATGGCCGAAATAGTTATTTAATCAACTAGGCTATCAAAGACAGCGACTAATGGTCAAGATATTTTAACGGGTGAGTTGTGCTCACGCGGTAATTGTTCGAGGCCATCAGTCGCTCGATTAATAACCGAGTCAACTACAAGTGTTTTCCGACGATCTCAATATGAATTGTGTATAAATTCTTGATTGAAATACATTCTCATTTTGCACAAGACTTACATTTGACATAATAAAATTTTATGTATCTATGTAGAGTTTTGACATTTCTCGTAGTGCTTCTGAACACTTTGTGAACGGTTGCCAAAAGGATTGCACATTAAAATAGCATAAATTGAGCATTAAAATTGGACATTAATGATCAATTTCGTCCACATTAAAATCAGCTTTTATTTTGAGATCGACGGAAAAACAAGTTAATTAATCAATCTTATTTTTTCATAATCGGAAAGACAAAGCAATAAATGCTTCATTCAGATTATGGCTCATCAAATAATTGACCCAATGACAACTGACTATTGAGGAAATACCTTTCTTAAAACAGTTTTTTAGATGCCAATAGACCAAGCTAATTCAATTTAGTATCTACAAACAAAAAGATCTGTTCGTTAGTAAAAAAACAACATCGAATACAATAGCGAGTCCTTTTTGAAAACTCCGTGCCACATTCATGTTAACGAACAGACCTGTTCTCCCTGAAGGCAAAAAAAATTGAGTACCATCTACTTCAAATCCAGTGGCCAAAGTTGAGAGTTCTTCCATGAGTATTTTGAGACAGGCTACAAATTTCAACTGTTGAGCCATGATATCGATTTGCTGGTATTCGTCTTCTTTATCTTCACTATCTGGTTCAACTTCTGCAGGCTTTTGGGATTTGGAACCATCTATATTCATGCTTATGCCTGTATCCGAACCATCAGAGTCCTATAAACAACCACTTGCATTTTGGCAGTAATAATAGTAAAAATAATTGGACATTATTCAATTTTTTAAATTAATAAATCAGTGAATGAGACTATTATCAAGGATACCTTATCATCTTCATCATCGCTCCATTTGAGTTCAAAATCATCAGTTTTCACACCAAAACCACTCACAGGAGCTCCCCAATCCAATGCACAAGATTCTTGATTGCTTTCAAGTTTTACGCCATCCCAGGAGAGAATACCAGTGTCAATTTCCGAAGCATTTTTGTTTTCTTTAGGCGTAGAAACTGAAGTTTAAGGATAATTAATAATTGAGGAATATAAAATCAATTCTAAAACACTATGTAGCTACTCCCAGAAGTTACAGATCTAATACGAATCACGTTGAATATCAAATTTATAACGAAATTTTTCATATTACGGTAAACCATCGGTTTAGGCATGTAAGATGACGGCGATTTTTTGACAATGGAATGACGCATGCGCAGTAAGTGCCATACGTCGTTTTGGTTGCAAGATGGTGCAAAATCCATATCTATGGAATAGAATGTTGTAACTGGGATTCACGAAAAGGAAATATAAACACGAAAAGTTGTATCCAAGAATTAATAAATTACCCCATTACCTCGGAATTTTTCAATTTTCAGAGAGTTCGAAATTTCATTCACTATAGGGAAAACAATGAAACAATTTCAATTGATTTATTTCATAGTTGCTTCGAAGTGCTAAGGAACTAAAGAGCTAATAATCAAGGAAAACACTCACTCACGCAACTATTTGAAAAAATATATTTCTGTTTGACAAAGAGTTGAAGCGGGATATTTCATTTGAATTGACTTAGTAAAAATTAATTCGAATTGTATAGTCATAGTGGAACCTCTATATAACAAATCCAAAGGCAATTCAATCGATTCTTCAAATACAAGAATAATCGTCATAGCTGGCAACATTGCTGCCACTAGAACTCAACTCCGCTGTCTTATATGCCTAAACCGATGGATTACCGGATATTATTTCAGTTACAAATTTACCTGGAGTTTGCTTTGGATCGCTCACAACTAAAGGAAGTTTTGATAAAACTTCCAAAGCCAATGCTGGACATCCAGCTCTAAAATGACCATGCGCAGTAGTAAAATAAAGCTGTCTTTCAAGAGGAGTGATAGATTCTTCAACTACCACTTGCTTTCCACCTGGAAGCCATACTTTTCTTTGACCCCTACTGGCAACATGTTGCCTGATCAAAAGAGGGTGTGTTCTCAAATAGATGTAGAAATTAAATACATTGGGGTTTGTTTCTCTGGCTTCTTTAGTCTCATCATCATGGTATTTATGTTGAGTTCCAGCATTTCCCAACAGAAGAGTGCTAAGAGCAGCTTGATGATCTTTCAATGTCCACAAGGCCATAGACCTCAAAAAGGGGTCAGGATGTGCTTTACAGTCGTCTTGGTTATTTCCTTCGAAGAAAAATATCCTCTGTTAAAAATGAGTTTATCTAAGATTTGAAAGAAACATATGTTTCCACTCACTCTATGTTATCAATATTAAATTTCGGGAAATTTGAGAAAAGCCGGTCAAAATTGGGCAGATTTGAAGGTTTTAGATTGTAGAAGAGGGTCGTCAGAGGACGTGGCCATTTTTTCGCCGAGAAAAAGGGTCGCGGGGTACTTTTGAAAAATTCCCGAAAATCGCGTGAAATCCCTAACTAATCGGATTTTCAAACATTTTTTTCGACCTTGAGGAGGGTCCTAGGGTGTTGGTTCTCGATCACTATCAACGTAGAATCGCGAAATCTACTTTTTTGCAAAAGAAATCGAAGCGATATCTCATTTCGTTCAAAAATTATTAAGATTTAAAAATTTTGGGGTTCCCGGTACGTCGCTTCGAGGCGGATCGCAAAAGTTCGCTATCTCCTCTGAACGTGCTCGAGGTAGGATTTAGAGGTTTATATCTCGAGAATATTCGATAATCTCCGCACAGCTACGTATATTTCTCAAAAGCTCGTTTCTATCGCAAATATTTTTAATTAATTCTCGAAAATCGTCAATTTTTTACGAAAATTTCTAGAAATTTCGACCATTTCGCAAATCTACAAAAATGAGGATTTCCTCAGCCACCTACAAGTTCAAAAGTAATGGTGAAATCACTTACAGGTGAAAAACTGTGAGAACTGACAGGCGATAAAACCAACAATGAGCTTACGGAAATGCGATGGGCTAAACTTAGCTTAGCAAATTTTGCTGTCAGATGTTCTTGCACAGCGCACCCTAGCGGCAGAAAAATGAAAGAAAGAGAAACAGTGACACCTCAGAGGAAGAAGTAAACTTTACTTCTTCCTCTAAGGATCCCACCATTACTTTCGAACCTCTCAAAGAAATATAGAAAAATAGGCGATTACAACTCAAAATTGAAAATTACTTATGCGTATATTGATTTATACTGCGTTCAAACGTCCCAGAAATAAATATGTCACTACATCTTTTCATAGGTAGGGGCAAACACATATTCAGATATCTCAAGACTCACCATCTTCATCACATCCCAAAATATCTGTGTACAGTAATTTTTTCAGCATATTATCATCTCCTTCATAAAGACGAATGATTATGATAGCTAGCTGAATATCATTCAACCGATTGATACATATCTCAACGGCGTCTTTAAGATTTCCTGCAAGCAAGAAGAAAGCTGCAGCATGTTCAAAGCGCTGTTTTCCCAATAAAGCATACGCATTTTTCAATGCTGCCCTCCTCCACCTTTCTTCGGTGAAGTTATTCGAGAAGAAATTGGTCATGCGCTCATCGTGTTTAGATCTGAAAGAATAACAAATTAGTTCATTTAACTTCAAAAAGTATGAAGACTAAATTACCTGTAGAGCCCCCATAGTAAACTCTTTTTATTCATAGCTAAATAATAAAGAGCTGCGTCCATCGGATCTTGTTTAGCTTGGTAAGAAGCTTTAGCTAGCACCTGAATGCACTGTTTCAGTAAGTTCATATTCCTTACCCACCAAGCGATACCCAGTTCTCTTAATATCGGCCATGTAGGTTCAGCTTTTGCATAGCTTGGAATGAGGTTTAATAGCTCTTCCTGACTTTCTGAATGAAAAGCCCATGCGAGGTTGTTTGTGCCTACCCCTTGTTTCTGGAATTGAGCTCTCTGCGCCAACGGCAAACATCTTTAAGAAGAACGATGGAATTAAAATTTACATATTTTCTTTATCAAGTATCATGCTGTTTTTTTGTAATTCACCATATAAATATACTACTATTAAATTGGACAAACTTAAAGGGGGTATTATAATTATACGAGTGATTTGCAACAAAAAATATAACATATGGTCAAAATGTTTTCAATTTAACATTTCTGATTCAATCACAAAGGGCTTCAAAATAGAGCAAATTTAGGTTCAGAATATTTAGACTTTTTCATTATCATGTTAGCCATGATATTATGGCGAAGAATGAGCAGCTAGCACAAAAGTTATTCGAAAGTACGCTAAATAAGGTATTTCTGAAAAGAAAACGTGTATATAATTATTTATATTTCATCGAAAAAACCATTGGGAAAATAGGACTAATTTTGTTAACTTCAGAATCGTAATATTCATCTACTTACCATGCTTGAAATGAAGAGTTTTTCTGCACACAGATTCTCTTATCTTGTAGAAAATGTTTTGCCCTTTTCAAATATGTGGTCACATTTTATGAGACTTCCAGGAAAACTGAATAATGATCATTTTAGAGGAAAAAAATCGAAATATTTCATGAAATCAAGAAATGTTAAATTGAAGAATAACCGCCAACATTTGGACCATGTGTTATATGATATTTTTTTTGCAAATCACTCGTATGATCGCCTCTTGAAGTATGTCCACATTAAAAGTAAACACCCTATATAATTTATAACAAAATGAATATAAGTTTCTCAGTGAGTTTAATTATTTATTAATTAAGCAGCATCTTTATCTGTCAAAACAAAATGTAATAATGATAATTCAGCACTCACCTTAATAAGTATCCATAATGCTTCATAGCCAATAAGAATCGAAGGCCGCAATCATCCAAAGAATCAGCGATCACTTCATCTGGTTGTCCTATTAGATTTTCTTTCGCCATAGCTGATTTAGCAGCATCGATTGCGAATCTTTCAGCTAGATCGGTATTACAGGTTGCGACAGTATCTGCAAGAGCTAATAAATGCATTTGATCCAAACTAGAGAGGCCTGGTAAATGCATATGAGTTAAAAGACGTGATAAAATACGTCCTTGTTTAGGGGTGAAATGAGTTAACCCTATATGTCTTTCTGATGGACGTCTTTCAAGTCGTGAAACTTCTTGATCTTCTAGGAGAGTATCCAAGGATTCTTCCATCACTATATTGTTATCGAATAGCTCGTTATAGTCTTTCTTTTCTTCTTGAACAACTGTAAATCAACATCAGTATATTGTTAGAAAAAGATTTCTGAAGATCATCAGCGTATCTCACCTGGTCTCTCTTTGTCAGCAGCCAATAGTGTCCACAATGGCAACGGTGCAATATTTTGAATTTCATCATAATCCAAGGTAATTTCTCCTATACTTGCCCTATGTTCTGGACTATTAGCTGGATAACTAACCGACAAAGTTCTAGCTCTTGCCCAATTCTGAATTTCTTCTGGAGTTTCTTGTGTAGTTCCACCGATGCATTTCACAAGATGTCCTAAAATTGCCTTCACCCAGCGAATTTTTCCAGAATTGAGGAGTTCCATCAATTGTTTTGGATGGTACTGTGGTAATACAGGGCAAGCTATTCTCGAAGCCTCAAACAGTCCGTAATCAGGCATGTAATCAATGTTTGCCTCCTTATTTGCTCTTTTTCTATCCAGAATTTGTAAATTAACAGAGCTTATTCTACCTGCAAAATAAATTCAAACAATAATATTGCACAAACCTCTTGCTGAACAGTTCATTCAACTAACCTAAAGTTGGTACTGCCGCTAGTTTTCTCTGGTTCTCTTGCGTTAACGTACGAAAATCTACCTCTCTTCCAGCCCTACAATCTATCTCATCAGTTTCCACTTTTTGATCACAATTCTGTGGTTTCCACTGCGTATACACGTGCATTTCCGAGTCCATCCCCACCACTAAAATCCCATCTCTCACCCAACTGATTTGCATGGGTAATGCTGGCAGACCATCTGCTGTCTCGAGTTCAATTTTCCTTAAAGTCATCCATTTGAAGTCGTCAACAAACATAGGCTGGGCCAATGAACTAGCCTTTCTTAAAATAGGTCTATAATTACTCATAGATTCTTTCATTGCTTTAACATTTGCTTGAGCCAAATCCGTAGATAGAGGTGTATAAAGCATTATTTTACTTCCGCATGCTACAGTTAAAATATGAGATCCATCTTCACAAGAAACCCAATCTAGCTGAACTATGTGCTTTTGAGTAATGGGACAAATATTTCCCATTTCGGCTATAGACTTTCTCAAAGATTGGAGTGTGGTGAAGCTTGGAACTGCAAGAAGCGTTGGTTTCATAGGTTCTGCCGATAAAGTGTTGGGTCTATCTTCAGCAAGAGTATGCAGCACCTCATTCAATCGCTGTTGCTTCTTTTTCAATGTTCTTGAATCATAGAGGTAGCTCAAATCAAGATGCCTGTCGATATTTATTTTAGGCAGAACAATATTTTTTAGATGAATGACATCTTCTAGGATCCATTCGGTACCACCAGTACTTTCACATTCGTAAATTGCAACACACAGATTTATATATCTAGAATCATGATCATTTTTGTTTGGTCTGGTGAAGCTTTTTCCATACTTATATGCACAAGCTAGTCTGCCTGAGTACGCTACACTGATATTAAGAACCTGACCTTCTATTTCTATGGCCGATTCCTTGTGCATATTCCACTCAACCCAAACCTATAATTAATCAACAATTCACATAAAAAAACGACGACCTATTATAAATAAAACGAAAGTTCAAATCTTTTTAGCAATACCGCCGTTCTTACCTTTTTTGTGTTCACCTTTTCGCCATTTTCTTCGAGCATCAAGTGATTATACTGTCTCACAGTTTGTACGTCGCTAGAGACTGACCAAAATCTGATGATTCCATCACTACATGCTGTTGCAAAACAATATGGTGCCAAACAAGCAGGATATATTGAGGCTGAACTTAAATGACCAGCTGCAGCTGCTGCATGCACTATTTCAACACCCTCTGGTATGGGTAGAATCTGTTTAATTTCTCTTCTAGTAGTTATGTTGATATGTGGAGTTACTTTTGCATGCTTTAAATGTAGCGATTCTAAACTGTTTCTTCTGGAAAGATCATTTTCATCTTGGACTAGATTACAATCGGGTACATACATTTGGCTTCCTATAGATGAATAAAAACAGAGTAAGGAGATCAATGTACCATTACCTTACAAAGCTTAGTCAAATGAATTTTCAGATGAAGTAAAGAACAAGAATTATTTATTTATTCTCACCTGTTAGAGAAGGTTCACCTTCGTTAGATGCAATTACCAACTTCCACATATGAATGATGGTATTCTGATCTGTACAATCCAACAGAACAATGAAGAATGGTTCTTCAAAAACTGTAGATTGCTGCAGATCAACCATAGCATCATTTCCTGACAAGTTTATAGGTGTTGTTCTTTGTCCTGTGATCAATTGCTCTTGATAAACATGAAGATAAATAGTATTATGCCATTGGATAGCTTCCGAGATGGTTTCTAACTGAATTATACATCCTGGACGGGATGTACTTTGTTGTGACACTATGTTTATATTCTCCAATAAAGTAGCTTCATCCATTGATGACAAATCAGACATGGCACTTTCGTTTTCCTCATTTTTACGGTTTTCCTTCACTGAAAGCTCAGCAAGTAAGGTGCGAGCATCAATTACAGCTTGATACACTCTTAGACAATGACCATCAGAAGCTACAAAACAAGCACTCGGAGAATTCGAGAAAGTTCCCAATGTACTTGATGGAAGTAAAGTTGGAATCCATGCAACATTACTGAACGCAGAAGGTTCAGGGGAACTTATTCTAGCCAACTCCGATATGCCGCCTGATTTTGACAGAGGGCCAACTGCATCTACTCTCCATAATATCAGTTCGCTACAAAATCCCTAGAAACAACAATAATTTACTGCGAGCTGAGGTATTAGATATAAATGTCACTTACGCTTTTACTTTCTGTTTTATTGGAGTCGACAATATTGTGATGACTAGTTGTTAGTAATAAAGGTAAAACTGGATGACATGTTATGTCATTGACTCTGAACCTATGACCTGAAGCGCGACTCCTATGACCTATACTTAAAACTTGACTGTACTTTGTATTTTCAGCAAAAGTTAATTCCCACAAATTTAATGTACCATTGTCATGCTTGGTTACCAAAGATACATGTGGTGAAGTATCAGCCTGTTCTTCTTTAGTTTGTGGACCCTGAAATAGCAATTGATTATCCTTTTTATGTGCCTATTTTGGAGCATATTGAGTAGGCTAGATAAGACAATGCACTCAGCGCGAAGGGAAATTACGATATGAGCGACATACGAAGTGTGGCGGCGATAAACTGAAGTTTAGTCCATCGCATAAATCAGGAAATATCTCAGTTAGTTACGGTAGCTTATTGCTGATTTTGTGATCTTTAAGGTATTTTATCCTTACTTTTAAACATCTGAATTCGTATATACATTACAAATAAGAGAAATAAAACGACCAAGTGAAAGTTGGTAGCTCAGAGTAAAAACTAAAACTTGAGATGCCTTCACGCATTTGTTATGCCGCCAAGCAAAATCTGTTTATGCACGTGAGCGACATTCAGGCGTTGCGAACACGTGCCGTATGTTCATTCCATATTGAGATAATTGGTCTACCGCTCCCCTACTCTGATACTAACGGCTTACGTCTGTTATAGACAATTCTGTCAGTTTGGCAACATCATCTATTGGTGTTTATCTCGATGCGATGTGTTTACATTTTCATTTCGATTTGATGTTCATAAACTGAATTATTTTGCTGATTTAATGGCAGTACATTGTTACCAAAATGTTGTATTATATTCAGGAATTAAAGAAATAAAAATCTAACAAATTGTTTACTTGACCCCAGTGCTGCAGTAAAATGTCTTACATCTCACTCTACAGCTTGGTTGATTTCAATGCAGTAAAACCACCACAACTCATATCTTGTGCAACATACATATTTTCAAAATTCCTAACAGATGAACATATTGTTAAGTTGGTTGACAAAACTCTATGCATTGCCAACTAAAACTATAGTCCGTTCACGAAAGTTTGAGCCGTCGGTTGGCCATGACAATTTGGCATATTCCACTGTGTATATTAAAATTTTAGGTTATGTTGCTTATTTTTTTGTCAGATTGCTACGCAATATTGTCAATATCACATAAAGTTTTCTGATAACACGCAAACTCGTCGGATGAGGCCGGGTAAATTAGGCAACGTTGACTTTATTTTACGTTATGACAGTAAATATTGCCAACTTCAGATAAATAAACAAACGCCTACTATGCGCCCAAACTTTCGTGAACGGACTAAATATTGAAAAACAGCATAAACTTTTAGTACTGACTGATACAAAAAAGTTTTTTACCTCTGTCATCTTTCCATTTTCATTAGTTTCCTTTATTATGGGCAGATTATTCAAACAATCCTTCACCAAATGTTTTAATAGAGGCGCTGCATGGTATAGACTAACCGTTGTAGACATACTCATTGAATCCCCTACAGGAAAAGCTTGAGGAATACGTGTGGAAAATGAAACTTGCGCCTGACGAAAAGAACCTGGATGATATTCGTCCAACCATTCGATAACCCTTAAATGCAGAGATGTTAAAATTTCAAAATTATGTCTGAAGGATAAAACTAACCAAATCAGAAAACTGCCATCTAGAGGATGGATACTGAACAATAAGTCTGGACTGTGATGCCAGTCTCTCAAGAGTGTTTCAATACGCGCATCTAGTCCGTCTGATCCTGAGGTTTCTAGAGGTTCTTCTGGGTGATCTTCCATGTGAACAGATGTACGCCTAGAAAATTAATATATCATTTATTTATTCTGTTTCATCTGTCAGAAGTTGAATCTCACTTGGTATACTCTTCCAGTAAAGATTCAGCTTGAAGACTGAAATGCATCTCTTTGTTATCAAGCCAGTGTAAAACAAAAGCAGGTCTGGGATTGCAATAACTGATGTTTGGTACCAATGGAATGTCAGTCTCTGCATTCACACTAGCTGCTAGATGGAAGTGTAGGCCTGGAGTTACTCCTGAAATCGTAAATTTTCATAAAACTAACCATAAAAACTTTTCTTAACAAGCAATTAACTTATTTTCCGGTTTGTTACTTGAAATACTTTCAACTTTGTGAAACCTTTAAACTTTTTGAATGTGAATTGATTTTGGAGTTTCTTTCAATTGAAGAATTGAAAGTTAATATCAAAAATACACTGCGCAAAAAAATTAACGCACATTATAGAAATCTCAAATTTATTCTACAACTGAAGGTGTTCCCAATGATAATTATTTTTATCAGAATTATGCATGCATATGTTATCCACTTTCAACGTTTTTCTTCAATACAGATGTTTTTTCCCAGCAGGAATAAAAAAAGATGAGATTTTCAGATTGATGATATCAGATGATGTATTGGCTCCATTCTGAAATCAGTTGTTCTCGATCAATTCTAGTGATCAATAGTTTTTCTTTCGTTTGATTTTCTACACTCGATCGCTATGCAACGCGAAACACGCAATTTGACCCAAGAGGAATGTGCCCAAGTGGTAGTTTTGCAAGAAGAAGGGTGGAAATACACAAGAATTGCAAAAAGGTTTGGAGTTTCCCATACAAGTGTGTCCAGAATGTAGCAGCGATTCAAGGAGACAGATATGAATGTCCGAAGACCAGGACAGGGTAGACCACGGGTAACAACTGCCATTCAAGAATGTTACTTGAGAGTTTCTTCGTTGAGACAACGGTTTGCAACCGCTCGCATCCTTCAAAATCAGCTTGAGCAAACTCATGGGGTTCAAATTATTTATTTATTTATTTATTTAAACCAGTAAATTACATCAGTCGATGCAAAATCCCACAGAGATAAACATAGTTATCTGTTGGTGGGGCTGGTTACATAATTACATAATTAGCACTCAGACAATAAGAAATCGCCTCAGAGAATATGATTTAAGGCCTCGTGTCGCGGCAAGCGGCCCAGCTCTTACCCCAGCCCATCGAAGGGCGCGTTCGGATTTTGCGAGAGAGCATATCCATTGGGAAGAGGCTGATTGGGAAAGAGTTCTCTTCACAGATGAGTCTAGATTCTGCCTCTACCATTGTGATCGATGTTCCCTTGTATACAGACGTCCACATGGAAGATATGTTCAGTGCAATTTCCTGAATACTACTGGTTTCGGGGGAGGATCGATGATGGTATGGGGTGGAATATCTTTTACTGCTCGCACAGACCTAGTGGTCGTTGATAATGGAGCTATGAATGCTGATAGGTATAAAAGGAACATTCTTGAAGAGCTTGTAGTGCCATTTGCCCCATACATTGGTGAAAATTTCATTTTTATGGACGATAATGCCAGACCCTATCGTGCGCGCATCCTTCAGGAGTACCTTGAAGGGGTTGAAGTCTTTCTAATGGAATGGCCAGCAAGAAGTCCAGATCTCAAACCGATTGAACAGGTTTGGGACAACATCCATAGAAGGCTGAGAAGTTCAGAAAATCATCCAGCTACTCTTAATGATTTATGAATCCAACTCAGAGAAATCTGGGAAGGGTTAGATCAGAACATTTTGAGATCACTCATTTTGAGTATGAACCGTCGTTGCCGAGCTGTAATTAACACAAGAGGTGGAAATACCAAGTATTAACTCACTTATCAGCATTCCAGTATTTTGAAGATTGTTTATTTTTTTTCTTTCACATAAGATTCGGTGAAATCCTGATTTTTTCTTCCTTTTAATGTGTCTTGTTTCGTTCAAAACCTTCCCAAGAGAACGTAAAAAGTAAGTTGTAAAGTCAATGTAGAGTTAACTTTCATTAAAATTGAGATTTTCAGAATGTGCGTTAATTCTTTTGCGCTGTGTATTTTGGAGTTTATTTCAATTGAGGAATTGAAAGTTAATATCAAAAATATTTAAACAAAAAAGCCGATTTCAATCAACTTACCTGTACCATGGTAGCCATAAGAATGGAAATCATGCACACTGTAGGTAGATGGTAAAGTAGGTAAAGGAGGAGATGTACCAATAGTTCCTTGTGCCTGATGCTTTGCATGACGACGAATATGGAAGCAAGTCCTTGAAAATCATAAATTCAGAGAATTATGGCATAACTATAATAATCTAACTGTGAAGAGCCGTGTAACGAACAGTACCTCAAATCTACTGATTCTCTGTGATCGCTGCTATCAGTCATCAAAGAAAATCAGCAGATTTTCAAATACCATTTGTTAGAAGGAAAAGAATATCTTAAAGAAAATGAATGTTTTATATTCAAACTCTACATTTTTTACCATTCTCATATCAACTCACTTCATGTGTTTTAGTCGCATTAAAAACCTGTGCTTGTGACGATGCGTCCTGAATTTCGGATGGTTTGCCTGTGGATCCAATTGGGACAAATTAACTAAACCATCCTCTGGAAGGACTGTTTCAACCCACAATCTGCATATGTTATCTTTGCATGATGTTACCAGCATATTCGAAACCGACCCCCTGAAATATATTCAATTCAGCTGTGCTTTCAGAACGAATGGTAAAACTCACTTCGGCATGTATTTGCTTGTAGTTCTCCATGACAAATGTGTTACTGCTCGAGGATGAGCAATATAAACAAATGTGTATTCTAGTTCTCTTGTCTCTTCAGAGGATTTTGAAGTGAACAAAACTAAAATTTTTATTATTTAATAAAAGTGTTATCATTCATATTCATTCAACTTTGGTGTATCGTTCTTACATTGTCTGTTTTCATACCAAATTTTAACAAGCCTATCATCTTCACCACAAGTTGCAAATAGTGTACCGTCGGGACTGAATGCCAAATGCTGCACAGGTATAGCTGTGGTTGCTTTCCAGACACATTGCCATGATTGTTCAGGCTCTGAAATCATGTGGATACCATAAGGAAGGAGATTTGGGGAAACGGTTTCTATTGATGATAAATACCAATGAACCATTTTGATGAATAATACATACATACAAGGATGTTCCAGTTATATTTCCATGCAACCAATGTATAATATGTTGCTGTTGTTTTTTATATTATAATTATTTTAAACTGATTTGAACAAGATCTCGAATTCTGCCAAACTAGCTGAACTACAGTGGAACTTCCCTGTAACGAACGTCTGTGTAACGAATTTCGTACAAGACAATTGCACCTTGAATATAAATTCCATGTTAAAATACCCTCTAAAACGAAGTGAATTCTCTCTATAACGAAATATGCAAAGAACATCACTCTTTGAATGGGTATTGGTAAGAAGGTATAAAGGTGGGATTTTTCCGGACGTACGTAATAAATCCCGACCTTAAACTAAAGAGAGAGATTCTTCTGAAACAATTTTAAAAACACCCCTGGCTATTTGGTTTCAATCTAACCATTACGCTAATGTGAAAAGTTGTGCGAAAATGTCTAAAAACAAGTGCTTAAGTTTGAATAATAAACTTAAATTTGTCAATGAAGTCGACCGCGACATAGCCGACTATGAAAGCAAATTTTCTGTAAAACGAAATTTCTTTATAACGAATTTTTTTCGCGGATTTAGCGCTTTCGTTATAGAGAAGTTCCACTGTATTAAAATAAAATATTCAAGTCATGTTTCTCAAGTAACCATGTAGCAAACTGTATATTAAAAATATTAAGTGAAGCCGAGTATAATAATTTCTCTCTCATAGATCATAGCTTGTGTGTAATAGCAACACATTTGCAAATAATCGAAAGGAAATATCCGTAACATCTCATATTAAACGATAGATCAAATGTTGTTGATTAGTATTAGATTGGAGTCAATTTTTTTTAATATATACATATTTATTCCATATCCCAGAGGAAACAGGAAAATTTTAGCTCGAGAATTGAAGAAGCAATAATAAAATAAATACAATAACATGCTATATAACAATGGTTTCATAAAATTGGAGCTAAATTTTTCCCCTCATACCAATAATTAGTATATTTCTCAATTATCAATATTGAAGAACATTCAAATGAATAAAGGAAATTAGGAAAATGTGTTAATAATATAATGGAATGAAATATTTAATGCATTGACTATTCACCACATCACACATTTCAGTCAAGAAACTGTGTATAAAGGAATTCAGCACTTCTGAATGAAAAACTTTGTACCAAGAATATTAGAATCTGAAAAGAAGCATAAAAGCTGAAGCTGAAAATAATAATTCACCTTGCAACACCTATAATATCCGCAGATATCTTACTCACTTGGAGTTCTTGTTTTGGTCCTTATTGCCTCTGATGCTTCTTTAGACAAATATTGTTGACAAAACATTGAAACAGAGGAAGACAAAAGTTAGTGCCTTGTGTTGAACATAAGAGTGCTCACCAAATTAAAATGTATTGACAATATAGAGTAACTAAAGAAGCGCAATAATCCTATATGCCTATATGGTGCAAATTCTTAGTTATAGGAAATTCTGTGCAAAGCCAATCAAAAGCATTGTTCAGAGTCATGTAACATCATTATGAATTATTGAAAGAAAATTAATATCTTTCATTTTCAGAACAGTGTGTTGAAAACTGAAAACATTTATAATATGAATAAAAGAAGACCTCGCACGATAGCCCTCTGAAAGTTTTCAATAAAGTTATTTTCTCTCTCTTTATTTTTTGATATTACATCATATTCTGATAATTTCTGCATTGAAGAATAATCTTTATTGAATTATCAATTATCATTGAATGAAGAAATTATTTAAAATCGGTTTTTAAAAGGGTGGTATAATATGCTTTCTGCATTTTTTGCTTTAAATTAATGAATTCTGTATCAACGAGAAGTAGGTATTGAATAATGATGTTCACATCATGTTTTTGTGGATGTTCATATTAGAGAAAGAGGAACTAATCTGAATTTGACTCTAGGTCCATTCTTTTTTCGACTTTTTTATTCCTCTCTTTATGAATTACTTTGATGATTTATATGAAATGTAATATAAGAAATTTTTTATATCCATACAATATACCTTAATTACGCTAAAAAAGTAACAGGCTGTCACTCATCCAAGTTACAGCATTGCCAAACACTACCTGGATTCATAGAACAATTAAGGCGATGTAACTACAGCTTACCATAGTTACATAGTTGACAGTTAATACACATATTTTCTGTCAACTCAGGCACAGCCGTCTAAAATACGGCTGTGACTCAGGTAACTGTGTGATGATTTGACAGAACAGATGTGTATTAACTGTCAACTATCTAACTATGGTAAGCCGTTGTAGTTATATAGCCAAAATTCGCCTTTATTTTAACTCTCTTATCTATGCCCATTCAGATAAAAAATGTTAACTTAATCAGGTTTCTAGTTCCAAAAATAGTGAGGAAATTAAAAGTAGGATACATTAAATTTGGGAGACTAACCGTGGGTTTCACAAAGCTTGATTGGTCAATCAAATCGTTGATTTTGAATAGAGTCGATGGTTTATGACAAAATGAACTGGAAATTACACAGAAATGTATCATTTCAATAATCAGGCTGATTGGAGTTTTGTGAAACCTGGCTGTAGCATGTTATTCAACATTCAAAACATATTGATGTAGCCTATAATAAATTTTCAAAACAGAAGCAATTTATTGTTTGCATTTCATATATTGAACTAAATCTCTTGATGATTAAGTTTATGATCAAGTTCTTTAGCATTATTCAAAGGTCACATTTACTTCAATCGACTTAGTAAGATCGCATTTTTGGTGCCATTTATCAACAATTCAAATAATCCTGCAGCTTTCCATTCCTATCAATCTGAAGTTAAGGGTCCATCAGATAATTCATCAATGAATTTTAATGAATGATAAAAAATGCATTATTACTAATAATTCTTATGCACAATAATCACCTGAAGGTGTTTTGTCTGAGTCGTCTGCATCCCCACTCTCAAATGTATCATTTGTTTCACCCCCAAGGGTAAAAGTAACTCCTTCGTTTGGAGTATCATTTTTTTCCTCGGGTGCAAATGTTTTGAGATGCCACAATTGTACATGTTCCCCCGCTGTAAGTAGTCTTGTACCTTCAAGATTCCAACTCAGTGTTTTGATTGTAGATTCAGTTTTGAAGGTACCAGTTTGAACCCATCTATAGTCCAGGCCCTGAATAATTGTATAATTATTGACTCATATTCATATTCTTTTCCCATTTACAAAAACTAAAGGTTAACGATTCAAAGTTAAATTTATTGAACATACTTGCTTTACAGCTTATTGAAATAATGTTACATACACCTATATCAATCACACTTACATGGGCGGAATTATTGGATATTAAAGGTGTTGGCTCATAGATACAAACAGTGTTGTCATAAGCAGCCGCGATTTTGCCTGTATCACTAGAGCAATCAAGCGCTGTGATTCGAATATAGTCATGAATAGCTCCTGGAATAATCTGGACCCTCTCAAAGGTAGGAGCTAATAGAACTATGTTGCAACCAGCCGCGTAAGCCTTGGAACAGAATATTTATGTGAATATAACATAATTTTCAGACATAACAGATTCTGCTTACTGTAAATGGGACACCCTCAACACTTCCTACGGCAAAGCATTTATCGCCTGCATTGCAAGCTCCGCTAACAATCTGATGTAGATTCATATTTTTCAAGTTTAAAGATAGTTGTCAGTATTCATATTACAGGAAAGGTGTAATGGCTTAAATTGATTTTAATTAGAGCCCGTCGTTTGTTGATTCCCTGACAGGAATCAGCTGACATTATTGACACCTGTCGTAAATTTTGAAATTCTGTGAACGGGTGTGTTCCACAACTACAGGGGCGTTGCCTGCCTATCGTTAACTTTTTTACCCATTTCAATAATATAATAGGTTTTATTGATTTTACGAGTATATTGTATGAATAATTCATTCAATTTTTTGTAGTAAACATGAAAATCTAATGCAAAGAGTTTCGGAGTACTTATAAGTGGAACATACTCTTCGTGTAATTTCTTCTTGTTTTTAGTATTAGATGATCTTTAATTGCATTTTCTTTCTATTTCATGAATAAGTGCGAAATAATAAATAATAAAAATAGTTTCGTATATATTAGACTTTTTAATTTGAAAAATATTCCTATTTATTATTATTGATTTTCTATGGAATCAATTGTTACCCCTCCTTACTACGGTCCTGTCCCCAGTATTTTAATCTGCCAAATAATTTTTGATTTGATATGACCTGATAAGTTTGATAGGTTTCTTTTTTCCTAAATTAAAATAGTTTGAGGAAGTGAAACAATATTATTCGTGATTTTTATTATAATACGGCCTTTATTCCGTGGTTGAGAAAGAGGTCATTGCCATTGAATCTGCATCCTTTCGTTCGTTTGAGTCAAGGAAACGCCACTGGTAACTTAGGGATGTCGGTAAAGAGGTTATGGGAGTAGCAGGAGCAGTCAATTATTTGTTATTTATGGTGCTGTTTTTTGAAATCAATGTTTTTTGAGTATGGCTGAAGAGTTATTAGTGGTTTTAAAACGGAGTGAACAATCTGGACTAGGATTTTCTCTACTCGGGAAACCAGGATTACCCCCAATAATCTATAATATCTCTGAGGATTCTCCAGCTGCAGAGAGCGGTGAGGTATGTAGTTTACCTTCACTTGTCTATTATCAGTGATTTTTTCCGCATAACATTATTCAAAACATCTAGAAATAGTTTATCAATGTTCAACCAATATACTACGTTCATTATTTGTTGTCAATAATACGATAATATTTGTCAGTCTCAGATTGATTGCCAAAAATATCGAATATGTTTATTGATTCCATTGGCGTGGCAAAGGGCATATTAGTAGGAAGCATATGCAAATTTTCATAGCGAGACTGATTTCACACACAAAATCTTCAATTAGAATTATTCAACCCCACAATTGTGAAATTTGAAATCGTCATATTCATAAGAAAACATTCTCCTACATTATTATTTTAAAGCACTGTAAACAATTCAAAGTTTCAGATATTGGATTAGTAAAAGATATTAGTTAGATAACTGTTAAATAGCTACCAGTAATGAAACAGTTTCAAGCAGTAATGCTTGAAAAAAATCATATCATCACATAAAAACCTGTCTTGAAACCAAGATATGCGATTGAAACTGTGTAGCATGTATGAATATGTCTTCAGACAAGTTCATTTCTAGAAATTTGAAATAATTTAAGTCAATTAATGCTTAGGGAAAGATTTAATTTTTGTCATTATCTGTTCAAGCCTGTTTCATTCTTTTTATTTAAAAATAATGCTGGGTCAAGCATCACAGGCCCTTTTGTTTAAACTCAAGTTCCATATTAGCTTACCTTATGCTGACAATATAAGTTATATAATCTAGATCAGAAACAGCAATGAATCTATTCCGAATTCATGAGAAACAATTGGTTCTATGAATCTGTAGCTTGAAGGCAGAACGAAGTACTTTATCACTGTAAATACAATTTGTTTTAACTCTCAACTTTCGTAAGCTTGTATTTAAATTACAATGAATTTTTTAGATACTCAAAATAGTATTAATGAAGAGTATTATTACAGTTCTTCATTTTACTTTTGGTATTATTGACTGAAAGGACTGTCCACATACTAGTCAGTTCCTAAAAGGCTATAGATTTCTTGAACGATTAGAGGGGTGAGGAGAAAAACTAATTTTGAAGTTAATTGTTAATAAAATGCAAGAAAATGAATATGTAATCAATTGAACCAATTCATAATTTATTAACAAACATCTTCTGTTTGTTTCGAAGCATTTTATTTCTAATGAAAGCTATTGAGTTTAATATCTTTGAAAGCAGGCTTCCATGAGATGAATGTTTTTCTGACGTAAATTTGAGAAAGATCATTTCGATATCACAAATGGATTTTCTCCATTAACATTCTTTTAAATTGATGTCAATGTATACACTCAATACATTTTTCGAGAGAGCTATTGCAAAAAAAGTGTTCAAGGCAAAGGAACAATTCTTTTGAGCCCTTATTCAGTCCAATGTTCAGGAAAAGCTGCTTTGAAATTTGTTGATAAATCAATCATACTCTTCCCTATTACATGATAACTTCCAAAAGGGAACAACTTAAACATTTTCAACCCTTGATGTTTTATCTATCTCTTGTTAGAATTCAAGAGCGTTGATGGTAGAGAATCACTTTGGATCTTGAATTCTTTATGAGTGAGTCCACCTGAGTTTCTCAAGTCCGCTCTCTGCTCAAAATTCAAAACTTACAGACTTACTTACTTTTCCCAAACTATGGCACGATATTCCCCTGAAAACAAGCGCTCAAAAAGCATTGATTTATAGTTCAAAGATTTAACATTGATGTTTCACTTTTCAAAGCATCGCAGTTTTTTACTAGCCAGGGTATACAGATTTGGAAATTCACATCTGAAACATACAATATACAATGCATCAGACAGAGAAATTGTTCGTCCAGTTGAACAGATGAAAAGTCCAGAGATTCACCTGCTGTAACTGACTGAATCATGTTGTCTGATTGCAGTAGCGGCTGGCTTGGCAAGAAATTATGTTGTCAAAATCATCAGATTTCATTAGAAATTATGTTAAAATTTTTGATTGACTCATAATGAGAACTAAATGAATAAAGGGGTACAACAAATTTTTTATTGTCTTGAAACATACTCAAACAGGTATAATAAAAATTAAAAAAATTTTAAAAAATCAGCAGAAATATTTTATGAATATAAACAAACATAGAAGAAAAACTTGTAGCGTTTCAATATATCTTTTCATTTCAATGAAAAAACGTTGAAAATTTTCATTTGTGAAAATTATGTTAAAATTATCAATCATGTTAAAAATTGTACAATGTATCAGAATGGATCAAAATTATTATCTACCAATCGGCAACACTGCTCTTTCTTAACGTTGGTAGGTAACCTGCAGTACGCGCATCGAATTATTTAATGTGATTCTCGTGATAGGTAACTGTGTGAATCCAGTTATCCGATTGCAATAATGTATTGTTGTCTCTTTCTTGATGTTGGGAGTGGCAATATGTCAGGGAATCTGCAGTACGCGCAGGTGTACTGTGGCAGGCTGCCCTTAATGCTCGGTTCAAGTACTAGCGGTTGCCTACTATACTGAATGCATTAAGCCTTAACCCAACAATAAATGAGAGACAAGACTACATTATTGCAATCAGACAACGGGATTCAGTCAATTACAGCACGTGAATCTCTTGAATATACATTTGTACAACTAGTCGGAAAAATTATCTGTCTGATTGTATATATAGTCCGTTCACGAAAGGTTGAGCAGTAGGTTGGCCATGGAAATTTGGAATATTCCACTGTGTATATTGAAATTTTAGATTATGATCTTTATTTTCTTGTCAGATTGATACGCAATGTTGTCAATATTGCATAGAGTTCTCTGATAACTCGCAAGCTCGTCTGATGAGGCCGGGTTCATTCGGCAACGTTGACTTTATTTTACTTTATGACAGTAAATACTACCAACTTCAGATAAATAAAGAAACGCCTACTATGTGCTCAACCTTTCGTGAACGGACTATATACGTTTTCGATGTGAATTTCCAAACCTGTTTACTTGATTGTAACAAAAACATGATGTCTGATCCATTTAACAACATCTAACAACGATTCTATTGAAGTAACCAGAAAGCGAGCCAGAAACTATCAGGTCCTGAAGATTTATGGGAACGCTTCTCTTCCATATTGCAAATTTCCATCTTTGCATTTGAATACACGCAACCTTACGATGCGATGCAGAGCTGTCCGAAATCCCATTTTGAAATTGGGGACGTCTAAATTAAAAACTGTGATTTACGTTATCCAGAACGAGTTATAACGTTTTGTGTATTAGCGCATACCGCAATCGATAGTCGCAAAATCTGAATACAAACGAAAACGAATTACGTTAATTCATGTACAGGTTGGCCAGAATTGGTGATCTCTGACTACATTTTAACCCTATGAGATAGAGAAAAATGATCGGCACATATAGTCCGTTCACGAAAGTTTAAGCCGTCGGTTGGCCATGACAATTTGGCATTTGGCAATTTCCGTAGTCCGTTCACGAAAGTTTGAGCGCATAGTATGCGTTTGTTTGTTTATCTGAAGTTGGCAGTATTTACTGTCATAACCCAAAATGAAGTCAACGTTGCCGAACGTACCTGGCCTCGTACAACAAGCTTCCGAGTTATCAGAAAACTCTATGTTATATTGACAACAATGCGTATCAATCTGACAAGAAAATAAACTACATAACCTAAAATTTTAATATACACAGTGGAATTCATGAGGTCGCGATCAGGCATGGACAGAGGCTTATGTTGCCTAGTTTTCGTTCAGCCACGTTTCAGCGCTCTTTTTCGTTCAACGCTATGAAGCTCTACAATGAGCATGCTCATATGTATGAGATGACCTCCTTGAGTTCGCTGAGGTCGGCATTGAGGGGACGGTTGTTGGCCGAACAAAGCTGTTAAAAATGTTTTATTTCATGTACTTTATTAGAAAATTTAATTGTTTTTCTGTATGTATTTGGAAGGGTTAAGTTGAGTAGCTTATGCTAGACTTCGCCCTTGTTCTGTGAAAGGATGTATTTTTTAACATTCAAATAAAGGCACTATTATTATTATTATTATTTTTAATATGTCAAATTGTCATGGCCAACCGACAGCTCAACCTTTCGTGAATGGACTATATGTATTATCGGAACTGAATGCCTCTATTAAACTTATGGACAAGTGAGCAAAAGCCTCAGAGCAAAAAGTTAACCTAGAGATGTCTTCACGTATTTGTTGACGCAGCCAAGAAGAATCTGTTTATGAACGAGAACAACATTCGGCGTTGCGAACTTGTACCGTATCTTTATTGCGTATTGGGATAATTGGTCTACCGCTCCCCTACTGTGGTTCTAACAGCTAGAGTCTGCTATAGACAATTCTGTCAGTTTGGCAACATCGTTCTGTTAGTGTTTACTTATTAGATGCGTCGTGTTCACATCTTCGTTTCGATTAGTCTTTCATAAATTGAATAATTTTACTGATTTAGTGACAGTCTATTGTTGCTTAAAGGTATTCCGGTAATTATGGCTATGGTGGAATTACGAAAATTTTGTATTATATTCAGAAAATGAATAAATGAAAATCTAACCTATTGTTTACTTCACCCCAGTGCGGTAGTGAAGTGCTTTCCATCTGACTTTAGAGCTTGGTTGATTACAATGCAGTACTATTCACGCGTAGGGGCATCTCTATGTTTACTTCTTACTCTGAAGCAAAAGCTCCTATCCAACGATGTCTTTTCCGAATTCTTACTGTAATAATCGTGTAAACGGTAAACTTTTCAGTAAAAGCTGGCTTGCTTGGCCGTGTTCTTAATGATTGTATATTAAAAAATCGATATTTTTACATAAGTTCGTGATTTCATTACCGGGTTGTTTCGAAGAAAATTGCGATGTAATGGCTTTTCCAGAATAGTTCAAACGCACCAGAGGCGACGTCTAATCGCCAATAAAATTAATCAGGCCAAACGATTATGGTTAAAGAAAAATTATGATATAATCTATTTTATGGTGTTCGTATTTGTGATTTTTCTTTTTTGTGTCATTGATACTATTGATTGAAATCTTTTTTATGTATCGCATTTTCAGTTTGAGTTGCAATTTTGTGCAGGTACTGATCTGAGTAGAAGCTTTCGTTCATCAATAATATTTTCACGGTTTTACCACCAAAAAATTGTAGTTGATATCCTCCAATTTAATATACAGAATGTTCACCACCTGATGGTATACAAGTACGAATTGTAAATGTGAAATAAATTGTTTCAACCTCGGTTTTATCATTTCACTCTTCACTTGATGAAAATTTATCGTCTTTGACCACTTTATTTCCCCCTATATTTGTTTAATTTCGCTACAATTATTTCATTGATTACATTTGGACCCTTGATGAGCATGGCGAATAAATAGTTTTCTGAGATAAGAAATGAAAAAGTTCTAAGGAAACCCCAGACGTCAGAAGTTTTCGTGCGCTTGTTTATATCGAGAAAATCACAATTTACTTTTTAATCTAATAATAAAATGTTGAAACACTCAATCAAGGGCGTAGCCAGGACTTAATTTCGTGGGGGATGAATTTGTGAGTGCAAGGAATTGTAGCAAGTATTTGTTGTAAAAAAAAAACAAAACCCCACCCCTGGCTACGCCCTTGCACTCAATTCAAAACAAGAATATCCAAAACCTTTCCAAATATGAATGTTGAAAAACCTTTACATGTAAAAAACATCTTATTTTTTCCTGGTTTGAAAGTTTTTCATTAAATCAACATTTTTGTGAGTAGAAATATTAATTTGTTGATTCGAATTCCCCTTGAAAGTTTGTGATTAATTACAAACAAATCTATAAATGCTGGAAGGAATATAAAAATCTTAGACTAAGACGAATGTACTCGACCAAATAAGTTATATAAATTTTTATAGGTTTTTCTTGATATGGCGCCTACACATCAATATCTTTCCAGCATGCCCATATTTGAAGTATAATTTTACTATCGCTTCAAAATGTCACTTGTTCACATTTAATTTTCGTATAATCTAATGGATTTTAAATTTTTTTAGTTTTTTCATTTTATTTTAGGTTGAGGTCGGCGATGTTATTCTCAGAGTCAATGAAATCGATGTAAATAGATTAAGTACAAAAGAAGGTAAATTGTATATTTGTTTTGTTTCTTTATTTCTGTGCACAATTCATGGTTGAAGCAACTGAATAATTTCAAGCTCATAGTGAAGATTCCAGAAAGTTGCTTGAATTATAATGTGTACGTTATATTTTTTTCTATTTCCGAAATTTATTTATTTTATTTTTTTAGTGTTGAAATGCCTTCGATTGTCAGAAGATCCTGTTAAACTGAAAATTAAACGTGGTATGTAATTACATTATGGTTTTTTGTGTTTCATTCAGCTTATTGCTTGTTTCACGTTTTCATCATTTTTCTATCACCAATTATATTTTGTTCATGAGAGGACTAGGTTCATTATGTATGTACATATATGAATGGTGACTTTGACAACCAAATACTGCCTCATCTTGTGCATTTTCTTCAAAAGTGTAAATTCAAAGAATGTTTTTTTATCTCTCATGTCTCATACACTGTTCACATCGTAATGTACCCCTAAACACTAATAAGTGGGCTTTTCACTCAAAAGTTCTCCGAGCACATCGTTTTCACATTTACTAGAGATACTAACATTTTTCAGATCCTAAAATCAAAGCGACAGTTCAAAAACATCTACTAACAAACTGCGATGAATCAGAGAGTTTTTGCACCTCTAAAATCAAAAAATATAGTCCCAATCGCCCTCAGCCTACTGTGCACCAAACCCATCACTTCAACAAAAGTATTCCGGAAAATGAACCTCTACTGATGAACCATGGAGACAATGACAGGTTACAGTGGCAGCCCCTCTCCAATCAGGAGTGTATCAAAAAGTCTCAACCTAAGTTTGAGGCTTATATGATGACTGGAGAGAAAATCCTCAATATATCTAAGATACCCCAATCTACATCATTAGCTAAACAAAAAAGGGTAAGTGGTCGTCCTAATTACTTTTTATGCTTTGAGTTGGTAACCATTGCTATCTGAATCAAGTTTATGCATTACTTATTATAGATATATTTTTATGTTGGCAATGATTCAAGAGAGATCTAAAAGGTTTTCCAATAAGAGGTGTTATTTTGATATTCAAAGAAAAATGCCATTTTTCAATATAAATGATCGGATGTTTATTTCATCATAAAGAAGAAGCGGTGCCGTTAATAGTGTAATAACATCAGGCAAATGACCACCACGACCACGCTTACAGGACCATATCCTTTCAATGCAATTTTCCATAACCAAATCGCCCTATGTCCTCGATAGCCTCACGAATTCATTATTTGAGGTCTTGAATCGACGCTGGGCTATTGGCGTAGACCTTCTCTTTCACGTGGTCCCAAAGGAAGAAGTCGCAAGGTGTAAAATCACAAGATCTTGGTGGCCAATTGTGATCACCTCTTCAAGAGATAACGCTGTCCGCGCAAATGATCAATGGTTTCGTTGCTTGTGTGGTACGTACAACCGTCTTGTTGAAAGTAAACGTTGTCCAGATCAATACTGTCCAATTCCGGCCATAAAAAATCAATAATCATTAAGAACGACGAGGAATGAACAAAGCTGGGTTTTCTTCGACACTTTCGGCTACAACAGCAATATTCTCCATTTTAATAGTGAGTTTTAATAATTTCAATGCGTTCTTGAAGGGTGTATCGTTCCATTTTTATTAATGGCGTAGTTTCTACTTGTCAAATGTCAAAAAATGACAGCTTCAAACGTGACATCTGCCGAAGTAGCGGGCTATTTAAAATAACACCTCTTATTGGAAAACCCTTTATAACGTATTATTAATTTTAGTATAACTCGGAATTATTGACTTTCAGAATGATTCGTTTCATGTTGAATTTCTCAATGTAATTAATAGTCAATTATGTTTTACGAATAAAATTTTTTACTACTAGTAGCGCTAACAGCAACGTTTTCATTTAAGATGGCTAATGCGAGATATCACAATAATCATTCCAATCAAATGACTCATTCGATGAATAACTCTGTGCCAAATAGTCCGAATGAGTCGGATCTTGGCCAAAAAGTTTATGGAGCAGCATCTTTAACTACTTCACCTGAATGTGCCACCAGAAGGCTTGGTGACACTACTTCCAACACAAATAATTCCTCTGGAAACTATGTTCGGAACAGCAGGTGAGAAATCATTGATTTGTTACTTAATTGAGAAAGTACGGATCATTATTATCTAAGATAACTGAATTGCAAGTAAATATATTCAACGGTAAATATTATACCTTACCTAATCAACCTAACCTAACCTGTATTCTACTGACAGATGATCTGTCAATTGAACTGTCAGAGATGTCAGGTGTAAATAACTATGCAAAGTTAAGGAAGAACCTTTTGTCCTAGCTTTCTATTTGACTGAATAATTTCCGAAATCACTTCAGTTGGAAGTGAAGTGATTTTGACAAATAGAACATGCCTTTTTCGGTAAATATTTTACCTTACCTATTTAACCTAACCTAACCTGTATTGTACTGACAGCTAAGCTAACAGATAACCTGTCAATTGAACTGTCAGAGATGCCAGGTGTAAATAATTGAGTAAAGTTAAGAAAGAGCCTTCTTTGTCTCATGGTAATTTTGCTCTTTCACTTCTAGATCTGAGGACCAACTGCAGGGCCAAAATTATGACATTGATGAAAGGTCCTCGAATGCTGAGGGTAATGATGATATGACTTCTTCATTGAACACCCTACTGGATACAGCTTCCGACAATACAAACGTCAGCGATGACAGTGATAGGATTGTATGGACTTACAATGCGCCAATAAGTGAAAACGCCAAACACTCACACCAGCTGTCGAACGGCAGCAATTCCTCACACAGCAACTCCTCACCAACGTCTCTTAGTCCTCCTCATTCTGAATCTCCAGCTTCTCCCACATCTGTGTCTTCCTCGGTAATGTCAAGCCATTCTGGATCTAGAAAACTACCTTATTCCCTGAATAATTTACCGCATCATTCGGTAAATGATCAAAGCATGTCGGAGGCAATCTCGAATATTTCAAGTCCTGATTACCATGACGATGACAGCATGGGAATACGGGACTGTATTATGGAAATCAGTGACCCTAGTGATAGTGATAGTACTCTTTTAGTTTCTGAACCTTACCAAAGGCACCACCGTGGTAGTGATAATGATCATCGCATCGTTATACAAGTGAAGGGGCCTGATAAAAGTTGTTTTAGAGAGAAACAGAATGAAAATATCATTCCTTCTCAAAATGGATGTGAGGTATGTAGTTCACTTTATATCGTGTATGAAAACATGTTTGTGAATACAACAATTATGAAAACATGGCAAAAGTTTATTTTGTTTCGGTATAAAAAAGTAATTGATTGGTTGAAAGAATCATTTATGTTCGTTTTTTCTGGTTAAATCAAAGTTGAAGTAGTATATTGATAAAAAATATTATTTTAGTTGACTTCTAAAGCTTAGGTATAGATCGTTCACGAAAGTTTGAGCCGTCGGTTGGCCATGACAATTTGGCATATTGGCATGAATTTTAGGTTATGTTGTTTATTTTCTTGTCAGATTGATACGCAATGTTGTCAATATTGCATAGAGTTCTCTAATAATTCGCAAGCTCGTCGGACAAAGCCGGGTACATTCGGCAACGTTGACTTTATTTTACGTTATGACAGCAAGTACTGCCAACTTCAGATAAATAAACAAACGCCTACTAAGCGCTCAAACTTTCGTGAACGGGCTATATGTCATCATGTGATAATGTAAGAAACATTTAATGTTCTCTTTCCAACTTAACTGCTCCACATAAGTTAGGGATATTGACTTAAATTGCAGAAAAATATATTTTAAATGAGATGTTTGTGATGAAAATTCATATTAATATAATTTCAAGTTGCAGGAAAAAAAATTGATTTTAGGCTTTAGCAGCGTATACAGGGTGGTTAAGAAAGATCGAGTAAAAAAAGAAATTTTACTCTCAGGGAATTGTAGGGTTTTTTCTAGCCGAAACGGTTGTTTTTCGTCGCCCACCAATCCTTGGTCTTTCCAACACGGAACCTGTCTCCCAGAACCTATTTCAAAGTCGAGGTATCACACTTTGGCTGATTTAGAGCGTTTCCGCTACAACAATCTGAATAAGGTCACCCTGTAGCATTCTGATAGCCCTATACTTCTTGGCATTTTCAGAAATCTCGTTTCAAATCGAAGCCCTTGATAAATTGACTGCATTTCAAAATAAGAACATTCATGAAGCATATGAAAAGAACCAAACATCAGGAAAAAGGCGACCACATTGACAAAATGTCTCATACTGATTTTTATTGGATCGATTCAAGTTGTTATTGAGTTTTAAATTTTCAAAACAGTTGGATACGATATGTCTAACTCTTGTGGAGCAGTATATTTTGGAAATAAAGAAAAGTCTCAAACAAATATGAAAAATGGCAACATATCAACAAATAATTTCGATATTTTGTCCTTACTGAAAGGGAAAGATTTTATTATGCTTATATATTTTTTCTGTGTATTTTTCAGACAAATTGTGATCTAATGGAACAAAATTTAGTAGATTATGATTCAAATTGTGATATTAGAAGAGATTCATCTCCTACATTAATGGAGGATGATAGTGATATAGAAAGCCTGCATAGTTTTCATTATTCCCCTAAAGCAGTGGATGTTCCATCCGCAATACGGTTAGCCAAAAGGTTGTACAGTTTAGACGGTTTTAAGAAATCAGATGTTTCAAGACATTTAAGTAAAAAGTAAGTGACTCATTTTTATAATTAAACATTCAATTTATGTATCAATATTTAATTTCAGCAATGACTTCAGTAAAGCAGTCGCTGAGGAGTACTTAAAATATTTCGAATTCGATAATGATACTTTAGATGCAGCCTTGAGAAAATTCTTGAAGCAATTCTCTTTAACTGGTGAAACTCAGGAAAGAGAAAGGGTTTTAGTTCATTTTTCAAAAAGATATCTTTATTGCAACCCAGGTTCCTTCAATTCTCAAGGTAAATTCGAATTATTCCTTTTTTGTTAGAAAAATCTAATACATCAATTTTTAGATGCTGTTCATACATTGACATGCGCTATAATGCTGCTCAACACTGATCTACATGGACAGAATATAAACAGAAAAATGACGTGTAATGAATTCATTGAAAATTTGGCTGACCTGAATGAAGGAAAAAACTTCCCACGAGAAGTTTTGAAACAAATATACCATTCAATAAAAAATTACCCGTTAGAATGGGCACTGTATGTATTGAATTTCGAAAAGTTTTTCTTGAAACTAATTCTGTATTGATTTTTCAGAGATGATTGTACATCACCTGCTCAAAGTAAAGTCCATGAACACATTCCATATGGAGTCAATCCATTTTTAGAAGTTCCTAGCAATATGAGTGCAGTAGAATATAAAAAAGGCTATGTGATGAGGAAATGTTGCTTCGAGACGAATGGCAAGCGAAGTGAGTATGCGATCATTGCTTCTAAGATATTGCAGTTTATGTGGTGGTGGGTTATTAGTAGTTTGGGTTAAATTGAGTTATTTTAAATGGCCTATACTTAGAGAAGTTCGAAAATGTTGTCAAAAAATGATATAACATATTAATAACTATAAGTTTGATTCATAATTAAAGTCAATAATCACGATTTGAAGTTTGAGCTACCTTAGCTTTCGAATTGAAATTGAATTAATATTTTTTCATTATTTGGGTACCATATTCATTATTTCAAAATAATGGCTGCCACCTCAGGGTAATCTGTTCCAAATCTAGAACCAACTTCAGGAAGAAGAATAAAGCTGAATGAAAATCATATTGTAACTTTCCTTTATTATATATTATTCTATTTGCAAGCTTGATATTTTTGCTTCTTAGATATATAAATGTTCACTGAGAACATGTCATACAGCATTTTGAGATTCAATAACATATAAGTAGCACCATATTTGCTTAAATTTAACTGCACTGGCCTTGCATTTTCCATTAATATTTCTTCAAAGATGCCACTTACAATTTGAAAATTTGGAGGAAAAAATGTTGTGCCTGTTCAAATATTGTTGTTTGTTAACATTCAGTATTTTCATTAGGCAATACATTTCTTATTATAACATGGAAGTAACCACTAAAGGTAAACTTATGGCACAATAGAACGGTATCTAAATACTTCCAACTGATTAATTTTCTCTCTTTTATGTTTGTGAATATGGCATTTCTCTAACGCCTGCCGTATTGCTAAACTAAACTAATCTGTGAAAAATTATGCCACGTAAATGTTGGCTCCATATTTTCATTCCGCTCTATGAAAGTTTGTTAAATTAGTCAAATTCACAGTAGATTATTAACCGGTATAATTAACTGAACGTTTGGTAGTGAACAAACTTTGCTCTAAGAGGGTTTATTGAACGCAAATTTTAATTTTTATAATACGACCACATTTTGGATGCCTTTCATATAATGCTTTTTAATTTCACCTTTGGATGTTATTTCTTCAACCACCAAGTATTTGCTGTTATTAATATGGCGTGTGCTCCACTGTAACCTTTTTCATGTAAACCCTGAACATAAATACGATCACAAATAATTAAAGGGTTTTCCAATAGAAGGTGTTATTTTGAATATCCCGCTTTTCGGTAGATGTCACTATTGAAGCTGTCATTTTTTGGCATTTCACAAGTAGATACTACGCCATTAATAAAAATGGAACGATACACGCTTCAAGGACGCATTGAACTCATTAAAATTCACTATAAAAATAGTGAAAATTTGGCAGAGACGGTTCGTAAAACTCGAACATTTTTTGGTCGTCGTGAAGCACCTTGTCGGACCGCAATGAAAGAATTGGTGGAAAAATTCGAGCTTTTGGGACAAGTTATTGATGTGAAGAATAAAACCCGTGCGGTTTATGGTCCGACGGAGTCATTGGACCTCACTTTTTCGAAAATGAGGCTGGAGCAACATTTACAGTGAATGGCTTCCGCTATCGAGTGATGATTAATGAATTTTTATGGCCGAAATTGGATAGTATTGGTCTGGAGAACATTTATTTTCAACAAAACGGTGCTATGTACCACATAAGCAACGAAACCATTGATCTATTGCTGTAAAAGTTTCTGTATCGTAAAATCTCTTGAAGAGGGGATCACAGTTAGCCACCGAGATCTTGTGACTTAACACCTTGCGACTTCTTCCTTTGGGGCCACGTGAAAGAGAAGGTATACGCCAATAGCCCAGCGTCGATTCAAGAGCTCAAAGATGGAATTCATGAGGCTATCGAGGACATAGGGCAGCCGCTTTGCGATTTGGTTATGGAAAATTTAATTGAAAGGATATGGTCCTGTAAGTGTGGTCGTGGTGGTCATTTGCCTGATGTTATTTTCCACTATTAACAGCATAGCTTCTTCTTTATAATGAAATAAACATCCGATAATTTATAATTAAAAATGGCATTCTTCTTTGAATATCAAAATAACACCTCTTATTGGAAAACTTTTTACATAAACGCATTAGATAATAAATTGTACAAATTTTACAACATCTCATCAAGAGAGATGCGCCGGGCTTCTGTGAAAAAGGTTGTAGTATTACTAACAAAATTAACACAAGTATACATAGATGTAATATTAAGGCATGTTGAAATACATAATAGCTTTTTCGAAGGCCTTTGCTGCGTTTTTTTAGCGCCGTTCCACAAGCGTAGTTGGAAGATGTTCTACTGTACTCTGAGGGATTTGATGCTGTTTCTCCACAAAGATGAGAATGGTTTCAGAAAAAGCGAAATGAGTGACAATCCGAATAATGCCATTAGGATACATCATGCATTAGCTACAAGAGCTTCTGATTATATCAAAAAGCAGTATGTCTTTCGGCTACAGACAGCTGATCAAGCGGAATATTTGTTCCAAACAAGGTAAAGTTTTACAACAATATTTTTAATGCAGTTTTTGAAATTTAGATCTCAAAGGAGGCTACTCATTGAAAGACGGCACATGGAAAATCAGCCTACACAGGCGTCATTTATACGAGTTCGGAAATTCACATTGGAAACATACGATAATCAATGCATTAGAGAGAGTATTTTGCCGTGCAGTTGGACAGTGCTAGATGGGACATATTTACACGCTGTGTTTCGCTTTCGTTTGACTAACACGGGCAGTCCGGCACATTCAGTAAATGCGTCAGGCTGCGCGTAATACTCGATGCAAGTTCTGCAGGTTCCCTACCACACTCCTCGATTAAGCAACTCCCAGCGATAAGAGAGAGATACCAAACTACAGTGGAACCTCGATATAACGAATCGGAAGGGAACCAGTAAATATTCGTTATATCAAGTAATTCGTAAATCTGAGGTTTGTTATATTGAGGTGAGGTTGGTCCAAAATTGTTATACCGAGGTTTATTCACCTCGACATTACGTACTCATCTTGTTATAGCGAACTAATTTTGCTCATATAAATGAAAACTCATTTTTATCAAATTACTCATTTATTTTATATTTTCTTTTTCAAACAATAAAGTGTACGTAGTACGTAGGCTTTTTTCTCTAATTCGCAGAACAAAATAAAAAGAGGTGAAAAATCAACCAATTGCTATAAAAGCCTAAATCTAATTTTATTTATCTTGATTGGAAAAAAGTAATAAATTGTAGTTTGTTTTCCACGGTTTCAATCTTCTGATGTTTGAAGGCAAACCAATTTCGTCGGAAAACTTATCTTTAGATTTGAAAATTGTAGCCAATGAACTTGCGGGAATCCCGAACTTATTAGCTAAGGTGAAGTGGGGTAAATGTGATATAGTATTTGATTAGTTCATAAACAAAGTGTTATAAGTAACAGTTTGAATGAAGCTGAACATTCCAAAAAATGCAAGCATGATCACAATATAGTTCTCTATTGATTGTATTCTGGTTACTCTTTGAAATCTTTTCTGACAAATGTTGGGTAATTTAAAAAAAAATGATGATGGTCAATCACAATTGCCCCAGAATTTGGGGTAAATGTGATAACAGCTTTCAGATTCCTATGACTAAGTTATTGGGAAAGGATTGGGGTAAATGTATAAAAATCTTACATTATTGAATAGTTTGTTTTTTACAAAAATAAAATATTTCACTTAATGAAAAATTGATGACCTTATTTCAGTCGACGCCAAAAAATGTGAAATTAACTTCAGCTTCTGAACAAAAAGGAAGTAAAAACAAATTAGGCAGAAACAACTATATAATAATAAACGTTATATTTTAATTAAACTTTATTTTTCCATCATTAAGATAAATTATATCCGTCAAAAAACACTTCAAATATGAAAGAACCACGCCTATTCATATTATCATAATTGCCTCAAATGTATATGTCACATTTACCCAAAAAGCATTTCGTGCGGGGCAAATGTGATATATACAAAAAGAAATCACCAGCGCAATTTATGAGTTAAAAGTATTTGAAAAACACATTATAAAAACTGTTAATAATAAGTCTGGAAATAATAAAACAGACTTAACTCATCAATTAAAAAATTACACCAAATAAAGTAGAGACGTACCTACTAAAAATTAAGGTTACGTTATGAAAAATAATATTCACGTGCCTTACAACCATACTGACAAGTTATTTCGTTCGTTCTAGTGTTTTGGTGGTTCGCTTGCAATTTTGAAGACGTGTTAGATAGATGGCAGCAGTATTAATGAATTTGATCTGAATATATAGTCCGTTATCACAATTGCCCCATTATCACATTTACCCCACTTCACCTTATGTCAATTTTTTTTGTAGAAGGATTTTGTCAACATAATTAATGATGCTTGGCATTCTGCGACAGATAAGGAACGCCTTTCACGTTTCTGAGCCATTGCAAAAAGTGAGGAGCAACACTGATTACTTTCCATCAACTAACTTCGTATTTACGTAATACGCGTCGAAACCTGTCGCGGCTGAATCACCTACATACCTGGTTATGGTGAAAACGTATATAGAGGTTTTGAGTTGACGAAATTCGTTAAGTAGAGGTATTCACACTCTTTTAGTAGTTGAGAATTCGTTATAAAAGAGTTGTTCGTAAAAAATTTTCGTAATTAGAGGTATGTTTTACATTGACTCTTATGGACGATTCAAGGGGTTATGAAAAATTCGTTAAATCGAGGAAGTCGTTATATTGAGGTTCGTTATATTAAGGTTGCACTGTACAATGTTCCAGTCGCTCGTTCTTGAGAGAGTTACGAATCATGTGAACCTTTCCATTATAGCGCTGGTCAACTTTTGATGCATTGAATTTCCTAAGCTTCCGATATGAATTTCCAAACCTGTATTTATGTGCACTGCACAGAAGTTTATCCAGAATTATGTTGCTCCATCTCTTCACAGGTACACACCCTGTAATCTGTACCTATACTCGTTCACCTGTCATTGAGCGCAAAGTAGGCTTTTGTTTATTTATCTGAGATTTTCAGTATTCGCTGTCATAACGATGACTAAAGTCAACTTTGCCTAATGTACTCGAACTCGTCCGACAGCTTTGGAGTTAACTCAGATTTATGGCAATTTTCGTGATATTGACATCATTGCGATCAATCTGATAGGAAATACATCATAACCTAAAATTTTAAATACACAGTGAAATATTCAAATTGTCATGGCCAACTGACAGCTCAAATTTTCGTGAACAGATTTAAACGATAAAGTTTGTCTTTTGGCTAGTGCTTTTTTATTGTTTCCCAATCATCAACTTGGTCTAGTTGATAGTTGATAGTTTACAGAGGGGTTACAGTCCACTGCGACCTTAAGGTCTATTGTGCCCCCTTACAGAGCTGTTCTGGCCAAAAACCTTCACAGCTCGCCTTCCAGTTCCAGAGATCTAATGAAATCTAGTAACTGTGAAGACTTCAACGAGGCTAGTTCCTCACTCTTACAAGTTTCTTGCCCAAGGCATTTCCTCCTCAGGCTCGTAATGCCGAGACATTCCGTGACTAGGTGAAAGGGGGTTTCTTCCTCCTCCCCACAGAACCTACACTCGTCAGTGTCCGACAATCCCATCCTCAACAGGTGCTTCCTAAGGCGACAATGTCCTGTAAGAAAGCCAGTGAGGAGGTGCAATTGCTTCTTACCAAGATCCAGATATCTTTGGATCCCGCTGTCTCGAAGTTCCGAAGGAACTTAGTGGAATGATCCATCCCTGGGAGATTCCGCCAGAGCTTTTCCCTCTCGGCTTTCTCCTTCTCCAGAAACTCCTTCTTATAGGTACATTTAGATATACCACAGAAGGGTTCTGGGCCAAAGAGGGACATTTGTGCGCCCTCTTTGGCGAGTGTATTGGCCTCTTCGTTTCCTTCGATTCCCGAGTGGCCGGGAACCCAGATTAAAAAGACCTTATTTTTCTTGCCTACCTCGTTGAGTTTGTTCCGGCACTCCCAGATCATCTTAGAATCGATGACGTAGGAGCTCAGTGCTTTAATAGCAGCTTGACTATCTGAGTGTATGGCTATATCACACTTCTGATAGTTTCTTTCTAGATTTATATCTAGACATCTTTCAATAGCTAAGATCTCCGCTTGAAAGACGCTCATATAGGAGCCCAGCGACAGTGCACACTTGGTGCTTGGCCCGTATATCCCGGCGCCTGCTCCTGTAGAGGTTTTGGAACCATCTGTATACCATTTTACGGTATTTTCTTTGAGATTATAGTCGGTGTATTCCCGTTTCCAATCATCTCTTTTACTTAGCAATGTCATGAAGTTTTTCTCAGTGATTACTTTCTTAATCATTGCATCACTAGGGAGATTCGCAGATGAGATGTAGTTATTCAGAGAGAACCAGACTCTTTGATTCTTTATTCTCTCATTACCTGCACCTTCCTTAGATATTCTGAGAATAGCCTCATGGGCTACCCTATCAACCACTAGATGTAGAGGTGTGAGGTCCGTAATGACCTCTAGTGCCCTAGTTGGACACGTTCTCATAGCTCCAGTGATGCACACACAGGCAAGCCTCTGTACTTTATCGAGCCTTTTCCTCGTACTCACCTGACTTGCCTTGGCAAACCAGGCTACTGCCCCATATGTGATTATAGGTCTCACAATCATGACGTACATCCATCGCAGTATTTTTGGGTTACAACCCCAATTTTTGCCGCATAGACGTCTGCACGCCATTAGAGCCCTTTTGGCTCTGACAGTAGCAGTATCAACATGCTTATTCCACAGAAGTTTACTATCCAGTGTTATTCCTAGGTATTTAACTTCTGACTTCCACTCCAAGGTATTTCCGTTTAAATATAACGTTTTCATGTCGGGAAGTTTTCTTTTCCGAGTGAACGGAATTACTACAGTCTTGCTTGGGTTGATGTTCAGCCCCACAGACAAGCACCATTGCTCAATAATTCTAAGGCCTTTCTGCAGTAAGTCGCAAAGAGTGCCTTCGAATTTGCCTCTAATCATTAGGACTATGTCATCAGCATAGCCTACACATTCGAAGCCAAGCTCCGTTAGCCTATGTAGTAGTTCGTCCACCACTAGGCTCCATAGAAGGGGAGATAATACTCCACCCTGAGGTGTCCCACGAGTAGCCTTGACAGAGACAGATTTACCACCCATCGATGTTTCAGCTATTCTCGTCGATAACACCTCATACATCCATTTGATAATGGTTTTGTTCACTCCTCGCCTTTCAAGTGCATCTTTGACGGACACGTGCGTTGTGTTGTCAAAGGCCCCATATATCTAGGAAAGCACACATGGCGATTTCTTTATTGTTCAGAGTTCTCTGGATGGCTTCGGTCAGCTGATACAGGGCGGTCTCCGTTGACCGTCCCGCCCTGTAAGCGTGCTGACACTTATGAAGTGGTGTACTCTCCAGATTCTCTGTTCTTATGTAGTTATCTACTACTTTTTCCATCGTCTTAAGTAAAAACGATGTTAGACAGATTGGTCTAAAGGATCGAGGATCAGTCCCGTCCTTTTTCCCTACTTTTGGTATGAAGGTTACTTTTGCCCTTCTCCATTTTCTAGGTATTTGCCTCAGTGCTAGACTGCTTCTTGTGATCCTCAGTAGATGAGGGATGATCTCCTCCGCTCCTTTCTGCAGGAGTATCGGAAACACCCCATCCACTCCTGGGGATTTATACGGCTGAAAGGTACTTATTGCCCATTCAAGTCGTTGCCTTGTGAATATTTTTTTAGCAATGTCCCAGTCCTCCTTACGGGAGTTCTTGTTGTTTTCCATTGCTATTTCATCACTGCTTGTGGATTCACTACCTGGGAAGTGTGTTTCGAGTAGAAGAGTGGATCGCTCTTCTTCTCCCTCAGTGTAGGATCCATCTGGCTTCTTAAGCGACATATTGGGAGTAGTTCCCCCCTTTGCCATGACTTTTTGAAGTCTGGCTGCTGTGGGAGTGGAAGTGATATTTTCACAAAAGGCTTGGAAATTAAGTCTTTTGGCCTTCCTGATCTCCTTGTTATACTGAGTAAGCTTTTCAGTGTACCCCTGCCAATTGCCGTCTCGTTTGGCCCTGTTGAAGAGCCGACGGACTTCCTTTCGGAGGTTTGACAGGTTTTCATTCCACCAAGAAGCTTCCTTACTTGATCGAGCTTTAGACAGTGGGCAGCTAGAGTGAAAAGCCTCCATAATTGCCTCACTGATCTGCTCAACATGTTGCTCCAGATCGTAAAGACGGTGGTTTTCCCGCTCTATTACGATTTTCTCCAGGTTGCTTCTCAGATGGCCTCTGTAGAGAGACCAGTCTGTCTTCCTAGGATTTCGAATCGAGGGCGATGGGGCAGTATCAGCCTCCACCCTGAACTCGATAATTCTATGATCTGAGAGTGACGGTTCATCCATCACTCTCCAGGAAGTGACATATCTCCTGGCAGCGACGTTTGAAATTGTCACGTCCAGGACCTCTTCTCTCGCTCTCGTGACAAAAGTAGGTGTAGTCCCCACATTTAATGTTTCGAGATTGTTAGCTAAGAGATATTCGAGCAAGCACTCACCTCTGGCGTTATTGTTTGTGCTTCCCCAAATCGTGTTATGCGCATTGGCATCACATCCAATTATAATTGGTAGATTTCTGCTGTTGCAGAACCTTACTAGTCGTTGCACTTCTTCGGGCGGTGTTATTGGCCCGTCCCCAGCGAAGTACGCGGATGCTATGACAATGTCTCGGCCAATGCCCCCTATGTTGAGGTGTACCATGATAGGAATCAGGTCCCGAGACATAAATTCTGAAACGCAATAGTATTTTATATTGCTTCTTATGAGCACACAGGCACGCGGAAATGCCTGCCTGTGGTCATAAATCAGGTCAGAATTTTGACATGCCAGACCCATAATCTGGCCTTCTTTGTTGATCCAGGGTTCCTGGATCAGAGCAATGCCCAACTGTAATTTTGCAAATAACCTTGCAATCACTGCCGAGGAACCCTTCGCGTGATGCAAGTTCACCTGCGCAATCTTCGTGAAGGTGACGATTAAGAATCGGCGGGTGGGGGACACTGGTTGTCCAGTTCCCGTAAGTCCCCGCTCTCTCTCTTCGCCGCCTCCAGGCCCTCCTCGCATTCCATTCGGGGTGCTTGCCCACTGGAAATTGAGGAGGTCACCTTTCCGGTCAAGCCTTCGGTGGCCAGACAGCTCCGCCCAGCCTCCCGGGTAGCAGAGGAAGTCTCCGCTTTCCCAGGCGCCTCAACAGAGCCACAGGCGCCCTCAGGCTGACCCAGACCTAAGCCTGCGTCCTTTCCGCCCTGCATCTCAGATCCCTGGGATGCGGATGACATCTCCACATCCACTGGGCCATCTGCAGGGAGGTTTTTCTTCAGCCCTGAGACTGGGATGCAACCGAACCGGAAGTTCAGTTGGCATCCCTGTGCCCTCAGGGATTCCTCCGATTGGGGGTCAATCCCTATCGTGAGGACCGTGCCCTTGCCTTCTTTTTTGATGCTCAGAACTTTCCAATCCCCAGTGTTGAGGCTGGAGTTCTGAACCTCTACGAGTCGGAGGATCTTCTCCGAACTCATATCTTGGCTTCTTGGAAAGAACGCCGTTATGTTGATGGGCTTAGGGATGTCGTCTCCCTTCAGCACCTTCAACTCGGGTCCCTCCCAAGTCGCCATTTTCGGGACTGTTTTCATCAGCCAGTCCGCTGAAACCTGGGATCCACAATCCACAAGCATCATTCCATTTCTGAAACGAATACCAGAAAAGTGGATCCCCCTCTCCTGGCTCTGGCACATCTCCTCCACCAGAATATCTTCCAGGGAGGAGAGTTGTTCAGCCTCCAAGGTGGCCTTAGGGTAGTCCTTAGGCATGATTCCCACCTTGGTTTCTTTCCCAGATTTAACAGCTGCTGCATAGCCAGTGACTTGCCCGGCTTTTGCTGCAGCTGTTTTCTGTTTCTTTGGTAGAGGCCGCGTCGGAGGTGTTACTTGCTCCGGGCCTCTTTTTTTCTGTTTCCCGGAAGGTGTAGCTTCCGGGGCTGGGTGCTGAAGAGCCTGCTTCCTTGCCTCCTCAGGTTTAACGCCCTGATGGAGGAGTCGCAAGTACCTCAGCACCCCTGCACCACTAAGTCCTCTTCTCAGAGGGTCATCTTTGCCACCCGGTTGCCCTAGTTTGGGCAAATCGAATGGCAGACGATCTTTGAATGGTCGTCTGACCTTCCCCTTCGCAGGGTGCCCAGATGAAGAGGTAGAGGGTTTCTCCTCCTCTTTTCCGGTGACGTTTGTTTTTTTTGTTGCTGTCCATAAATGGTCCCACGAGAAGCTAGGGAAAGACGGTCCACCTCTGCAGAGCCCCGCTTGCAGAGGTAAGGGGTTAATACAATGGAGTTCCCCCTGGTGCTCCAAGGTCGAAACCAGTTGGAACTAGTCTACTATCTAGCCACGCATCCCTCGGCCTGGTTTCCCCACCTTGGATTTAGAATTTTTAATGAGGTTGTTTCCTCTTGGTTCAGGCGGTTAAGCCCAGACCCCCCCACTTCATTGGCCCGCGAGACATGGCCACTGACAGCCAAGAAGCGTTGGTATTACAGGATGGTTCCGAGGATAGCTCGAAATCCATCCTGGCATCGTGATCCTGGTGCAATCCCTTAGCCACGACACTACAGCTGGGACAGGAGAAGTTGGTCCGCGGCAAGGTATTAAAAGGCTACCAATTGAGTTTTTAGGCACAACGAGCCAATGTTTATTTCCCTGCAGACCTCCTCCTCATATAAAAATCATCGTAGGAGGCCCCCTCCTATCCGCCACCTGGAGACGCGCCGGGTCGGTAACTTCGCCCCGCACACATGTACGAGCATAAAAACTCGTACACGGTACCCGGAACTGCTGGTCTAATCTGTAGGACAGTCTAACGATGTGGTATAATCAGCTTTTTAAAATGGCTGCTGGGAGCTGAAAAAAAAATTTTCTTTCGTGAAATTGATTATGATTATTCATAGTTAACTCCTAGCAGCCATTTTGAAAAAGTCGATAAGCTGTTTTGTTGGACTGGTCTATACATGAAGGTATTGGCCCAGAACAAAGTGATTGCCAACAAAGTGATTGCCAAATCTACAACGGCGTTCTGGATATGCCGCAAGTTATTTGGGCAAAACTTGGGGTCTGCAGCCTCGTATGATCCACTGGATCTATACGACGGTGGTAAGACCTGTTATCACATATGCCTCTTTAGTTTGGTGGACTAAAACTGAAGAAAAGACAAGCCAGCAGAGGCTGAATAAGCTTCAAAGACTGGCCTGTCTAGGCATTACAGGAGCTGCGTATACAACTCCTACAGCTGCAGTAGAGGTTAATACTGGATCTCACCCCGCTGCACATTTATGTTAAGAAAGAAGGTCTCATGAGTGCCCTAAGAATGGACCAAATAGGGCCTGGCAAGGGACACGGAAATATTTTAAGATCACTCGGTGGTGACCTCCCTTTGCTACCGAGGGATTCCATGCCAATCGAGTATGACCTTGACGCCAACTATGAAGTGATCATAGGTGATCGCCAAGAAAGTGTGGAAGGTTTGTCTCGACTTCGTAAAAATCACCTCATCTGGTACACAGATGGGTCCCTAAGGGAACGAGGAGCAGGCATAGGCATATACGGTCCCAAATACAGGGAATCGGAGCCTTTGGGAAAGCCAATAACAACGCTTCAAACTGAAATTCTGGCCATAGAAAGATGCGCCCAAGTCTGTCTGTCCAGACAGTACAAGGGAGCCAGAATTTGTATTGCCTCTGATAGTCAGATGGCACTGAGGCAGCTTATGGCCGTTGAGTGTAGATCAAGGACCATTTGGAGCTGCAAACAGTCCCTCAAAACACTGGCGAAGTACAACAAGCTAGTTTTAACTTGGGTACCTGCCCACCAGAACATTGAGGGAAATGAAAAAGCTGATGCCCTTGCAAAAAGAGGAGCAAACACACCCTTCACCGGACCCGTACCCTCCTGTTGGGTATCACCTACACTGATTAGGGCAGAGGTAGGCGTTTGGGAAAAAAGGGAGAAACACTCTTACTGGATAAACACATCCGGTCAAAGACAAGCAAAGAGACTAATCGAACCTTTCAAAGAGAAGGCTCAACAAGCTCTATCGTTGTCAAAAAATGAGTTAAGGCTGCTAATCGGCCTCCTCACAGGGCACTGTCCCGTGAGATATCACCTACACAAGATCGGTAAAGAAAACTCCGACATTTGTAGGTTATGTGAATCGGCCACTGAAACCACCGAACACATACTATGCCAATGCACTGCGCTGGCGCAAACCAGACTTACTCTACTAGGTGCGCGTTATTAACGCCAGCCGACATAAAAGCGAAGTCTCCTAAGGAAGTAACCAGCTTTGCTAAGGAGGTTAGATTCCTGGGAAAAACGTAAGTTTAGCATGGTAACGCACAAAAGACCTTATTGGTCGCAGTGCAGAAGGGTAATCAACGTGCCGATCGACCACTATCTAATCTAAGGTATTGGCCCAGTAATGGCAAGACATCGGCCTAGTGAAGACAAGGCAATAGGCTTCAGCTTTTTTTTCTTCATAGATGTTTTGGGCCAACCTATACATGAGTATCCGCATCTATGATCTCACGCTTTGAATTAGTTGCTGATGATATGATAGCTGTGGTTAAATGTGTAGGGCAAAAATATTATATATATAATTCTTCAATGAGCAACTTTCTACATTTAACTTTATTATTACTTTATCCTGTTCTAACTGACGCACTCTACCATTAAATCTAATCTGGGGGACTTCATCAAACCGATACTGCATGGAGAACTGATTGTTTTCAAATTTATGGTTATGAAAGTTATTCAGATGATCTCATCGTGACTCCAACTCACTAAAGAGGTTCTATATCTCTTTTCAATAATCATGTTGCCGTGTGACTCAAAGAATATTTATCCTAATTCAAGTACATTTATTGCTCCAATAAATACTTTTCCTTTTTCAGTGATTCCAAAGAACTGCAGTCTTGGATTGACACGATAAACTTTGTGTGTGCGAGTTTTTCTGCGCCACCGTTAGAAGCAGCTGTAGGCTCTCAAAAAAATTCCAAAGACCACTCTTGCCATCTAGTCTTACAAAGTACAATTTGGTAAGATGAGATTCATTATTTTGCCATCATTCATTTGTCTGGTAATCTTACCGGTTTAATTTTATTGAAAAGTAAGATTTTTGTGAATATATAACATTATTGATGATTGGTGTTTCAGAGGGAACAATTGAGAGATCACGAGGAGAGAGTAAGTAGACTTGAAGCAGAATTGGATGAGCACAGAAGATCCTTACCGGAGAAGGGATCAAAATCTTTAGTAATCCAAAATTACAAGGAAAAGGAAATTTACCTAAACTATGAGGTAAATATTATGAGTATCATATTGTAACAAATATTTCTGAACTGATTATTTTTCAAGGTAAAGAGGTATAGAACATATGCCTATATACTGAGATCAAGAATGACTCAGTATCAAGAGGTTACAGACTTGAAAGAGAACAGTATAGGTGAACTAGATGAGGCAATGGGTGTAACCTTGATGGATGAAACAAGCGCATTAGTTCCCCCACCCATTCCCGACAGAATGTCACCCTCAACAAATAGACATAGTTACAGACAAGCCATCTACAGTAGAAACACAGTCCACAGTGAATCTGAGAACGGTTAAAAATTGTAGACATAAACATCTTTGAAATCAATTATAGTCACGTGCAATTATAAAAAAAACATTGTGACAGGAAGGTTTGAATTGAGTTTTCAGGAAACCCTATTTTAAATCCTAATTTATGAAAATTTTATGCTTAGAAGATAATTTTAAAAATAAAATGACAACACATATATACTGAAAGTTTTTTTTATATTGATTTCTGATCATTCCTAAAACTCTGTTTTGAACTTTTTTGTTACATAATAGTGGGGAGGAACCATTTTAAATATCGACATATACCTGTTTATTTAATTTTATATATACATCTAAAATATTGTTTTATTATTTAAAAATAAACTATTGTAAATTGGCAGTATTAATATTTAGTTTTACTTGAAGAAGGAAAAAATGATCAATGTTAAAATGTTATGAAGTTGTTGAATGAGTAAAAAGGACTCTAAAATGGTAATTAATAAGTAATAAAACTGTTTTAGTTCGATATTTTCGCGTTTAATCCCTAAATACCTTGATGATTTTGGAGAACATGTTTCTTGAAATCATTTCATGATAGGGAAGAAAATTTGTGTTCAATAAAAAATAATTTATTCTATATAAAAAAATTTACATTCTTTTCTCATCCTATAAATTAAATATAGAAGAGTTATTCACAAAAGTGACCAAGAAGAATAATATATGGCAAACATTTTAGTGTCAGGATATTACAGAACACTTCTCAGTAGCAAAACGACGGCTTAATATGCAATTCACATAAGTCCACTTTTGGGCGAATTTGAAAATTTTAGTTATGTCAAGGAGCTTCGTGCACACCTGTGCAGAAATTCACACAACACCAAAAAATCTTCTAGCTGACGAAGCCCGGAACGACGTTATCTAAGAATTTTAAGAAAATTACTTACGCACATCCACAGATTCACATTTTTGTTTCCTCTCCTCTAAACTTTGGGTTTTGGACTTATGTGATTTGCATATTAAGGCGACGAAAAGTTGATTATGTTGGGAGTTCACTCTAACAACAGATACAGACATAGAAGGTTTGTAAGTAGTCATTTTTAATGAAAATCAAGTTCTGAAGTCATTATATTTTTAGTCTAAAATTCAAGAACCAATACAATAGTTTTTGAGTATCAGAATGGAACGCCAGATATACATGTAATAAACATAGATTTGCTTATGTTCACATTCACTTTAATCAGTTTACTTTGCTTATTTAGGTCATTTGAAAGAAGGACTCTTCAAAATGTTTAACATACACTTTATATAACATCCTTAAAACTTGATCCGTAGTTAAAACTCTAACCGTATCTACATATACAATGCAAAACATCACATTAAGAATTAAATGAAAAGATGTTAACCAACAGTTACCTGCGCAAAATCTTCATATTTTCATCATAAATGATTCATGAAATCACATACCTTATTCGTACCTCACATTACAATTCAACATAAATACTAATTATATATACAACTCAAAAATAATAAATACATTTTTAACAGAACTGGTACTAATAATAGATTTACATAAAACCAGTTACGATTGATCCATCCAGAAGTAATCAAACTTCTTTTTGATAGCTCTGATCCAAACCAATAGCAATTGTAAAACATAACACTAGAAACCAAACTAATGCAAAAAAAATTTGATTTGTTTGGCAACTGTTAAGTAGATCTCAAAAATGGGGTAAACAAACCTTCCCAGCAAACAATTCTGATATTACAGTTATCCACAAGGCTAATACGAATAATATGTAAGAAATTCCAACTTGGTGACTATTAGGAAGCTGATATGGTTGCCCTCCTATCTCATCTACGTGGAAACCCATCGGAAATATAACAGCAGCTAAGCAAAACAACACCATTGCTGTAAAACCAACCCATCTAGCATAAGGAACTACATTTCGATCCCAATGGGAAGAGGCAAGTAAAATTATTGTGGTTGTAATACATATACATCCAACAAATATACAAACAAGGGCAAGCAACCATTCTGGCTGAAGATCGGGCGTGAAGCATATTTGAGGTCTGTTGTATAAAGTCATGCATGTCCACATTAAACCTAATCTAGTATCACCTCCAACATCTGTTATTATCCAATCTGGCATAGCCAAACTGATTATGGCAAATATATCAGCTGCCATGAATAAGGTGCCAGATATAAGGGTCAACTTATCCATAAAAATTACAGTTTTTTAATTCACTTAGGTATGAAATTTGCTAACTGAAATAATCAATCACTTTATAAAACGAGACATCATCAATTCATTTCGTTCATTTGAAATTTCGAAGGAAAAAAGGTAAATAAATAAACTTTGTATGTAAACTTTCCTACGTCAACTTGACTTCTGTTATGCTGTCAAAGGTCAAAATAATTGACAAGTGTCAAGTCAACTCGTCCAGTGAGCAGACCAAAAAGAAAATAAAAAAAAGATGTATCTATGTCTATGATGAATATGTCAAAAATAGTTAGGTTAGGTTACAGAAGATAAGATAGGTTAGGTTTATGTTTACTTGTCTTATGTTTTCTTAATTACCAAAAACTGATAGCAATAGCAGTATGTGGGTGTTTTAATTCCATTGGAAGATTCAAATCCAAGGATATGATGTGGCGGACGGACACCTATAAAATAATGTTCACAGTGAAATAGCTAGGCACTCTATATTTCAAAATAAATCTTAGCGGTTTACGTTAAACTAATTTCATTTAAATCATTTATGAACACAATACAGATTTTACTTGTACAATATCTGTTGTGATCTATTATAAAGTAGGTATAAAATTACTTAAAACATGGAGATATCAACTTTAAGTCTACTTGTCTTTGAATTTTCATTTATTTGTAGAATGAATACCAAATTGATTTTCATTACTTTTACCATTATTTGTTGCACATATGGTGTACTAAGTGGGGAACCCGATTTCTACGAATTACTTGGTATATCCAGAGATGCAAATATTCAGGAAATAAGAAAAGCATTCAAAAAAGTTGCAGTTAAAATGCATCCTGATAAAAATGTGGCAAGTTAAATTCTATCTTACCATTTCTTTAGTTTCATAAGTAGTAGTCACCTTTGTTTGTTATGAAACTTATAATAATAATTCATATCTTATAGGACGATCCAAATGCTCATGAGAAATTTTTAAAATATACTAGAGCATATGAAGTACTGAAAGAACCAGAAACAAGAAAACATTATGATTTATATGGTGATACAGGATCTGATTTGAACGATGATAAACATTATCATAGTTACTCATATTATAGGGATGATTTTGGAATTTATGATGATGATCCCATCATAGTTACTTTGAGTAGATCTGATTATGGTGAGTAATTAGTTTCCAACAATATTGTTTACTATTAAAACTTAAGAATTGATGTTTTACTTCATAATCAATTCCGATCAATTAATAGTACCTACTAACAAATTCAATTTCTGTGACTAATAAGACAGATTTTGAAATAAAATAAAACAAGCTAAATATAATTTATTCTATTTATTCAGAAGTGAATATACTGGATGATGCACAAATGTGGTTTGTCAATTTTTATTCCCCTCAATGTCATCACTGCCATGAACTTGCACCAACTTGGCGCAGAATAGCCAAAGAATTTCAAGGAATTATCAGGGTTGCCGCTGTGAATTGTGAAGATGACTGGTCTCTTTGTTACCAGCTGGGTATTTCGTCTTATCCAACTTTGATGTTCTATGAGAAAGAGGCAAGAAAATTTTCCAAAATTAGTATCATTAGATAATCTTACAAATATCTATCTATAGGCAAATCTTCAAGAAGGAGAAAGATACAGAGGATTCAAAAATTTCAATGAAATTGAGAAGTTCATTTTAACCAAAATCCCTGTTAAAATTGAAACGATAACACCAGCTAATTGGGAACAAAAACAAAAGGAAAACTCTCAGTGGCTTCTTTTTATATGTTCAGAATCAACTGATTGTGTTGAAAGCAAGACACAAATGAAATTGGCAGCAGCTCTTGTGAGTTATACTGAAATAACAAATACAGTAGAACTTCCCTATAACGAAAGCGCTAATTCGGCAAAAAAAATTCGTTAGGAAGAAATTTCGCTTTACAGAAAATTTAAATCTATAGTCGGCAATGTCGCGGTCGACTTCACTGATGAATTTAAGTAAACATTCAACTTAAGTACTTGCTTTTAGACATTTTGCATAAATTTTCGTACTAGCGTAATGGTTAGATTCAAAGCAAATAGCCAGGGGTATATTTAAAACTGTTTCATTAGGATCTCTCTGCCCGCCATAGTGATTTAGTTTAAGGTTGGGATTTATTATGTACCTCCGGAAAAAATTCTGAAAAAACCCACCCTTACACCTTCTTACCAATACTCATTCTAAGAGTGATGTTCTTTGAATATTTCGTTATAGCAAGAATTTACTTCGTTTTAGAGAATGTTTTTAACATGGAATTTGAATTCAAGGTGCGATGTCTTGTACGAAATTCGTTATACAGAGAATTATTGAGACGTTCACTATAGGGAACTTCCATTGTAATTCATACTGTAATGAGTGTTTCTTTGCTTTTATTTCTATTATTTTTAGGAAGGATTAATTTCAACAGGCGTAGTATCAGATGAGAATTTAGCAGAAAAAATTAATAGGAATCATAAAGATCACAACATTATTTATTGGAGAAAAGATGAAAATTCAAATATCAATCTTCAATATATTCAAGGCTCTGATTGCATAGAATTGATGGAAAATATTTTGAATTTACTTCCAAGACCCCAATTGATTGACGAAGAAGGTTTTAAGGTGATTTGATGCAGTAATTTTCATATTTTCATGTAGTATCTGTAGATATTTTTGACTGAATGTCCATTAACATTGCTGTGCCTATAGTGGCTTTTGGTCCAGCATAATATGCTAAACTTATCACCGGTAAATATTTGAATTTCGGTGGACAGCAGATATAGACCAGATTTTGATCTCATCAACAACATTAGTGACACCAACAGGTGGCGGTCTGTTTTAGTTTAGAAAATATGTTCAAAGTTCCAAAAATGTTCCATCTTCACGTCACTTTTTTCACTATAAAAACACAAATTCACTGCTCCACTTCACTACAACATAGTATAAAACAAAGTCACTTTCTCTGTCTCTATGTCCCTTTGTATGCTTAAATCTTTGAAACTACGCCACGGATTTCGATGCGTTTTTTTTAATAGATAGAGTGATTCAAGAGGAAGGTTTATATGTATAATGACATCCATTAAGTAGTGGAGAAGTACTGTTATTTTTGAGGTTTCTAATGTGATGTCGTACCGTGCGAAGCCGGGGCGGTTCGCTAGTTAGTCTATAAATCACCTTCGAACATTCAATTAACTATTCCATTAGTTTAATTTCAGGTATATTCAATAATTAATGCTAAAACATCGAAATTCTAGAGGCACCACATATGAACAAATTCTAAGGAATCCCGCCGTTCTTCTTGGTAGGTTTGGCAATGCCGCAAATTCTTTCGCGGGAATATGATACGATGCCTTCGCGAAGTTCTCGCCATCATTTGATATGTCTCTCGCCGAAGGACGGAGCAGTGGTGCCAAACTTACCATGAAGAACGGCGGGCTTTCCTTAGAATTTGTGGATATGTGGAACCTCTTGAATTTCGATGTTTCTGCATTAATTATTGAATATGCCTGAAATAAAACTATTCAAATAGTTATTCAAATGTTCAAAGGTGATTTATGGACTAAAGTGGAGCAGAGAATTTGTGTTTTTATAGTGGAAAAAGTGACGTGAAGATGGAATATTTTTGGAACTTTGAACAACTCAATGAATACAATGACACCAAAAATCTGATCGATATCTGCTGGTCACTGAAATTCAAATATTTACTGAATAAACACCTACTACAGCTACAATATTTCAGGAAATAAGAAATGAATTAAGAGAAGGTTCAACAACTCCATGGCTGTTATGTTTCTATATTGGATCTGCAACAGATTTAGATTTGCAGTTAAAACGTCTTCCATCTTTGCTTACGAATATAAATATTGGTTTGATACATTGTGCAAAGAGCAGTAATCTATGTTTAGAACTACATATTTCGAGATATCCTGTATGGGGTGTACTTAAAGTTGGTGGATCTTTTGAAGTACATCATGGGAGGGACACTTTACACGATGTTATTACCTTTGCTCGTGATAGTGTCAGATCAACTAATTTACGAGCTTTAACCCCTGAAGAATATGAGCAGATAAGAAAAGAAGGTAAATTCCAGATACTTTAGTCTATCCAGTTTTTCCGTAAGAATGTCAAACTTTTCACGAAGGGTTTGATAACGTAAATCACAAAGTTGATACACACATAATTTTTATATTCTTGAAAAACTATACAGGTCTGTGAATTCACATCGGAAACGAAAATAATTTTGCCGTGCAGTTGACCAGTGGTATAATTGAAAGATTCACGTGATTCGTAACTCTCTTGATAAACGACCCATTGGCATAACGTAGTTTGGTCTCTCTCTTATCGTTGGGAGTGGCTTAATCAAGCAGTGTAGTAGGGAACCTGCAGTACTCGCATCGAGTATTACGTGCAACATTGCGCATTAACTCAATGCGATGGACTGCTTGTGTTACTCGATTTGAGAGAGACAACCTATTAATCATTCATTGGACCATCTATCGCGTCAAATGAAAGCGAAACATAGCATGTGAATCTGTCGAGTATACCACTGTTCAACTGGACGGCAAAATACTCTCTAATGCACTAAATATCGTATGTTTCCGATGTGAATTTCCGAACCTGTATACATAATCATACCTGTCTGTTGTGTACCTTATGAGAAAAAAATTATCATATAGGGAGTTTGGCATATTCCACTGTGTATATTAGAATTTTAGGTTATGTTGTTTATTTTCTTGTCATATTGATACGCAATGTGGTCAATATTGCATAGAGTTCTCTGATACCATGCAAGCTCGTCCTACGAGGCCGGGTACATTCGGCAACGTTGACTTTATTTTACGTTATGACAGCAAATACTGCCAACTTCAGATAAATAAACAAACGCCTACTGTGCCCTTAAACTTTCGCGAACGGACTAAAGTTATCATAGTCATCTGGAATAAGTATGGCAGATTATTCAATTTGTCTCTTAGAATTTTTTATCTACAAAATAGAAAATGGCGAATTCCAATAATGTTATCATATTTCAGAAGGAGTATGGTTCATTGATTGGTTTGCTCCATGGTGTCCTCCTTGCAAAAAGCTTCTACCAGAATTGAGGAGAGCTAGTCAACATTTCGACAAGAATATAGTTCAGTTTGGAACAATAGATTGCACACTTCATCGATCTCTATGTACAAAAGAGGGAATAAGTGCTTATCCTACTACAATCTTATACAATGGTTCCAAAATCGAACGATTCCATGGGGTTCCAAATGAGGATGGCATTGTTGCTTTCATAGATGACACCATCAATTCGAAAGGTGAGGCTTTTCAACCTGGTAATGATATTTACAAGAACATAATGAGGCCTCTGAGATTTCTGGAACCTTCTTCCTATCCTAATATCTTCTGAATAAAACTAATACAACTTGACAAAAAGGTAAATCTAATACAGTAATTGCATGGGTTCTGTCTAGGGCGTTTTCAAATTCTTATACAGATCTCGGACCTCACAACATTCTAATACTTTCACATAAAATGTTTCTTATACAGTTGTCCCGGAAAATGTGGGAAATCTCTCGGATTCAGGTAGAACATAAACAAAATAAGATGACAAGTTCCAATGATTTTTTTTCCTAGCTACCCACCCTACGAAGATACAACTTCCTAAATGATGCTACTGGAAATTAATTTTAGTGGAATAAATTTCAATTACTTCTTCCATTATTTTTTTTTTGAAAACGTTCATTTTATCTACACTGAAAAAGAGTACCTTTTCTTTAGCTTAATGTTCAAGGTATCCAAATTTTTTTTTTAGCTCCTTATCATACAGGGTGTTAAAAATGAAAGCATTAAAATGTACAACCCAGTCCGCCCCTGGTAAACTGAACAAGCTAATTGAAATTTGCGTGCGGTGTTTTAAGAGGTCCTTAATACTATTCATCATATCAATTATATCGAGTAGTTTGAAACTTATTCCACTAAAATGGATTTCCAGTGGCGTCATTTAGGAGGTCGTATCTTTGTAGGCAGGGTCGCTAGGAAAAAAAATTATGGGAACTTGTCATCTTCATTTTTTATGTTCTATCTGAATCCGAGAGATTTCCCACATTTTCCGGGATACCCTGTATATCGTCTGCCTAAAGTCACTTGACAAACTTGAAAACAATATCCAGGTAGTGTTTCAACAACTTTAGTAGGAAATTGAGAACCCATTTCCAAATTCTTTCATGTGGGAGGGTCAATAGTGTTTTCCTTGTTATTCAGAGTCAGAAAAAAAGATTGTTATTCTTATTATTAATTGAATTTGTTGTCTGCAAAATTCAACAGTTATTGCCTGCCATGATTGCGTATGCCAATTGAAGGGACAAAGTATCAATGAAACATCTGCCATGAAGTTTTTATAGGTTCAAGTGATTTTGGATGGACCATACAGGTCTTTTGAATTAAGCACAAAGGCCACTACCCAACTTATGTGTCTTTAATATCCTGCACATACTAGTTTCAACACATTCATGAACTTCATCATTTTCAGTTATTTCAATAGATGACACTACTTTTGTTCAATTAATGCGCAAGCCTGTTGATGAAATTTGGTTTGTTGATTTCTTTGCTCCTTGGTGTGGTCCCTGTCAAAAGTTGTCTTTGGTTTGGAGAAAATTGGCTAAACAGGTAACTTTCAAAGTTTTATGTATTAATTTCAAAATTGATCTGTTGGGTGCTTGATCATTACACCAATTCCACATAATATCATTCGATAGATGGTTAGGTAATGTTAGGATATTCTCATTTAAGTGACAGTATATGAATTTTTGCTTATTCTATTACACAGGTTGTTACATAATGGTATGTCACAACTTGAGGTGAATCTAGATGTAATTTTAAGAAAAAAAGTTTATATAAACATGGGTCCGTAAAAGCTTCGTTACGGTGCTACAAGGTCTTGAAATTTCCAAAAAAGATTGTTTTCTTCTTCATAACTCCTGCAGTTTTTGGAATATTCAGTCCAAATTTGGAATGGGAGCTATTTTCAACAGTCTCCATCATGTCACGTCCTGAATCTTAACTAGAATTTACATGGTGTTTTCTTTTCCGGAGCCATGTCTCATTTTTCCCTCTCAAACTTTTTTGCGGTACGCCACTGATCAGCGTAAAATCAATTTTTGATATCTTCGTTTAATTTAAAAACTTTTAGATTATTAATTTTTTCGTATCTCTAACCGTTTTCGCTTCGCGTCGGGATACAACATAACCTCGAGCTAAAATCAAATAATTTTTTCCCTTGTATGATAAATAACTATTAATTAGCGAATAACATACAATTGTTCAATAATTTTTTACTCGAAAACGGTTAGAGAACGAAAAATTACTGGAGTCCCTGTAGATTCTAGTTAAGATTCAGGAAGTGCAATGATGGAGACTGTTGAAAATAGCCTGCATTCCAAATTTGGTCTGAATATCTCAAAAACTACAGGAGTTATGAAGAAAAAAACATTTTTTTCTTTAAATTTCAACACCCTGTAGCTCCGTAACGAAGCTTTTGCGGACTCATGTTTGTATAGACTTTTTTTCTTGAAATTATACGCAGATTCATTCCCTTAAGTTGTGACATATTATTATGTACAATGAGTCTGTATAATAATGAAATCATTTTCAGATGTCTGAATTTCCTCAACTGAAAATTGCTCAAATAGACTGTGTTGCCAATTCTGCATTATGCTCATCACAAAATATCAGGGCATACCCAACTCTGAGATTGTTTCCTATTGGTAGTAAAGGACTTAATAGTGTTATGTAAGTATTTCTTTTATCATATAAATTTAAACTTTGTTTTGATGAGAAAAATTCAGCTTCTACACAGGTAATTGGGAATTAGTCACATTGAAACGTTGGCTCCTTTCATTGATACCATCAACTGTAAAAGAGCTCAAACAAGAAGAATTCAATAAAGAAGTCTTGAAAAGCAGGTTGGAAAAACCTTGGCTAATAGATTTCTTTGCTCCGTGGTGTGGTCATTGCATTCATTTCGATCCAGAGTTCCGGAAAGTTGCTAAGGTAGGTTCTAATTTTAAAAATTGGAAAAGCTCCGATTTGAAGAAAGCAATAATTCAAAGTTGAACTGCCTGATAATTTGGTATTAGTAGAAACTACGCCAGTAATAAAAATGGAACGATACACGCTTCAAGAACGCATTGAAATTATTAAAATCCACTAAAAAAATGGTGAAAATTTGGCAGAGACGGTTCGTAAAACTTGAACATTTTTGGGTCATCGTGAAGTACCTTGTCGGACCGCAATAAAGAAATTGGTGAAAAAATTCAAGCTGTTGGGACAAATTAGTGATGTGAAGAATAAAACCCGTGCACGTCGCTCAAGAACAGCGGAGAATATTGCTGCTGTAGCCGAAAGTGTTGACGAAAACCCAGGTGTATACATTCCTCGTCGTTTTCAGGAAGAGAGATGATTAATGATTTTTTATGGCCGAAATTGGATAGTATTGATCTGGACAACGTTTACTTCCAACAAGGCGGCGCTATGTGCCACACAAGCAACGAAACTATTGATCTTTTGCGGGAAAAGTTTCCGGACCGTGTTATCTCTCGAAGAGGTGATCATAGTTGGCCACAGAGATGTTGTGAATAAACACCTTGCGACTTCTTCCTCTGGGGCCACGTGAAAGAGAAGGTCTACGCCAATAGCCCAGCGTCGATTCAAGACCTCAAAGATGGAATATGCGAGGCTATCGAGGACATAGGGCCACTTTGCGATTTGGTTATGAAAAATTCCATTAAAAGGATATGGTCCTGTAAGCGTGGTCGTGGTGGTCATTTCCCTGTTGTTATTTTCCACTATTAACAGCATAGCTTCTTCTTTATAATGAAATGAACATCCGATCATTTATATTGAAAAATGACATTTTTCTTTAAATATCAAAATAACACCCCTTATTGGAAAACCCTTTACTACACTTATCTATCTCCACAACTACGAGTATAGTAAAACAGGATTCCCTAAACTTTTTCATTAATAAACAATTTCACGCTCCATTTATGTAATTTTTCTATAAACTATTAATTTTATTCTAGGAGCTGGATGGTTACGTCAACTCGGGTAAAGTGGATTGCCAAACTGAAAGTCATCTTTGTCAGAGCCTGCAAATTCATGGCTATCCTAGCGTCATTTTATTCATTTCAGAATCTCAGAGGTATGAAATTTCTGCCAGAAATACGGACGAAATAATAAGAAAAGTAACATTATTAGTTGATCATTATAGAGCTAAAGGCAGTCACGACGAGCTTTAATTGTTTTTGTGGAAAGTTTTCCAATATAATTCAATAAGCTAAAGTTCCAAAGATTTCAGGAAAGCAATAGTATTTTTGTATTTTTCAATTTTATACAATTATATATAAGAAAAAAATTGTTGTAAGCAGCTTTTACAGAAGTTATCACATCAAAATGTTCAAATGTTTTGATGATAGTTCGAAGTTGACCTCATAGTTAGTATGAAAAAATTATGTATACAATAATTCTACGAATCTCTAAGTTCGAATGACATATATGAATAATGATTTACATAGTGAAATGAGATATTTATGTTGATTGCTAACAATTAATGCTTTGTGATCACATCGTTCAAGTGTGCTCTATTCGATCAAGAGATTATATCGTGCGTTCAAAAAAATTCGTGGTCAAGTAAGCTGTGGATTCTATTCTTCCCCTCATAGACTCTTAGGAAAAATACAATCCACAGCTTACTTGACCACGAATTTTTTTTGAACGCACGTTATTTTGATGCGAGTTTGAGCTTAGGCATTTATAAACGAATTAACAATTTTATGCTCCATAAAGTTCCTTTTCAAATATATGACTAAATTTTTAATGCTTTTATTCCTTAATAACTATAAGTATACTAAGTAGTTTTTATTTTTATATGACTCAGAGTATTTTATTGATTAGAGGCTGAGGTAATGAGTGCTACATAACCTCATTTTTAACATTTGTTTTCGAAATTCTTCCGAATTGACAATTATTTTCATATAAAACATCCATCAATTCTGAACATGGTCTTGGATAGTGTCAGACATGCATAGTGTGATACTTTTCAAAAATTAAGTAGTGCAATAAAAATGTTATTGCTGTTTCTAACAAACCATTCGAATAGAAAATAGAATGAAGCTGCAAACAACTTTGATAATATGGGTAAGTATGCATCAATATTTTATTTGTTACAGTAATTTATTACAATTCGATAATTGAGAAACAAACTGCATGCATAATCTTTATATTTCATTGTCTGGTACAAACAACTCAGTCATGATTGAATCATATAAGAATATTATAGAACTATGAGGACAAATTCAAGATCAGTTTCATGAAATCTCATAATGATGAAAATAAAACATTTGATAAAATTTCCAAAGATGTTCCAATGTGTTGGTTCTGTAATATTGTATGATTTCCCACATATGACATAGGGAATTCCTCAAACCCATCTTTGTTGATAGTTTGGTCTAAAATCTGTAAAAATATCATCATTGAGACATGTGCAATGATTTTAAATGATGAAAATTGTGAGAATCTTTTTCCATATTATTAGACATTGAAGAATTATTGGTGTGAAGGTCTGTATAACATTTTTAACGCAGTATTATTGCATAATTTTGTAGCTCTGTACATTTCTTAGAGAACTGAAATCAAGAATATATGAAAGACAGAAATGAATTTGTTGGAAATATTTCAATATAGCAAGTATAAGTTTTTGTGATGTGCTGTCTTGGTGAGGATAGGTGAGTAAAAATTCAATTCATTTTAGTTCTTAGTTATCCCATATTTTTAGGCGTTTTCGGAAACTTACTCAGGGTTACTAACTAGATCCATTCGGTCGCGTGACGGATCTACTCGGATCACGGACCCGGGCTCTAAGTTTACGAACATATCAGGTTTAGGTTTTGAAGTGGCATTCTTATCAATATCATAACCAAGTATTTTATGGATTTATTTTTTCAGTCCCAGTTTATTTTCTTATTGTCTCTAGCTTTGCTCGCATTTATTGGCTTTTGTAAAATATTTCTTATAATTTCTGGTGTGCTCTTCCATGTTTAATCTCATTTTTGAGTACCTATGTTAAAGAAGTAGAGAATTTATTTTTTCAGTTCCAGTTTATTTTTACCGAAGGTCTCTTGCTTTGCTTGGATTAATTGGCTTCTGCATAAATTTATGGTGTGCCCTCGAATGTTCAGTGTTATGTTTGAGTACCTATGTTAAAGAAGTAAAGAAGGCTTTAACGCAGAAGGATTTGCATACAAAGGTATGAAGAAGTTCTTTCACATTATTTTCTCGTCTCGTGGAACCACAGATTTTATACCGAGCCAAATTCTCTTGTCTTTAAATAATTTTTACGGATAGATATTATGAAATTATTAAGAAAAGAGAAGAAGAATTATTCCCGCCTTCTTCAAATTCAAAATTGAACTGCAGTGCGCATGCGGTGACTTTACGACCCTGCTCTCATGTAGGGTTGCGATAGACCAACCTGAGTCAGTGATCGAGTTAATAGCACCGTACTAAGAAATAAACATTATTTCTTTCTCTGAGGCACCGTACTTTCCGAACACGGGTTGGATGTTCGGGTTAGGTGAACGAACGCGAAGGTTAGGGATCGAGTTAACCCGAGTAAGTATCCGAAAACGCCTTTTGTTTAATGTCATTGGTTCTGTAACTGATTCATTAACAATAGGGAAGAATGTATTTGTTTGTGTCAGGCCCCGTATTCTCGACAAGTGATCTATCAATGCGTATACGAACTTCATTGCGCGAGTCCCTTTTTTACATGCAAAAATGCACACCGCGCAATGAAGTTCGTATTCGCTTTGAAAGATCACTTGTCGAGAATATGGGGCTGTTTTGATTTCAAATATAACGTAAACAAAGAATGTCCAAGCTGAAGCACTCAGTCTGCTATGTTGTGTTGTATGTGTTGCCTTTCGATGAGTAGGTACCCGTTTGAGTCAGGTACTTTAGAGTTAAATTGAAATGAGAATGTCTTATTTGAAAAGTAAAGTGAAAGAAGTGAATAATCTTACCGCTTGAATAATTGGCTGTAGTGTATCGTATATAAGTGGCCAATAATAATCAATAATATCTGGACCCATATCACCAATTATATTATTCATGACTGGTTCTAATAGTTCATCTCCTCCCATTAGTTGGTTAAATGTAGCCTGAACGCATTTGAAATTGAAATTATTTTCTAATATTCTCTATCTCATTCATTTACCTTCATTTCTTGTAATTTCATGATGATGTGCACTTTGTAGCAACGGAAAAATGGCCAAGAAGGCAATATATTGGTTACATCTACTGCTATATTCCCTAAACTGATTCTGCAGAAAAAATACATCATTTTTTTCAAACTAAATGTTTCGAAAAGATACAAATTCCTATTTTATTCATCATTTTACTTACTCAAAAGTTCCATTTCCATAAATGTCGAATAGATCTGATACCTCGCCCTCTAGTTTGTAATAACCTCCTCGAATTTTTAGTTTATTCAAGGTAAACTCTGTTGGAATCAACTTTATGGAATAGTCATGTAACCCACTTATTGTTATATCGCCAGCAGTAACATTTGCACTGTGAATAAACCCAAAATTAGTATTTTATGAAATCTATCCCTAAAGATTTCTCGCATACTTTGATTTTTGTTTTGTTCAATCGCTATTATATTTTATAAGACATTATATTTAATTTCGAAGGATCGCTATATTCCCCTCAGAGTAGTTTAGTTTAGTTTAAAAAAGGGTTACAGTTCACTGCTACCTCAAGGTCTATTGTGCCCCCTTACAGAGCTGTTCTGGCCACACCCTTCACAGCTCGCCTTCCAGTTCCAGAGATCTAATAAAATCTCATACCTGTGAAGGCTTCAACGAGGCTAGTTTCTCACTCTTACAAGTTTCTTGCTCAAGGCATTCTCTCCTTAGGCTCGCAATACCATAGCATTCCGTGACTAGGTGAATGGGGGTTTCTTGCTCCTCTCCACAGAACCTACACCCGTCAGTGTCCGATAATCCCATCCTCAACAGGTGCTTCCTGAGGCGACAGTGTCCTGTGAGAAAGCCAGTGAAGAGGTGTAATTGCTTTTTACCAAGATCCAGATATCTTTTGGATCCCGCTGTCTCAAAGTTCCAAAGGAACTTAGTGGAATGATCCATCCCTGGTAGATTCCGCCAGAGTTTTTCCCTCTCGGCTTTCTCCTTCTCCAGAAACTCCTTCTTATAGGTACATTTACCTTTACCACAGAAGGGTTCTAGGCCAATAAGTGACATTCGTGCGCCCTCTTTGGCAAGTGTATTGGCCTCTTCGTTTCCTTCGATTCCCGAGTGGCCGGAAACCCAGATTGAAAAGACCTTATTTTTCTTGCCTACCTCATTGAGTTTGTTCCGGCACTCCCAGATCATCTTTGAGTCGATTACATTGGAGTTCAGTGCTTTAATAGCAGCTTGACTATCTGAGTGTATGGCTATATTGCACTTTTGATAGTTTCTTTCTAGATTTACATCTAGACATCTTTCAATAGCTAAGATTTCCGCTTGAAGTGCGCTCATACAGGAGCCTAGCGACAGCACCTCAGAGTTATGAACATGTTCATCATTGTCATAATTATGTTCATTACTCCGAGATATGCACCTAAGATGTTTAGTGCAGAAAGTGCCAATTTGTTAATCGTTTTTGAATGAAAAAGTGTTATAAATTATTTCTCTAAATTCCAAAGCCGTAACCAGAAAAAAAATTTCGGGGTGGGCAGTCCATCGAATGACAAAATGACAATTTTTAATGGAAAATGTTCTAATCATGTACTTTTGAAAAACTTCGGGGGGGTCCGGAACCCATCGGACCCCCCTCGCTATACCCTTGCTCAATTCTCTGAATTTAATTGGAATAAATCGAATATTTCCATAAATATCGTTTAGTAATTTTTGCGTGATTGGTTGGCAGAACAGTTTTCTGTACAACTGAAATCCGATTACCAACACAAGAAAGGAATATAACGATGAAACTGCACAAATCTTAAATGATAGATACCTAAATATTTTCATTCCTATTGTTTCACTTAATGATGTACAAACAAATTATTGCAGATTTTCATATAAACATGTGTATTAAGCTAAATTCGAAATATACTGAGAACATCAAGTTAACGAACAAGAAAGATCATACTGAAATCTTACCTTATCAATTCTTTTATGGATAGAGGCAGGGAAAAATTTCCAGGGATATTTATTTCATCGGGCATATCCCTCAAAAATGAGCTTCTGAATGATTTTTCGACTGAAAAATATTTTCCCGATAAGTAAGGCAATTAAACATTTTTTGTAGATTTATCTATTGAGCAATTGCAGCCGTTCTGCACTACTCCCATTAAAGTGTTTTTGCGTTACCATAAAATGGAACGATACACGCTTCAAGAACGCAATTAAATTATAAAAATTCACTATAAAAATGGTGAAAATTTGGCAGAGACCGTTCGTAAAACTCGAACATTTTGGGCCGTCGTGAAGCACCTTGTCGGACCGCAATAAAGAAATTGGTGGAAAAATTCGAGCTGTTGGGACAAGTTAGTGATGTGAAGAATAAAACCCGTGCACGTAGCTGAAGAACAGCCGAGAATATCGCTGCTGTAGCCGAAAGTGTTGAAGAAAACCGAGGTTTGCCCATTCCATTCCGCATAAGTGCAGTTAACACAAGAACTCAAGCCAGCCGATTGTCAACAACGTCGTGTCTTTTCATATTGGGAAAAGGTGATCACAATTGGCCACCGAAATCATGTGATATAACACCTTGCGACTTCTTCCTTTGAGGCCACGTGAGAGAGTAGGTCTACCTCGATTGAAGACCTCAAAAGATGGAATTCTTGAGGCTATCGAGGACATAGGGCATATCACTTTGCGATTTGGTTATGGAAAATTTCATTAAAAGGATATGGTCCTGTAAGCGTGGTCGTGGTGGTCATTTGATTGATGTTTTTTTTCACTATTAACAGCATAGCTTTTTCTTTATAATGAAATAAACATCCGATCATTTATATCGAAAAATGGCATTTTTCTTTGAATATCAAAATAACACCTCTTATTGGAAAACCCTTCACCTTTGCTTATTTTTCACCTGGGAGATATTCTAGTATTAGGACTTTTCTACTTGACTTTTTAGCTGAACGATCGCTTCACTTCGCACTGAATCGACATATAGAAACGCTGCATAACCTACTGATTTTGCTTCAGTTAAGATGTGATTTAACGTCAAATAGAAAGCTCCAATTGTTCCTGAGTGAATAAATCGATTGAAGAAAGCAAAAATTCGTACCTTGTTCAACATCATTCAACTTTTTCTTTTTTGGAATACATATTTTGATTTTTTTCGATGCATGCACTTGTAGAATCACAACACATAATATTAAATAAATTATATTCATATTTACAATTCCGGTAAAACCTTAATGATAACAATAAACTAATATAAAACGCCTACTATGCGAATTTCAAAAAACATTCTTTCAAAAACAATGTCTGCTGATTATACTGATATTTCTAAGATTGAATGGCTTGAATAGTTTAAGTCATCTTAATATTCAATTGAAATTATCTATTTTATTATCCTCCAATCTTCTTTCATCATACGAGGTTGAAGAGCCTTCTCACAATGGTGGCCACAGATGTATTATCCAAGGCTGAATTGATATACTGAAAAATATTAAATGTATTATCTTATCTATGCATCAAAAACAATAAAAAACTTGGAGTAGTAAGGATCATTGATTTTACAAAAACACATACTCATTTGTTCAATTCATTATCTTTAAAATAATTGCCCAAGCTTGTCTTGTGTAACTTTTGTTTAAATTGTGAAAAATATTACTTTTTCTCCAACCATCAAAAAATGATGACTTTTCTGTACTATTTTCAGGTGCAAAAGTCATGAATTCTCTTACCGTACAAAAATTTGCTCGTTGCTTAGCAACACTTTTAATCCTAGGATTAAAAACGCTACTTTTTCCTTGGATTAAAAGTAAATGCATTTGAAGTCTACTTGACAATCACTGTCATGATTCTGTGTTCAAATTCATAACCAAATTATGAACGATTTTTCACTAAAACCAATTTTATTGTAATTTTGACTTGGTTGGAGAAAAAATAGTATATATTATTCGGATTAAAAGTGCCTATTTTAACTCGCAATTCTGCATTCGCTCGGCTGCGCCTCGCAACTGCAAATATTGCTCGTAAAAAAATATGCACTTTTAATCCTTATAATATAATATACTATTTTCTCCAACCATCAAAAATGTTGACATTTTTGTACTATTTTCAGGTGCAAAAATCATGAATTCCCTTACCGTACAAAAATTCACTTGTTACTTAGCAACACTTTTAATCCTAGGATTAAAAACGCTACTTTTAATCCTTGGATTAAAAGTAATTGCATTTGACGTCTAGTTGACAATCACTGTCATTAGTATGTGTTCAAATTTATAACCAAATTTTTAAAGATTTTTGACTAAAACCAATTTTATTGTAATTTTGACTTGGTTGGAGAAAAAATAGTATATATTATTCGGACTAAAAGTGTCTATTTTAACTAGCAATTTTGCATTCGCTCGGCTGCGCCTCGCAACTGCGAATATTACTCGTAAAAAAATATGCACTTTTAATCCTTATAATATAATATACTATTTTCGTTCGATCTCAAAATAAAAGGTAATTTTAATTTGTACTAAATTGATCATTAAGGACCCATTTCAATGCTCAATTTGTGCTATTTTAATGTGCAATCCTCATGGCAACCGTTCACAAAGTATTCAGAAGCACTACGAGAAATGTCAAAACTCTACTGGAACATAAATAGATAGAAATTTTATTATGTCAAATGTAAGTCTTGTGCAAAATGAGAATGTATTTCAATCGAGAATTCATACACAATCCATATTGAGATCGTCGGAAAAATCTTGTAATCAACTCGGTTATTAATCCAGGTCTCGAACTATTACTCACGAATTAAAATATCTTGACCATTAATGGCCGTCTTTAATAACCTAGTTGATTGAATAACTATTAAACTTAGTACCTTTTATTAATATTAGATTTCCACTGTTTTCTAACCACAATACGACGGTAAATGTCATCTTTTGAACAAGTAGAAGTATTTCGGGAATGAAATAAGGCTGGTGAGTTCCCAAATTGGTTTAATGTGAATAACTATTACACTTAGTACCTTTATTAATATAGATTTCCACTGTTTGTCTTTTTGCAATACGACGGTAAATGTCATCTTTGAACAGTAGAAGTTTTCGGAATGAAATAAGGCTGGTGAGTTCCCAAAGGTTTAATGTGATTAGCAACATGAGATCGAGCGTTTTGTCATGATGAAAAAATATCTGCTCGTTTTGTATCCCTTTTTCAACTTCTCGGTTTTTCATGATAAGATATGATTATAATTCTTACATTCGTTATTGTTTCTCACAGGTTTTTTGAGTTCTGGCCAAAGCATATCTACAGCTTCTGGTGCTAAACGTGATATCACTCTGTTATACAAATCGCCAGTTCTTATCCCTCATCAAACCTTCGAAATTATTCGAAATGATTGAAAGGAAGAATAAATAATTATAATATAATTCCTTTAAAGGAAAAGAAAAAGTGTATGGGTCTCGGAGGCCTGTTTCTGCATACAGGCTGTTAAAATTCAAAGAAAAAATTGTTTTTCGAGTGTCAATGTGATTTCAGAGATTCAAACAGAAATTGTATTTCTGTTCAGTTATGCATTGGGCATTAATGTAATGTTCTCACCTCTAATTTTTTCATCTTTACATTCAATCCAAGACTATTTACTCTTGGTCTGATTCCTTCCAGCTTCAATAAAGCGGTAAATTTCAGTTCTAATTTATATATCTTCGCCCTGAAATAGAGGATATAATTGAAGGTAGTTTTAATACATTGGAGCAATTCACAAATTAGCTCGAGTAGCAAAATTTATAGACCAATATCTTATTTTGACAATTAGACCACCAATGAAGAAATATTTATTCTTTTGACAAATCAGTTATAAGTATATTAGGAATGGGTAAAGACAAGACATGAAACTACATATAGATTTCTACAGAAACACATTCGTCATTTTTGCTAGAAAAATGGCTGATAAATATTTGGATAGAAATGTACCTAATCTGGTGTTAATATTTTCCATACGGTAGAGGAAGGTTAAAATTAAAAAATTTACTTACCAGAACTTGCCATTGCCGAACAAGGAAACAGTGTCGCCAATAAGAGCATCGACAAAATAAAACCCTTCAGCTGTGATGAATGGTAAAGTGATATTTAAATCCAACTTGAACCTCCAAGCTCCTATATCCGAAAATCTGACGTCATCCAAGACGAATTTTGAAATATGCCTAATGGTAACATCGCTGGCATTTCCTTCGAAACTGGAAAATATTGCAAAAATAAATAGAAAATACTAGAAAATGCCACCAAATGAAAGTGTAATGCAATATGCCTGGTTTTTCTCTATAATTTGACCTTTCCCTTGGAATTTAATTGTAATACAACAGAGTGAAAAATCTTATGAATAACATTAATTTATCAATTTAATGAAACACCATAGATATGTTCCTATTTTTGGGTATCTAATTAACTAGTACTTTACATTGAAGTTCTAACTTTCAAAACTTTTTTGGATAGCTTGCAGTGATTTTAGGAAGCTAAGTGTCAGTTGCAGGAACGTCCATTAAAATTTAAAGGTCCATAAACTCTTAATCCTCCATTATTACAAGGAACTAACGGAGGATTAAGGATTTAATGGACCTTTAAATTTTAATGGACGTTCCTGCAACTGAGCATGAATGTTTTTTTTATTGAAGCAATATCCAGGACAACCATGTAAAAAAACTGCATTATACCTTTGTCTAAGCATTATACATACTGCATAGGAAGATATGTATTTTCAAACCTAGCTAGCAAAATAGAATGAAAAACACTCAAAAAATCATAACTCGAGAACTACAAAAAATCGCATTACATAGATGAGGTTATTTTGGATAGCCACAGGTCTGGGGAATCCAAAAATAATTTATTGACGTCAATCGCCTGGACACCCTGTATATTCATATACTCACTTTCCTGATTCGTGTTTGATTCGGAATTCAACATTATCGATATGAAGTGGATCCAAAATCGGGATATGAATTCTGGTATACCCCTACGATTTGTTTTCTGAATTCTTCCAACAGCTCCCTGAGTCTATCTTCCACCCTCGTAAATGTGTTGATTACTCTATCTACTGTCCTACCGAATAATCCTAAGCCACCTCTGACCAACCCTATAAAAAAATAATACTGAACAGGGTCGGACCTTCAGAGGGAATGAATAAAAAGTGAAGCTTGTGTCACATATTTTACCCTCATTTGGATGTAGCTATTAAATCTGATATGTTCACACTGTTAAATCTCAACTAATGTTATACAGTTTGAAAATTCACATCTGAAATATACAATGCAATAGACAGAGAATTTTTCCGTTCAGTCAGTTTTATATTCGAAAGATTCACGTGCTACGTTACTCTCTTAATAAAAGACCGATTGCAATAATGTAGTGTTGTCCCTGTCTCATCGTTGGGGGTGGCATAATTCAAGCAGAATTGTAGGCAACCGAAAGTACTTGAATCGATTATTACGGGCAGCCTAGCAAAATAATAATTCGATACGAGTACTGCAGGTTCCTGACCATACTACTTGAATGAAGCCACTCTAAACGATAAGAAAGAGACAACACTGCATTATGCAATCGGTCATTTATTCAGAATATTCCAAAGTGAATTTCCAAACCTATAAACCTGTAAAAAAAATGCTAAAATAGTTTAGCATTGAGGAAATTATAAAGTATACCCTCTCGAAAGAATAATAATTAATAAACCTGTGTCTGAATGGTCAAAATCTGTGAATTTATATATTTGAGGGCTTCGTGATGAAATAATATGAAAATCAACTTTGAGTATTTAATTTATGGGCATTTCAAACTATTGTAGTAACAAAGAGCTATAGAAGTATTTTTGTCTGTTTTTCAACACGAAATAATATGATATTTCAAAAGTTTCCTCATATAAGAACTAATCTTGAAATGTGGTCAGATATACAGTGTTCGGCAAAATGTGTAAAATCTCCGGATACGGATAAGACAAAAAAAATCAGATGATAACTTCATATATTTTTTTTTCTTAGCTGCTCTCCCTAAGCAGATGCGGCTAAATGGATTTGCAGTGGCGACATTTAAGAGGCCATATCTCTGAAAGGAGGACGATAGAATATAAATAATTGGAACTTTTAGTCTTTTTTTATTTCTTTTGATTTGAATCCGAGAGATATCCCACATTTTCCGGGCAGCCTGTATAATTTCTAAATGCATTCATGTTTACCATTATTCTCACTTCATATGTTGACATATTCCTGAATTGAGTTTTGGGCAGTATCAACTAGCTGAAAAATGCACAAATTCGCAGACTTTTCCACTTGAAAGAAATTTTTAAGGGGGTCCAAACGTATTTTTTCCGCGCATTCAATAGTACCTAATTATAAAACACATAAAAATTATATCAACTGAAAACGGTGGTATAATATTAATACCCTATCTTCCATCAAATGAATGCTACTGAATAAATAAGAATTAAGAATCAAATCATCATTGGATTGGCGTATGTATATTTTTCTATTGTTCAATAACAACATATATAATTATTGTAGAGAGTTGACATATTTCAATATGATTGATTGTTACAAATTATTAACTAGGTAGCACATTCACTGATGTATTGACGATTTATTTTGTTACGAAGGTCAGGTATAATATCCATAAACTGGAGGTTACGATTTTTTTTATTGAGGATGCAGATGCATAGTTTCTTCTCAAATAACTTTGTATCTGAAGTTCACTATAATTTTGTCATTGAAATGAAATACGTAATTACTTGAAAATTCTTCGAGAACGAGAGAATTACTTATTTGTAGTAAAAATTAGTTAGAATCGAAATAGATTATATCACATTATAAAATTGCTAATGCATATAGCTACAGTATAGTAGGTCATATCGACAATGAACCGATAGATCGGTTACTTAATAGTGTATTGGTCACAATTTTTTTCGTCAAATGTTACTAACCATCCTCATTGAAATTCAAACTGCGTTCCTTGGTTAAGCAGGCAAATAATTCAAGGAATTGTAGCCAAGATATCGATCACCGTCAAAATCGACGTCTTCGAGAGACAAAAATACATTTGACTCATTTCTTCGTAAATAGCACCGCAACCCTATAGCATAACTTTGAACAGAACATCATTTTTGTGTTTATTTTAGTAGTCCATTGATGTATGTGTATTTGAAAAGAAAAAGTCTGATAACTCTACCTTTAAAATGAAATATAAAAGACCTTACTACATTTGAATAGTATATTATGCAATGAGCGTATAAGGATAGCTATTATTTACGAGGTGAAGTTTAGGCCACAAGCCGTAGGGTAGGCGAGTTGCCCAAATTACCGAGTGAATAACAGCCATTCTACGCGAGTAGCACTATACTTATCCACAACTACTGAATATATTTCTTGAAGATTTGGCAACCGCGACAAGACCCTTCTATGACAAGCTTGGGAAAAGTCAAGTTGGCACATGAGAAAATTTTTGGAAAACTGGTCATTGTATATTTTGTATAAAAAATGCTTTCATTATATCATAAGTAGATTGGGTACTCGATTGACAAGGTATGCCCATATTTGTTAGTTGGACTACTTTAGAATACTGAAGAAATACCAATTTAAAGAATATTATATTAAAGCTTAATCTGTGAAGCATCTGACAGTAGTGATTAATATTTCATTTTTCCCTTGTGATTAATGGGTATTATTATAGCCGGGCACGCAGACGGACGGATTTTACAATAGTCGTGGATAAACAAATAATTCCACAAAAAAATTGAAACATTGACCTTCAAATCGCGTTTGTTTGTAAATATGGCACTTTTTGATCTCAAGATGAAGTAAAAACTTCTCTGAAATAAAATGTGTTCCCAAAATACGGTGTGCCAAAAAAAACTGTCAATAGTTCTCTTACGAAAAACTATTAAGAAAAATCCTCGTACCCGTCGATTTGTAATTTCAAAAAGCAATTTATCCTTTGCTTTTCTGATTTGTTTTTTTCACCAAAGTACCTTTCATTTGATATATCACAATTCATAAATAAAGAAGAGGGGTGCGGAGCGTAGAGGGTGGGTGAGAAATATCAAATTCAAAAAAAGTATAAAAATGTTATTGAAATTAAAATCGACGGGGTGCGAGGATTTTAATTATTGACAGTTTTTTTTGGTACACTCTATGTATAATGTATTATACTTTTAAAATATTCGTAATATTTCCGTCGAATGTCCCTACTAATGTTTCATTTTTATATACCGCTATATCGTATGCAAAATATGAACAATGATGAATAACAACTTACAGTTCTACTTGGTGATTCATACTTTTATCTTCCAGGAGTCATGAATGTACGTAGTTTAACCAAATAAGACATACAATAAATAACCATTTGTAGGTATTTCACATTTGATGAGGAATAACAAGACGGAATGTCAGTTTTGTTTCCTTGTTGTGGATTTTTAACAAAAGATGGACTTCGATCACGTATAAGCAAGTTTTGTGAAGAAACTTCTATTGTATTAATTTTGAGTAATTGTTGTACTCCTAATTCACAATAAGGTCTACAGAATAATCTTGTAATCAACTCGTTAAAAATATCTTGACCATTAGACGCTGTCATTAAAAATATTAAATAACTATACCTATTACACCGGTTGAGCAACATTTCAAACGTGTAATTTCGTGAAGTTAAAATAAAAAATCTGTATCTATTTTCAGAAAAATCTTTAATCGTATAAGATTAGATCAATCTCGCAAAAAGACATTTCAAACCTCTAAGACATAAGTATAGGTAGGTACCTTGAAAGGAATAATTAGATATTTATGATATAGGCCTAGTGTAACTGCAGCTTATTCAGGAAATATACTTTTTCATCAAATAATTTCTCTTTCAGTTTATTCAATTTTTTAACATGATCAAGAAAATTTTCGGAACAGTTTTTTAATTAGAGAATTACTTTCTTTTGGTATTAATGGAAAAGTCAGTCTACGCATAATTAAAACTTGTTCTGAGCTTGATGAAACGTAGTCAAACTCTTTCTTTATTACCTCAATTCCCAATATTCTCATTCTAGTGATGTTATTGCCGAAAGTTATTAGGTATTCAAATCAGGTTATGTAATTTCTTCAAGTAGGTACCTACTTCTAGTTGATGATATAAAATTTCTCTATTTGAACACGATGATGACTCAATTAATATACATCATCGTATAATACTTAATCATAAACATGAAATTAATCGTTGCATGATGATAAATTTCTAGATTCCTATAGCTGACGATGATTTTTTCCAGAAACTCCCACGTCAATCTTGCGGAATAAATAATTAATAA